>JANDJT010000001.1:34218566-34244230 GCA_024331685.1 Stegophilus panzeri | reverse complement strand
TTATTAATAATATATATATATATATATATATAAATATATATTTTATATATAAAAATATATATTTTTTATTTTGTAAACAAAAACATAAGAGGATATTCTAAGAATGTATCACCAAACAAAGCCTTTTCCTGGAGAGTTTCTTTACAGAAAGAAGGAAAACAATTTACTCTCAATTTATCCAATTTATGCATTTTTAATTAGATAAAGCCTCATTTGCATAAATATTTTTGTTTCATCCCAGTCCAGAAATACTTGTAAGAATTGTAGCAACCAACCATCAAAGATTGTGATATCTATAGTTTAAAAGTAATAATAATAATAATAATAATAATAATAATAATAATAAATTATCCTAATAACCTGTAGTGTCTTTAAAATGGAATGAATGACTACACACCTAAAAACATACTCTAAAACATATAAACATACATCGAAAATAAAGTAAACTCCAACCAGTTGTCACTCTAAAGCTAAACAAACTAATAATAAATGAAGTCATTTTAACATTTCCTTTAAAACAGCACATTAATAACACATGATCTCCATAACAACCAAACACTGCCTTGCTAGCTAGCTCGCTAAATCGCTCCTAATTCCTTTATATTTAATTTATTTACTTATCACACGCGTGCCAATCTCTATCAAACATCTGCATTAGTTAGTAAAAGCATGAAGATTTCACTCTAGTCTTCTGCTATGAGGTTTAAATATCTCTAACACACATAAATAAACACTTACTTGGTAATGGACATGGTGCGTTTTGGCCTCTCCGCGCAGGCACACTGCGGCTCCTTCTTCTCCACATCAAAGCACCTCTCCGATTTCTGTATTCGTCCAGCACGGACCAATCAAAGATCAGAGATTACAGACGAGGCGTGGCCAAATCCCGGAAACGTGCAGGGGCAACCTGCGTGCGTTCGTCTACGTGACCTCGCTTTCGAAGGACCACGTTGGTAGTCGTTGTAATCGCCTGATTAAAATGTCACGCAGTACGTACAGTACGTTGGTTGGTTTTAAAGTAATCCCAGTTACCTCCAAAACACTAAAAACAACAACAACAACAACAAAAAAAAAACACTCCTTTGATGCTTCTTTGATAATTAAGGGTTCTACTTGGATCACTTTTCTTAAGTGAAAGGAAAACACGTTGTTGAAGGGTTCTACATAGAACATTTAAGGGTTCCACTACAGTGCTGAAGGGGAAAAAAAAAAAAAAAATCCAGTTTAGTGTGATCAGTTACTTTATTAGCTGCTAAAACACTGGTCGAACTGGTAGAAAAGAAACCACTACTAATGCTACACTATACACAAGTTCATTTTAAGAAAATATGTGAAATGAGAGTTTAGAGTTTCAGCTTTTAATTCCTAGTATTTATATGTAGATGCGTTAAATAACATAGAACATAGCATGTTTTGTATCAGACAACCCAATTTGTAGGTGAGCAAAAATATTGGAACATGCGAGTGACAGGTGTTTCTTGTTTCCCCAGATGTGTCCTGTTAGATTGATTGTTTAAAAAAAATAAATAGCCCTGAATATCTACTCTTGGTTTTAGCCTTCAGTTTCTCATGTGAAGACTGCATTTGTTGTTAAAAAGGATAAGCTAACATGAAGGCCAGAGAGCTGCCTATAGGAGAAAAGCAAGCTATTTTGAAGCTGAGAAAAGAGGGAAAAGCAATCAGAGGCATTGCACAAACGTTGGGCATAGCCAATACAACAATTTGGAATGTCCTGAAAAAGAAAGAAACCACTGTCTGACACACTGCAAGATGAAAGAGGGGGGTCAGGTGCAATGGCTGTTGGGTGGCAGGCATGTAATGGACAGTCCTAGATGGCCTATACCCATAGAATGGACATTTTCCTCCATAATGAGATTTAATGGTATTAAAATGTACAAAGATTAGCAGAGAAAACTGATTAAACAAGAAGGAAATACTTATGAATTAAAAAAAAAAAAAAAAAACTTACACAACTTTTCCGGATGCTTTGACTACTGGCAGCAGCCTCAGAAAACATTCCTCTGATCTGTCATATTTACTCAAATCAAACAAATCCAGATTGTTTTCTGAGTTCAGTAGCACAAACACCAGAGCTGAAACTGAACAGGGAAGAGTCTGACTCTATAAAGACAAACATAATCTCCTCTGTTCAGGTAACCTTGGACTTATTGCACTAGAGAGCGATCATTCAGTTCATTGAGACAGTGTAACAGATTGATGGATTTCTCTGTAAATGGATTCTCCCTTATCTTCTCCTTGATGTACTTGACTGTTCCCTCTTTGCAGTGAGAGCTGCTTCCTGTCTCAGGTAGTAGGTCTTGTAAATGAGTTTGACTGGACTCCATTGAGAGACCCAGAAGGAAGCGGAGGGAAAGATCCCAAGTGTCCATTCCAAAAGGTATGTTTGACTCAATAAAAGCACATCACCAAAAGAACACCATCCCCACGGTAAAGCATGGTGGTGGCAGTATCATGCTTTAAGGCAGAACCAGGGATTTTATCAAGGTGGAGTGCTAGTTTAGGGGTGTGCACACTTATGCAACTAGGTTATTGTAAGGGTTTTTTTCCTCTTTTATTTTCCTAATGAAAGTTTCTGATTGTTTTTTTTTTTTTTGTTTTTTTTAAACTTTATTTGTATACTTTGCAATGTCACTTTAAATGTAGAAAAAGATCTGACATGTTTTATCTTAGTGACATTTTTTTTACTTCACAAAAACCTGCCATTTTTACATGGGTGTGTAGACTTTTTTATATCCACTGTATACTCAGAAATATGACACACATAAATCTGAGATTTTGAAAAAACCAAAAAAAAAACCACTCTTTTGGTGAATTCTTTGCTGTTGTTTATCAGTATTTAACTGTGCTAATTAAAATGGTATGAAATATTGATGTCTTGAATCAGTTTTTGCTTTAGCTATGGAAAAGATGTCAAGTCAATGATGTTTTGAATAACTAATCAACTATTTTTGTCTTACTGACCCGCTAAAATAGTTGTTTAACAGCTCATAGACGAGCCGTCAAGGTACGTCTCTGAACGCGACTGTTTTTGCGAGCGGGTTTATTCACTGTTACGGTGAATAGCCTTTTTATTTGCTTGGGATACTTTAAGAGAGTTAACATGCTACGGCGAATTCTCTCCCATAACTGTTAAAGCTATGTGTTTCTTCCTAAACGGCACGTTGTGGTGAGTTTAGGTTGTCTCTTACATTATGGTGACCGCTAGTTGTGCAGACCGCGGTCCGAAGGTGAAAGAAGTATTTTTTTATCCCAGGGCACACTTAGTCTGTGTACATACACTTATATGTAGTCAGTTGGCTGGTCTGCTTCGGATAGCATATCTGCAATACAGGAGTCGTCTATATCCCATAGTGAGATACCTAATGAATGTTTGAAAGAGAACTTTAGGTTACTTACGTAACCCCGGTTCTCTGATGATGGGAGTGAGGTATCTCACCACACTTCCCTCTTTGCAGTTGCACAGAGAAGAGATATGCTGAGAATAAGGAAGGGACCTTCAGTGTTATATTATGGAGGTGGGACTCCCTTATCACAGACGTGGTGTTATTGGTGCTCCAGGATCGGTCATGCCCATTCCCATAGTGAGATACCTCACTCCTGTTATCAGAGAACCAGGGTTACGTGAGTAACCTAAATATACCAATGAGTGAAATAATCACGTTATGCTTCATAAGTTCACTCTGTGGATGTAGACAGGATGAACTGATGTAATTGTAATAATCAAAAGACTGTACTGACCTCAAATCATTAGTACAGTCTGTTTCTCTAAAGGTTAATGGATTCTCCTTAGACCATTCGCTCTTCACGAACACACAGAGGGGTTCAGGTCAGTCTGGTCTTTTACTCATCACTGGCCTAGGGCATTGAAGGGAACTTTAAAGTGGAGTTCAAAATATCAAATTGTAGCTGGAAGATTAAATAGCTAAAATGATTATTTAAATCATCCTCACCTCAGATCAGTAGTGCATTCTCTGTCTCTGAATCTTACTGGTTGCTCCATGGACCAGTCACTCTTCATGGACACACAGCTGGGTTCAGGTGAAGTCTGATGTCTTACCCTGAATCAGACTAAACACACCCAACCAGTGCATAATTATTACTGCTCTGCATTTCCCAATCATTCAGTTCCTTCAACTTTTCTCTCAGTAAATGTTTGACATCTAATTAAACTCCAATCAAGTCTCACACCCTTCACTCGCCTCACGTCTTTCTATGTGTCCTGTTCCCCAGAGACACTCATTTTGGAGGTTGTGGAGATAATCCTACTTTTGTTACATCTCACAAACTTTCATTGTTCTGGAAAATTAGAGGAAGTTGAAATGAAGCCGACGTCCTGTTTTGCTTTTCCTTCAGCCCAGTCCAGAATGAACTTCTGAACAGAGACGGTTTTTCCGAAAGTCCGCTAGTCTCCTCAAAATAATCCTCGCAATACATATTTGGTCCATTGTTACGGTTGTGGTTAATTAGCATTATTGGCTAATCTGTGATTCCTACAGGATATCCATAAGGCTAATTAACCACAATGCTGGCACAAGTACATAAAACGGATTACTGAAACATGAAGCGCAAAAATACAACCTTCATCCTTTTACTATGCTGTCTAATTTTTTGGACATTCATTAGACACAACATATACTCACCTTAATTACACACTCCAACTGACTTGTTCAGATTTTTACTTCTTTTGGGGTCTAAAAACAAAGAAAGCCTTCAGAAAGCTATACTGTATAATCACAACTGCACAAAACACACCGATATGTGTACAGCAGGTGTTTAACTCCATCATATTCGAACTAAAATATGTTGCCAATTAATTATTATTATTGTTTTTATCATATCAGTGAATTTTGACTTGCACAAACACATTTACACACAAAAACACATGCATGCACTCCGACTCAGACACTGACCTGCTGTATACTGGAACAATAAAAACTCAGATTAATTATCAGATTAAGTCACACTTCAGCACTGTGACATAAGCAGAGAAATAATTTATACACAAATATACACAAACAAACAGTATATACACTGTACATACTGAATACCAGTGTCTACATGTATATACGCTTTTTAAGACCTACACACAGAGGCACCATTATTTCCATGAGCTGGAGGTTCTTAAACAGGAAATGAGCTAATTTGTTCATAGATATGACCACAGATCTCATATAAAATTTATATGAATATAAATTTGTTTAAAAAAAAAAAAAAGAAAGACTAGGATTGAGGGTCTGCTGTCTCCCCCTATTGGCAGAAATAATCAGTGCACGTTTAGACTTCCAAGATTTTTAGTAGTCCAAATCTTCAAAATGTCTGTATATTCTCCAGAAACTGGAGCCAAACTGGAGCCAAACTGGAGGCAAAAATGATTGGCTGAGATCCACTATCATATATTATTCATCATTTAATGATTGGTATAGGCTACAACACTATACTGAATACCCATGAGATTAGATAAAACACATCACCTTGTTTTGGTTATTTTGCCCAAGTGAAAGACTCGAATCTTCCACAGACCCGGCACATTGTTGAAGGGGTGTACTCATATTTACATTGTTTTTACGCACTCAAACCTTTAGTAAATCTTGGTATTAGAAAGTGCAGCTATCTTACTGTATGTCAGTAATGATAGCAGGATCTTAATCTCAGTGTTCCCCTTGATAATGTGGGTTATATTTGTCGTTTTATTTAGAAAATTGGTTGAACATACAAGAAACATTTTACTACTGAAGGAGGTCATGAAAGCCTAGCTCAGAGAGCTAAGCCTATCTACGTAAGGAAATCCATGTCCTGTACACAGCTGGGCCAAATGGATGACATCTGAAAATTGGATGGTTTATCCAAAAATTATGCCACTTCGTTGTGAATAAACATAAATCACCAGTTCACCAGTTCTAACCCACAAACCTTGAGGCCTAACCAATGTGATCAGTACATAATTTGTAAAACAGCCGAAGGACTGTGATGGCCCCAGGCAGGGAAATGCTAGGGGCCCTCCTTTGGGGGAGTTCTACTTTTTAATATTTGATATTTTCATAGATTTAGTCTCAGCCTTAAGGGGGCCCTTTCAAAACAAAACCAGGGGCCCCAAGCAATTGCCAGCTTTGCCCGTCCTGTAGCTTTGCCTCTGGATTCAACTCGTGAACATGGAGGAAAAAGGTTCAAGAACATATAAACACACCAGTGCTCTTCAGTGTAATGCTTTTCAGTTCTTAACCCAAGAACAACTTCCAGCAACTGAGAAACTGTTAAATGGGCCACATCAAGTTGTACGCTGCCTCCTGGGCCTTCACTCCAAAGAGTGGGCCTGTAGGCCCTGGACTTGATGGATGTCATGGTTGATTCTTCAGTTGGAATTCCTGAAACCCAAAAAAGTGATTTTGCCTTACAGAAAATGGCATTATGAAGCCTCTTAGAGCCCCATCCTCAACTGAGAGAGCACTAAGCTTCCCACAGTCCCCAGTCTTGTATGCACAATATAAAACTCTGCAATAGCTGCTCTTTAGAACACGTACGGGCAGGCTCTGCTCCTCTCTTTATCCAAGTGCCCAAAACATATGGCCTCAAGTTTACAATCACAAAATCGATCACTTACCCTTTGGTCCAAAGTTCTCTGATACCAAATAGACTTATGAGCAACCTTGTGTTCAAACAAATGGTTTGTTTTGGGCAATCCATAACTCGAATCACACTCCTCCAAATATCTATATCATTCAGAGTCTGCCAGGAGCACTATGAAGTCTGTAGGAGGCCCCCTCTAGAGTTCTAGAGTTCTACCTTCTCCATGAAGGTTGAATACTCCGAACTGCTATTTGTGCATATGCATAAACTTACTAAGACTTGAAATCTCATTGAGGCACGACTTATCCACTGAGACAAACTCCAACTGCAAGGGCCTCAACCTGGGACAGGTGAGTATCCCCAGACCCACCTGAGGCTGCTGGAACGCCATTGCATGAGCGACAGCACTCCCAATCACGACATATGGTCCAAATGTCCATACTGTGTGTGGCTCTAAGGCCAACTATATCTAATCCAGATCTCACATACTAACTTTTCTCTCTGTCTTCACCAGTGAAGCAACATTCCCAAAGCCAATTTCCATACCTAGGGTTTGGTCCATCTAAGACCATCCATCACATGCTTGCCTTCTGACTAACATTACACCTGACCCCCATCCTTCATCGTGCAGTTGGTGATCAGGTTACATGGGTGGCCTCTAGGGGTGGGCCTTGGTAACCCTAACTCATGCATGGTACACTTAGTCATTTTTCTACCTTTCATGGGGTTATTTGTCTGATCTCTCCTCTCAGATCTGTCTCTAAGGGTGGAACATTCAACTCCTGGTGTCATAGCCCTAATGTTCAGACACCATTATGAAGAGCAACTTACGGAAGTTCTTTGAAGTCTCTATCAACAAATACATCCTGATACCATTCAGTAGGTCACGGACTCAGAATACCATCAGTATAAGAACTCTGTCATGGAGGTAATATAGTAAGAAAAGC
The DNA here is from genome assembly GCA_024331685.1 of Stegophilus panzeri. NCBI lineage: Eukaryota > Metazoa > Chordata > Actinopteri > Siluriformes > Trichomycteridae > Stegophilus > Stegophilus panzeri. The sequence goes on along the minus strand of JANDJT010000001.1, from coordinate 34,236,698 downwards.
ACACAAACAACACTTTTTTAATTAATATGCTAATTTAGGTACATCTGGAAGAGGTAGGTCTTTAGACGTCATTTTAAAATTGCCAGTGACATCTAGGGGAAGTTCATTCCACCACTTAGGTTCCAGAACAGAGAAGAGTCCTGATGCGTGCCTTCCTCGTACCCTGAGAGATGGTGGGAACAGTCGAGCGGTGCTAGAGGATCGGAGGGAGCGTGATGCAGTGCGGGGTGTGATAAGTGCTTTGACGTAAGTGGGTGCTGGTCCGTTTTTCGGCTTTGTAGGCAAGCATCAGTGTTTTAAATCTGATGCAGAAGCTACAGGAGGCCAGTGGAGGAAGCGTTGCAATGGGGTGGTCTGGGAGAACTTAGAAAAGTTGAAAACAAGTCATGCAGCTGCATTCTGGATCGGTTGCAGAGGTCGAATGGAGCTCAGAGGCAGACCTGCCAGGAGTGAGTTGCGGTAATCCAGCACCTGAGTGGCCTGTGTGGATCGAAATGGACGTATCTTTCTGATGTTGTAAAGGAGAACTCGACATGAGCGTGTCAGATTAGCAATGTGAGAGGAAAAGGACAGTTGATTGTCCATGGCTACCCCAAAGCTGCGTGCAGTGAATGAAGGTAAGATCAGCGAGTTGTCCAGGTAGATCACATGATCCTGACGTGGGGATGAATCACCTGGGATGAACAGCAGTTCGATTTTGCTGGGATTAAGTTTTAGCTGATGAGCTGCCATCCATGATGAGATGTCTGCCAGACATGCTGAGAAACATGAGAGTCTGAGCGAGGGGAGGAGAGGATGAGTTGAGTGTCATCCGCATAGCAGTGGTATGAAAACCCGTGTGAGATATGACCTCCCATACACCAGGGTTCTACAAATACAGTATGCTTTTCCATATAGCTAATTTTCTCAAGGTAAGGTTGACATTTTCAAGGACCTGCTCAGATCCATCAGCACTCAGAGGATGATGTCATTCCCTGATGAGTCTGATAGCATTGTCTTCAGATCATATTGTTTTTAACAGTGTCTTGTGCAACCTTCTGTTACTGTGTATGATTTACAGCTCTGCTCATTTTATTGGAATCGCTATCTGGATTTTTTTCCCCTCATTTTAATCTCCTTCCTCATTGCAAAGTGTAATGGAATCTTTGGAAATAAGTGAGGCATTATTTCTTGTGATAAGACCAATTCCAAGCTTTAAATCTTATCTCTGAGTGTTAGATGTTTCTCTCCACCCTGCAGCTCAGTGTTGTGGGTGACATTTTCCTCTCGCACAGTTTATTTTAGCTCTGCTGAAAATTTATTCAGGCAGTCCGCTGTCCCTCTTCCTCTCTCTTAGCACCCCGACATCAGCGCGATAAGCTCAGATGTGCACCGATGTTCTTGCTAATGAGGCATGAGCTTTTCAGTGAACAGAATCTTCTGAAGTGCGAGGTGTCTGGGTGTTCCGCTGTTTATACCTGTGACTGAGCTTCATCATCTCGTCATCAGATCCATGAAATGTGGTTTTGGATTATTCCAGCTAAATAAAAGTCCTGGATCATCTCATGACTGATTGATCAACCAGTCAGCAAACACAGACAAGGTCTCAGACAAGCGATGAGGTTAAGTGGAGCACTGAGGAGGTGAAGTGGCAGGACACGATCGTGCGAGATCGGCGTTGATTTTATTTAGGGTATCGCTCATAATAAAGGCTGACCGACATACCCATGATCATAAAACTAGAAACAGGCACAGGTCAAAAACCAAGGAAAAACTCGATATGACTTCATGAACTAGGACATTACATGGCAGGAGCTTGTTCAGACTTCTCACTTGTCTTACTGTAAAGACAAGCTGTTTCATTTCTCTTTGCGTAAGTAAATGTGAGTTTATCTCTCAGACCGTGGATCTCTTCTGGAGAAGTGAATGATGCTTCAATCTGACAGGCGAGTGACAGCACTGAGAAACGTAGAGCAGCGTCGTGGCCTGTTCTGGGAGGAAAAACGACTCGACTCGAAGTACTGTGCAGCTGAGAGATGAAAGATTTGTGTGAAGAGAGGGAAATACATGCAGTGTTGTTTGTGGAGAACACTCGAGATCAGGATTTATCTCGAACAGGCTGAGGAATCATCAGTATGGTCGTATTTTTACAAATGTTTAACCGGCAGTGACACTCAGGCAGTCCTGGGATTTGAACTGAAAACCTCATGGTTACTAGTACAGGAAAGAAAAAGTGCAATGTTTTACATTTCTTACAGTTGTGATGATAAGTTTACATTCGCCTTGCAGAATCTGCTAAATGTTATTAATAATAATAATAGTAATAATGATAATAATAATAATAATAATAATAATAATAATAATAATTGTATTGTTATTATTTTGTTTAAAGGTCTTATTTTGTTCATTTAGTACCGCCCTTCAGATGCTAAATAAGATAGTTACATGTCTCCCAAAAGACAAAAAAATAACAATTTACACAGTTCATCCAGTTCAAACGTTTACCCCCCCAAGGCTCCATCACAATGAAGTTTGACTGAATCCCTAATAACTTCCTGTTCACTTTCCCTCCCTTCATAGGGTATAACATAATGGAGCTTTATACCCTACCTTACCTTACGCATAATATACCGTATGTGTTTGTTTTGGCTTGGTAAAAATTAGCTTTCAAACTTCCCTGTAGTTTTACAATAAAGTATTGGCACCCTTGGCCCTTTGCCATGTTTACTCTTTAGTTATTTTTTTCAACATTAAACTGCATTACACATACAGCATCACTGTACAGTAATACAGACCTGCACTCGACACTTTACATAAACTTTACATTTGCCGTCACTTTATTTAAGGTTTACTTTGCCATTATGAACATATTTACTCTATCTTCTATGACACTACCCAGCTATATAGCAGCATGTAGTTAAATACAGTTATATTAGTAACATAGCATAAACATAGCATAGATAAACTGTGTACACTGATGTGATAATAAAGTCTAAAGTGTGGCCACGTCTGTGTTTGGGTCGTGCATCGCCATTAAAACAAATTTGCTGTTTCGTGTTTAATATTAAATTACAAAAACAATGTTTCGTATGATCTTATATTTTATTAGTACTTTTATTCCTTTACATGTTCGATTTTTATTAAGTCATGTAAAACCTTGTGATTTGTTAAGTGCTGTGAAGCACTTTGTAACTAATAATTAGAAAAGTGCTACACAAATAAAGACTATTTAATGAGTAGAAACACTGCAGCACCACACACGCATTATTCCAATTAAAATATGAATAAAAAAGCAATGAAAAAAGGCCATCATTAGTCACCAGTATTCTCTATAGAAACTTCTACTTTCACAGATAGTGTTATTACCTAACAATCTCTCTCTCTCTTTACCTCCCTCTCCTTCTCTCCTTCTGTCAAGCTACACATGATTTAATGGAGATGCCAGTGATCCTGACCCTTTCTGCTCTCCTGACCAGCCTGATCCATCCTGAAGCCCTACCTCTGGATGGAGCGCTCATCAACTGTAGGCTACACTACATTCTGCCACAGAGGACGACCCCAAGCAGTGCAGCCTGGAGATTGCTGAGGACGGTACCGCTTGACGTACCATAGAAATGGTTTTGGAATTGAATTGAATTGAATTGATGGGACACCAAACACACACACTTGTTCAGGATACAAATGTTCTTGGGTTCAAAGTTTTAAAGCAAGCCGAGCCACGCTGTACATTTGTGTAAGTAATTATCAGGCGATCAGGCCTTTTCATTTCGTCCCTCACGATATGAGCATCTGCCAAACGACTGAATGTAAATTTAATCTTCTTTATTGGACTCTCCAACAGATGGTGCTTTACTATCAACCACTAACGCCATGACGACGTAGAGCAGGGATGAGGAGTGTCCAGCACTGAACCTGAGAAAAGAACAGAAATCCGATTTACATGTAACGTACTAAACATTTATGCAGAATGTATCTCAGCATTTTATAACACTTTGAGGTTAAAAAAAATGTGTTTATTTTATTACATGAATTCGGCACAGAAGTGAACCTTCCCAGAAGTAGCTGACCTTTCCAAATTCCTCCAAGAGTACAGCGACTACACATGCGGGACGTCACAAAAGAGCCACAGAAAACATCAAAGGACTTACAGGCCTCTCTCGCATCAATAAAGGTCACTGTTCATGACTCCACTATCAGAAAGACACTGGGCAAAAATGGCATCCATGGAAGTGTGGAGAGGCGAAAACCCCTGCTAACCCAGAAGAACATTAAGGCATCTTGATGATCCTCAAAGATTTTGGGAGAATGTTCTGTGGACTGATGAGCTGAAAGTGGAACAGTTTGGAAGACAGGAGTCCCGTTACATCTGGCGTAAACCAAACACACAATTCCACAAAAAGATCATCATGCCTACGGCCAAGCATGGTGGAGGCAGTGTGATGGTGTGGGGATGCTTTGCTGCTTCAGGGCCTGGGCAACATACACTAATTGAGGGAAGCATGAATTCTGCTCTAAAGGAGAATGTCCGGTCTTCAGTCAGTAAGTTGAACCTCAAGCACAACTGGATTATGCAGCAAGACAATGATCCAAAGCATACGAGTAAATCCTAGTCTTAGAAGTAAGTGAAAGACTGATCTCCAGTTATGGGAAGTGTTTGGTTGCAGTTATTGCTGCTAAAGGTGGCACAGTACAGTATTCTACATATCTGCTACAGACAGTAGACCGAGTTTGGGTTGAAATATGTTGGAGTATTTCTTTAATGCCTTGTACTAACACCTCATTACTTTTGGACTCAACGACCTGTGCCAGAGGTCTTAACCTAAAATAACCACCGCATTGTATTCACATTTATTTTATAACACTATAAAAGTACAAGCAATAAACACAGACCAATTTGTCTGCCACATCGTTTATTGCATTCACTTTGTTTCACAATCAATATTTAATCATTTTAATTTGATATTCAACCATGAAAAACCATGCTGTCAGTCACTTCAGATCCTTGGATTTATAAATCTTAGACATTTAAGGAATAAAAATTGACCTACAGCTATTTATTTTCTATTGCAAGATAACAATTAGAAGCAGAAGAAGAAGAAGGAGAAGACGAAGTATCTTTATTTAGAGAAGACCTTTAAAACATGTGGTAGCTCAAACGAGTAGTAATATGCAAGTACACAAATATTAAATAAAATGAACATTTATTCCAATCTTCAACTGTACAGATTGTTTCCTCTTCCTGTTCTTGGCTGACAGGAGTTCTGCTCGTATAGACCATCTACCTCAAAGTTCGATGCGTTGTCCATTCTGAGATGCTTTTCAGCTCACCATGGGTGTAAGGAGTGGTTATTTGACTTTCTGTAGCCTTCCTGTCAGCTTGAATCAGTCTGGACGTTCTTTTCTGACCTCTTGCATCAACAAGGTACTGCTGCTTACTGTAAGTGTAAACTCTAGAGACTGCTGTGTGTGAAAATCCCAGGAGATCAGGAGTTTCAAACTACTACTACTTCAAACTACTCAAACTCGCACCAAACGACCAAACTACAATCAAAGTCACTGAGATCACTGAGTAGTTTCCTCATTCTGATGTTTGATGTGAACATTAACTGACGGCTCTTGAACTGATTTTATGCCTTACACTGCTGACACGTGATTGGCTGATCAGATAACTGCATGAATGAGCAAGTGTACAGTGTTCCTATTGACGTGAACGGTGAGTGTATATGCTGTGTACATTCTTTCAGTCATTCATGTCCAGTAAACTCTTTATACTGGTCAAAGTCACAGTGTCTGGAGCCTATCCTGGGAACACTGGGTGGAAGGAGGGAGAATTTACATCCGCTGGGATAACAGTCCATCACAGGTCAAGATTTACACACATACACACACACGTTACCAATTTAAAGTAATCATTCCATCCTGAATGTTTTTGGGAGGTAACCAGAGAACCCAGAGAAAACCCACACGGACACAGGGAGAACAGGACACACAGGCCGAAACCCGAGCTCAGGATCAAACCAGTAACCCTGGACGGCTTTAGTTCTCTGTGTGTGTTAATGTTCACTGTTACTGAACACAGAAATGAGAGACAAGTCTATACAGTCATACTGGATGTACTTATCTTAAATGATTATGTTCACTCATAAAAAAAGAGCAATAAAACAAGTGTAATATAAATGTTAAATTGCTCATGGTTGTTTTCAGAAAAACGGGAATATTTACTTCCTTTATTTTTGCATTCTGCACATTTTACAAAATTTTGCACATTTTGTAGCATCGCACCCTGGAACGGAAATGGACCTAAGTGGGAATTTATGCCATGAATCTAAAAAAAATCGTTGTGATCGGAAGTATTCACCACCTGTTGCTGTGAAACAGTGTCACATAGTGAGATACACCTGTGTGCAATGCACCTGCTCGCAGAGTGTGTTAGAAAACCAACACATTCTGGACTTAGAAAAGCCCAGGACAAAGTTCTGGAAAAGTATCAGTCATGGTTTGGTTATAATAAAATATCCCTAAATTTGAAAATCCCACAGAGTGACATTATTATTATCATTAAAAATGAAAAGAATATGGTAGAACTTTGACTCTTCCTAGAAGAGACCATCCACCAAAAGTCAATAAGCTGATAAAGAGGGGATTACTCAGAGAAACAACCAAGTCTAAGGGAAACACCGAAGGAGCTTCACAGGATAACTAAAGCCTGGACAATCCACAACACTGGGAAGAAATAAGAAGAACGTCAATATTGAAGCAATTAGAACTAAGTGGACCAAGGGTATTGACAGGAATGCCTCAACCACCAAGAAGTCTTGTCCTTTCAGACATTAGACCTCATGGTATGGAGCTGCTTTTCTTTAGCTGGTTGAGATAGAGGGAATCATGGGTAGATCCAAATACCAATTTATTTTAGCACAAAACGTGCAGGCCTCTGTTAGACAGCTGAAGAGGAAGAAACAATTTCACCTTCCACACGATAATGACCCAGAGCATATATCCAAGTCAACAAGGGAACGGCTTCAGAAAAGATCAACAACATTTTGGAACGGTCCACCGAGATTTCAGATCTAAATCCCATGGAAAAACCTGTGGAATGACTTGAAGAGACCTGTGCACAGGTGATCCCCTCATAATTTGATCGATCTGGAGTGTTTCTGTAAGTAAGAGTGGAATAAAATGGCCAGATCAGTATGTGGTAAGTTGGTAGACTCTTTCCCAAAACGACTGAGTGCTGAATTACAAGCAAAAGGTGCTTTAACAAAGTGTGTACACTTAGGCAATTTGGAACTGCCAATCAGCCTACAACACATGTCTTTATACTGGGGAAGGAAACCTGAGTACCCGGAGGAAACCCCCGAAGCACGGAGAGAACATGCAAACTAGTCATGTCTAGTCTAGTCCTCAATGATCCTTTGACGGTCCACATAGATTGGGTAATTATATACATAGAAAGTTACCTATGTGCTCGTTAGACCTGATGAAACAGCAAATGAGAGGATGTACTGTATACTGTACATAAATATAGGCACATTTCTGTGTTTTCCCTATCGTAACAAATCTGCCCCGGATCATAAAGTCTCAGCCATATTGGCTCGAAAGCCCTGGAGTAACCTGTCACAGTCACATGATCAGTGTAATAAATATAATGACTAGTGGTGTGCTAGGTTGCTTATGAGGACCTAAAGTAACCATGACAATTTTATCAGTAGACTGAAGTGTATTATTGCAAATATAAGAAATGACTTCCTTTATTATAATGCAGTTCACATCAGGTCAGCAAATGTCAATCTATCGAAAACAAATGTACCACTATTTTGCAGTTTATCAACAAATTCGAATTAAAACGTTTAATTCAACTGCATTTTCTCGATTCTGTGTTGATCTGCATTTACTTAAGACGGTCAACCAGCATCCCCCTGGCCTTTATTCATGTCTTTATGGAAAACAGCTATTCCATGATCGAAAAAATAACAGGAGACCATCACCAATCGTGAACATCTTCATGAGAAAAAAATACACAAATCAATTTTACTACCGTCGTTAAACATCCTCCAGCTCTTTGTGATGTTCGATAAGGACCTGTGCTTTACATTCGGAGCTAACGCTGTTAACCGTAAGCGTACATGGCGTTAATATCTCCACTCGAGTGTCTGTATACAACGCAGGACGTGAACGAACCTGTCAGAACCTGAAATAGTGGGCTTCAAATAAGTTAGCTACTCTTACGAATCTAATGAATCTATGCTAATCTTAACTGACAAAAAAAACACATGTATTATTCTGCTATAATTGAGATTTAGACTGGATTTCAACTCACCAGGAAAGAACACACACACGAAAAGCAAATTAAGTAAAGGGGCATTCATGTCATTCACAAAGCGATGGCAAATAAGTGCAGAAAAAAAAATGTCACAGAGATTTGCAAATGTCCTTAATGTCTACATTTATTTGTAAGGGACCATGTACAAAAACGATATGACAATACAGACATTAAATTTAGGAGTTGTAATTTCTAACTCAGTAAACATTTCTCCATATTTTTGTATTCATTTTATGTTGTTCCACTAAAGTCAGTCACCTGGTTTTACCAAGAAACTATCTAATCTGCAGGTAGGACAGAGAAATGTGTCTATTTTATAACCCCCGATAAAACATAACAGGGGATTTGACCCTTGTTGTAAACCATACGACCTCACAAGGGCACGACCCCTAGTTTGGGAGCTCCTGGGTTCCATTAAAATCAAGATACCTGTGAATATCCCATAATAGAATGCAGAAATGATTGATTATTAAATTCGTCGGAAAAGATGTTACAATCCGTGCAGGTTTTTAAATCAGTAAGGAGCGGAAAGTGAAGTAAACGTCCAAATTTATGTCGTGTTTAGAACTGCCTTTTGTAATTACCTCAGCATTATTATAATCAGACCTTTAGACCACTTTTATTACAGTACTCAAGAGATCTTGAGGAAATATGGAGAGGGGGAAAAACCCTGTGTGTGATATTTTCTGCCCTATGTCCTATGAACTTACTAAGTGACAATTTATTCAATGAAAAAACTTCCTTGTTGTTCCTTCCAAAAGAGGCCGGGTTATAGACAGATAAAGCCTATATAAAGGATAACGATCCAGATCACTTTACACTGTTTAACGTCTTCATTCCTCTTGGAGCGTCATGCCGCGCTTTCGGACTGACTGCGTCGAGAAGCCTTTCTCCAGGCTCTTTGAGAAGCTTGGGCATGTGGTGGGTTCGTCTCCTGAGTGGTTCATCATCATTCCTCTTCTCATGTCCTTGGCGTTCGGAGGAGGCCTGCTTTGTCTCTCCGAGCTCGAGGATAATAACATAGAGAACCAGTTCACACCGATCAACGGATTGTCGAAGGAAGCCAGGCTTTTCGTGATGGAGAATTTCCCAAATAACGACTTCATGTTCTCAAGCCAAAGACTCTACGCCGAAGGGAAGTACGCTATAACCATCCTGTCTACTGAAAACGGAGGCAACATTCTCACAAAGAGTCCTTTCGAAGAAGTCGTTCGTATTAACGACGTAGTGACCAGTCTTGTGGTGAAGGTCGGACAGACGGAGGTAGGTTTCAAGGATCTGTGCATCACTGTGGATGGAGAGTGCGTCAGCAATGCCATAATAGACATCTCTGAAAACAACGCAGACAAAATCGGACAGATGAATATAACGTTTCCAACGTACGCTCTCAGAGGCGGTCACGTCTTCCTCGGCTCTGAACTCGGTGGTGTGAAAACATCTGGAAACACGATTCAGAACGCCCAAGCGATCAGACTTTTCTATTTTCTAAAAAATATCTCTGGTTCGAACGACTGGCTGACAGAATTCCATCACGTCCTTCATGCCGAAGCAAACAACAAGAAAGTCAAGGTATGATACAGACGATGCTGAGGGGCAAAATACTGAATGAAATACCTAGACGTAATAATTAATGACTTATCGAGACCCATAAACGTTAAATTATACCACTGTTGAAATTCTTAATGATCATTCGTCAGAAGGCGTTGATTAATTTTCTATAAATATATTTTCTAAAGTTTATATTAATGCTCTCATTCTAATACAGTATCGTTTCCATAGTAACAGCGATGCATTCACAGCGACGTGTACGGTGGACGTTCGACATACACGGATGTTTGTTTTTTTTAAAAAGCGCACGTAACTGTTGATGTGGTGAAGTTTTCGGCGAGGGGATGTTGTCCAGCGTCAGTGCTTTGTAACGATTATTCTTCATGACAAGCTGGATTTTTTTCCCGGCTTATTAACTTCAAGCGAGAAAAAACAGAGAAGAACTTTTATAAGATGCAACTGTAAACGGATAAAAAGTACAGGTCATTCCGTAATAAGTAAAAGAATGTGTCATCGTTATGAAAGGACGTCACACGGGGTTGGTAAGAGTGACCCTGCTTCACACCCTGCCGTGTTTAATTCCTTACTCATTGTGTATTAAGAAATGAAACATTAAAGTGCCTCATTAAAGATTTGAGCTGACCTGAAAATAAAAATATTTAAAATATTTATTTATTTATTTATTTAATTTTTTTAAAATCTTGGTCTTTTTGCTTTTCTTTTCTACCCCCCCCCAGATATCTCACTTTACCTCACTGTCCAGGCAGGAGGAGGTGCAGAAACACACTACTGATGGCCTCCCGTTTTTCTCCATCACCTACGTCCTTGCAATCCTGTTCTCCATAATATCGTGTATGCGGTAAGTTTTTGAGAACACTTCTGAATTCTGTCGAAATCACCCGCGACCAAATCAGTACACGAAATGTTCACGAAGCATGCGTGTGCCGTTAATTGGAAGGAAGTAGAGAGATATGAGAAACACATACCACATACAGTACAGACCCACATTAACATCACGAGAGGCAAAACTATTGTTTTTCACAATCTCTAATAAAACTATACAATTACGTCTCACTATACGTTTCCCAATTCACATCTTCTATTCACATCCTCTGGTCCAGAATATATGTGGAACAACCACAACAAAAAAAATGTTCTCAGACAAAACAAAAAAAACCCCAAAAAAACCAAAAAAACACAAAAAACGACTGTTCTCAGTCGTTCCCTCACCACCATGTCTTTTCTCTTTCTGGAATTTACCAAGACGAAAAAGTTGGTACAGCTCGTTACAGTATGCTACTGAGAAACCGCAAAACGTGAACTCCTCTGTCTAGAAAATGTCCTCTGCGCTGACACTGGAGACTCCTTCCATGTAAACAGAAAACTGTTTTTCTTTGTTAAATAACAACATGTTTTTAATCAGTGTTGGATCATACGGAGCGTCCGCCAGACGTTAGAAATTGATCATGATAATGAGTCTTTATTGATGACGTACATATGCACAGTGAAATTCTTTTCTTCACATACCCAAGCATGTTAGGAACCTGGGGTCAGAGTGATACAGAGAGCCATGATGCAGCGCCCCTGAGGGTTAAAGGCCTTGCTCAAGGGCCCAACAGTGGCAGCTTGGCAGTGCTGGGGCTTGAACCTCCAACCTTCTGATCAGTAATCCAGAGCTTTAACTGCCAAGCCACCACTGCCCCTGTTACTATAGAAACAATAGCAAATGATGATGAGCACGTTAATTTAAACCTGAACTACTGTCAGCTGCTGTAACAGAAAACCAATCAGCACCTTCTGACCCATGAGATTCGAGAATTCTTCACGTGGATGCAATATTTGTAATGTTCTCTATCTGTCCGTTAGACTGGACAATGTGAGGAACAGGCTGTGGGTGGCGTTTGTGGGTGTCCTTTCTGCCGGACTGGCTGTCATCAGCAGTTTTGGCCTGTTGCTGTATGCTGGAGTGCCGTTCGTCATAACTGTGGCTAACTCGCCTTTCTTAATTCTGGGTAAGGTACAGAAATGTTCAATATAATGGTAATAATAATAATAATAATAATAATAATAATAATAATAATAATAAGACATTTCGAATAAAGGTTCCTCGTTTGTTATTTGGATAGTTCCTAAAGAGATTCTACTCAGATCTCCTTCTGACAGAGAAATACACTAGTGTAGGGTTCGACATACAGGAGGCTCTTTAGCGGGTCTACGACAGGGAAAAACTCAAGAACCCTTAAAAGGTCTAGATCAAACAGTCCAGTGATCAGAATTATACATAAAGTCATATACTCATTAAATTCTTCCTCTTCTTCTTCCTCTTCTTCTTCAAATCTTTCTAGCATACTTTTGAATTAGGTTTGTTCCTCTTAGAAATTCCAAGAACCGAGGTCTTCCTTTTCAGAGAGGGTTTTAAGCAGAACCCCTTTAGAATAAAAACAGCAAAACTCAACCAAAAACTGTCCCTGTTTTTGTCCACTTATGACTACCGTATTATGTGAATCTTTAAGCTCCGCCCAATTCACAATCACATCATGTGATATATCTCTGGAAAGCTTCCTGACCCGCAAACACACACATTTTTCTTGTTTAGACAATAAATAAATTATTTTAAATAAAATACATCAAAAGACTAGAATTTTATTTTGGATAATTATGCACATTTATGTATATTTATTCATCAGAAGCCTCTCCAACAATCAACTGTTTTTGATTTTGACCTGTAATGTCTCACCTTAAAAAACTTCTTTTTTTTTGGATAGTGTTGAAAGTTTAAGATCTAAATGAAGGTAAATGAACTCATTAATTTAACTGAAATGAGTTACTGCTTGGGTAGAGGGAATGTCAGAAATAGATCATGCTCCAGATGTTTTGTAATGAGTTGTCCTCAAACTACATTTGGTTAACTGTTCGAACTGTCTCTGCCTTTCAGGCATTGGTGTTGACGATATGTTCATCATGCTGGCCAACTGGCAGCAGACCGACGTCAGAGACAGTGTTGCGAAGCGAATGGCAGACACTTATAAAGAAGCCGCCATGTCCATTACCATCACGACGCTCACCAACGTGCTGGGCTTCTACATCGGCCTCACGAGCGACTTCGCATCCGTCCGGGTCTTCTGCCTATACACCAGCACGGCCATTATATTCTGTTTCCTGTACAACATCACCTTCTTCGGAGGCTTTCTGGCCCTCAACGGGAGGCGAGAAGCTGGGAACCGACACTGGCTGACCTGCTTGAGGATCCCACTTAAGAGTCCAGCGGGTAGATCCAAGGCTTACGCCCTCTGCTGCACAGGAGGAGACTTTGACCGGCAGACTGGCACTGAGAAAGAGCAGCCTGTTAATCATTTCTTCAAAAAGTACTATGGCCCCATTCTTACCAAGACACCAACCAAGGTGTGTGTGATATTCCTGTATCTTGGGTATCTCGCTGCTGGGATTTACGGCTGCCTCCTTTTGGAACAGGGGATCGAAATGAAACATCTAGCAGCAGACGACTCCTACGTAATCATGTTCTATGATGACCAGAACAAGTACTTTTCCAGTTATGGCCCAAACGTCATGGTGGTAGTGACTGAGGAGTTTCCGTACTGGGACCAGTGCAGAAGATCTGAGCTAGGGCACTGTATGGAAGACTTCAACAAGCTCAATTTTGTCGACAAAGATCTGTATACCTCTTGGCTTGATTCTTATGTGACGTTTACTCAAACCACAGGACAAGACATAAACAACGAGACTGTTTTTAAAACCAACCTGCCAAACTTCTTCAACCACTTCCGTGAGTTCGGGCAAGACGTGAACATCGTGAATGGCACAATAGTTACCTCTCGTTTTTTTGTGCAGACTATAAACATCATCAACGCTTCTAAGGAGATAACAATGTTTAATAAGCTTAGAAACACAGCTGAATACTGTAGAGCAGCAAATCTACTGGTGTTTCATCCCATGTTCATCTACTTAGACCAATACACCGTGATAGTGAGCAGCACTGTTCAGAACGTGGGCGTCACCGCAGCGGTCATGCTGGTCATCTCGCTTATCCTGATCCCCAACCCTCTGTGCTCTCTCTGGGTCACGTTCTCCATCGGCTCGGTCATCACCGGGGTCTCTGGCTTCATGGCGTTATGGAAAGTCAATCTCGACTCCATTTCCATGATCATTCTGGTCGTGTGTATTGGTTTCACTGTTGACTTTTCAGCCCATATTTCCTACTCCTTTGTCTCGAGCAAGCAAGAAACCGCCAACGAGCGTGCTATCGACGCCTTGTTTTGTTTGGGCTATCCTATACTGCAAGGCGCTTTGTCCACCATAATAGGCGTTTTGGTGTTAGCCGGCTCCAAGTACCACATCTTTCGAACCTTCTTTAAAATCATGTTTCTCGTCATGGTGTTTGGTTTGCTGCATGGCATTGTGTTCATCCCGGTCTTCCTCACGTGGTTTTCCTGCATCTCGAACAAGCGTCATGACGATCGCCAGACGTGCGATGAGGAATGCTCGAGACAGAGTACGAAGATACGGCAGACTCAAATATATGTCACTCAAAATTCTAACCAATGGTCAGGAGGAACATGGGACCCTGACTGTCCGTGACAATCAGAACAAAAATGTACTCACTTTATTTTAGGGCTTCGCTTCAAGAAACATTATTGTACATGCAGTATGTCGACTATATTTGTAACGTAGCTAACGTCGCTCAGTAGTGCTGCTACAACAGCAAAGCTATTCATTTAACGGCAGTAAATCAAACGGCTTGTAAATAGGTACATATATTTTAGCATTCAAATAGTGGATTAACATAGAAAACGCATTTTAATGCAGCTAAACGACACTGTTACATAGCTAACACAGAATACTGCACTTAATTAAAATGTTTTTCTGTTTAGCTGTTACATAAAAATGTAAATCTTCAATGAAATGAACCAAGACTAGCTCTTAACTAAGTCTATTCTGATGTCTTAATTCATCTGTGAAGAAAAAAACCCCCCATAATGCTCCTCACAACACAACCGACTTATCTTTAACACCGACACATTTACATATAATCTGTCTTCGCGAGGTTTCAATCCATAGATCACAGATCTAGATTAATATATTCTGTGTCCCCGGTTCGATCCTGAGCTCGGGTTATTGTCTGCGTGGGATTTCATGTTCTCGCCATGTCCATGTGGGTTCTCACCAGGTTCTCCAGATTCCTTCCACTGTCCAAAAATATAATGCTAGGTGGATTGGCTCTGCTAGATTGCCCCAGGTGTGTGTGAGTGTGTGAGAGAGTGTGTGTGTGTGTGTGAATGGCTTTAAAGAAAACACTGAAGGAAGGTGCATACCTTTATTAGTGGTTAGTGTTAACAGCATGCTAGGGAATTATTTCATTTTTTTTAAAAAAATGCCATGGCAGGAAAAAGGTCATAAAGCGTTACAGAGCATAGTACTGACATCGATGTCCTTATTTCAAACCTACATAAAAAATTAGATTTCCGAAGTGTGAAACACAATGCACATGACATTTCTTTTCCATTGTAACCTGAAGAAAATCTTGTTTCACCACCAGAGGTCACCATCTCCAGAGTCCTAACCTGTTCCCATGGTTACCATGGATCAATCTTACCCTGTTTGTAATTTGCGCTCATTAATCCTTTTATTATCCCTTAAAGAAAAATCACGTGTGAATGATCAGACGTGAAATTCGCACATTTTAGACAGATCATTAGATTAAAGAACCAGAAGAACCAGAAGTTGGTTCTTTTGAGGTGGAAAAATTGTTTAAACATCAACATCTGATTATGAGTCTTGGGATTACATTTGGATATGGATTGTTCACATAACACACACACACACACACACACACACACACACAGGTGTAAATGTGTCCAAGACTTTCAATAAGATTTAAAGTTGACCACTTAAACCATGTCAGGTCTGATGTTAATGTTAACGAAATAAGTGCAAATCATCCTGTCTAATAAACTAAAAACCTCTCTCGATACATCATGTCATAACGCACAGAATCCGTAACAGACAAAACGGACAGCTTTTTAGTTTTCAGCAACTGAAAACGATTTTCTGATGCAAACGAACACAAGGAACAGCACAGGATGTTGGTTGTGCGATGTTATGAGCTCGTGCATGCGTGTATTAACATGTGAGACCATCAATCTGAAACAACCAGCAACACATCCCAGATACCAGACGTATGAAATGAGGAGGTGTTCTTCAGGACCTTGGTCTTGTATGCGTTCTTTCGTGGGAACCTGAGATCCCGTACCTGATGTATAATCCGGGTCCGGTGCAGGATTTCTGATTGCTGGGCCACGAAAAATCCAACCCGCTATTTCTTAGGACAATCTGCTGCTGATGAAACTGAGACCTCTCTGGGGGAGGAAGGAATCGAGTAAAAAGCAAGACTAGCTCTTTCTAAATGGATTTTTTGGCCGTATAGTCCTTGTTGTTCAGCTGTATGGAATGCTAAAGCACAAAATGTGTTTTAAATATTCATGAATCCATAAACGTTTATGGGCACCATAGCGACAGGTCTGGGTAACACAGCAGCCGAGGAAAGGAAGGAGGAGATTCGCTGCTACGTACAGTACTTCAAGCTCTTCTTCTTCTTCTTCTTCTTCTTCTTCTTATTATTATTATTATAAGCTCAGCTTCAGCTTCATTATGGGTCAAACGTCACCCTTTTCATTGCAATGATGAAGGAAACGAACCTGAAATGTTTCAACTGCTATCTAAAGGTACTGAGGGTTAAAAAATCAACAGATGTACAGTATATAACCACAAATTAATGTTCGGTATTGGATTAAACACTCTGTGTCGTTCTGATGTAGGAAGATAATCAACAAAGGATGACATAATTAAGCAGAAAAGTTGATTCTTTTCCAATAAAAAGCCAATCCTGAAGTGTTTTATTCCTCTTATGCTACAGCAATTTGTCAACAATTACAATTTTTATTAAATTTTTTTTTTATAATTTATTAAAGGACATGTCATCATTTTTTTGATCCATTGATTAGTTACATTTAAGGTCGTCACACAAGTTAGTTCCTGTTTTCACTTACATTATAGCAGCTATAAACAGTCGTTCCCTCACTGGTCTCTATTTTCTCTCTCTTGAAGTTAATAAGACAAAAAAAATCAAGCAGCAAGTCCTCTGTCCTGAAGATTTCTGGGGGAAAAAAACCCTTGAGGCTGGAGACTCCTTCCATAATGTCGATTGTAAGTCATAACAGGAACTAATTTGTTGTGCAGATGGTCCACGATATAACTATAGATGAATAAAATGTATTGTGTGTCATGAATAAAAAAGTAGCTAATTGTTGGTGACTTGCTGTAGTATTTGTGGAATAAAACACTCCAAGACATTGTTATAGGAATATAATCAACTTTGGAATGGTAAGAGTAACAGTAACAGGGGGGCAGTGGTGGGTTATAGATCGGAAGGTCAGGGGTTCAAGCCCCAGCACTGCCAAGCTGCCACTGTTGGGCCCTTGAGCAAGGCCCTTAACCCTGTCTGACCTCAACCTCCTAACATGCAGGGGTATGCGAAGAAAAAAGATATTTCACTGTGCTGTAATGTATATGTGATCAATAAAGGCTCATTATCATTATCTCTGCTCCATCACACCAACCTGCCATTGATTATTTTCCCAGAACAGCACAACACATAGGGTTTTATTCGAAACTTACACAAACGCACACTGTATAGTATAGTACAGTATATGTAGTGAGAAAGTCCAGCATATTTCAGTAAGTGGTATAAATTAAGCATATATACGACAGATATTGATGGCATCATGTTTTTTTTTTTTTTTCTGGTGTCTACGTCCAAAGCATTTAGGCAGTTAAGTCCTGAGTGCTCCTGATGCTCTGAGAGAGAAACCGAATGTGTGTATTGTGATGATGATGGTGACATTATTGTTCCTGTGTCGTGAGATGATGACTCACTGCACCATGATTCACAACTTCAGAGTGGTTTTGCAATGCGTCTGCCAGCAACACGTCAAACGGCCGGTACGCACTCCGATCAAGCTGACTAGCAGGTTTCACGTGTACAGCCCACTTGTGCTTTAGTGACTGAAAAATGTAACACATTAGATTAGATTCCTGATGTTTCTATGCTTCTGTGTATCGTGATCAAACTTTTGTGCAGAATATTGGCTCTTAGCCCTACAATGGATTGCTGTCTCGTCTGGGGTGAATTCTCTCACCTCACGCCCTGGATTGGCTTACTGAAAATGAATGAATGAATATCTCACCTCAGCAGGTCTCCAGCCTGG
>JANDJT010000001.1:34204926-34218466 GCA_024331685.1 Stegophilus panzeri | reverse complement strand
ATTGGCTTACTGAAGATGAATGAATGAATATCTCACCTCAGCAGGTCTCCAGCCTGGATTGGCTTACTGAAGATGAATGAATGAATATCTCACCTCAGCAGGTCTCCAGCCTGGATTGGCTTACTGAAGATGAACGAATGAATATTTCAGCTAAACCTCATACAACCGGACCCCGGGGTTAAGAACGAAATTTAATAATGCTAATAATAACTGCTGACAAAAAATAGTCTGCTATTTGAGGAGGAAATATACAGCAGCTGGAGTTGGCTTCTTGTAATAAATAATATCTATTTTTTATTTTTTGTTAGAGATTTTAAAAGATTTTTAAAAATTAAATTAAATTCTTACATACAGTCCCCGCTGATAATATTGGAATGGCACAGCCGATTCCTTTTTTTTTTTGCTATACGCTGAAGACATTTGGGTTTTAGATCAAAATATGAATATGAGATGACAGATTTAGAATTTCAGCTTTCATTTCCTCATATTTACATCTAGACGTGTTAAACGACTTAAAACATGGCACCCTTTGTTTGAACCCACCCATTTTTCAAGTGATCAAAAACATTGGAACATGTGACTGATAGGTGTTTCTTGCTGCCCAGGTGTGCTCTGTTAAATTGACTGTTTAAAGAATTAATAGCTCTGAATATCTACTCTTTGTCTGAGCACGGGATTTCACCTGTGATGACTGCATTGGATGTTAAAATGATAAACCAACATGAAGACCAGAGAGCTGTCTATGGGAGAAAAGCAATCCATTTTGAAGCTGAGAAAAGAGGGAAAATCTATCAAAGCCATTACACAAGCATTGTGCATAGCCAATACAATAATTTGGAATGTCCTGAAAAAGAACACCACTGGTGTACTAACAACCAGACATGGAACAGTTCAGCCAAGGAAAACAACATGACAGAAGCATTGTGAGAGCTGTGAAGAAAAACCCAAAAACAACAGTCAGTGTCATCACCAACGACCTCCACAGGGCAGAGGTGAAGGTATCACAATCTACCGTTCGAAGAAGATTTCAAGTGCAGAAATATAGAGGCCATACCACAAGATGCAAACCTCTCATCAGCAGTAAGAATCAGAAAGCCAGATTGGAATTCACAAAGAAATACAGAGATGATCCACAAAAGTTCTGGAACCAAGATGAACCTCCTGAAGAGGAAACTGAAGGGAGAAACCCCCCGAAACAAACAACAGCTGAAAGCGGCTGCAGTAAAAACCTGGAAAATCTTCACAAATTAAATAAAACAACAGTTCGGTGGTGTCGTGAGTCTCAGGTTTGATGCAGTTATTGCAAGCAAGGGATATGCGACCAAATATTACATGTTATTTACTTTAATTTACTTCAAGACTGATCTGTTCCATTACTTTTGCTCATCTAAATATTGAGTGATCAGATACGAAAGGTGTCGTGTTCTAAGTTGTTTTACACGTCTAGATGTAAATATGAAATTCTGACATATTGTCTCATTCATCTTTTGATTTCAAACCCAAATGTCTTCAGCGTATAGCAAAAACAATAGGATTGTTGCTGTTCCAATACTTTTGAATACACTGCGCAGTCAGTAATTTTACACCTACAAAGCGCGCTTATGGAGTTTATTTATTAATTTATTATTTATTTATTAACACGTTGAGTTCAGCACGCTCCTCTGCTGGACAGCGCCTTGCGCGTGCCGGCCTGAGATAATTGGCAGGTGAATTATCCACACAGGAATCAGGGAGGGAGCTTCTGCATTAGCCAATCAGATCACTTAGGGGGCGGGGCTTACACAACAAACGATGTGTGCTACCGTTGTCAGTGCTTTAACTGAAGCGCTGCTCGGAGGAGAGCGGAGTGAGTTTGCGAGGATACCGAGCCAAATTTAAAAAAAAAAAAATATTCTATATTTTCTACAGAGCAGAAGAAAGAAATCCGTTTCGAAGTCCGCATGGATTGGATGTGTTTATCTGAAATCTGATCTAAAGAAAGCGACGAAGCGACAGGATAGTGTTCTAACATCACACACAACATAACATAGCAACTAGACAAATGTAACGGTGTGTTAAGGAAAAACAACAACAACAACAACAACAACAACAACAAAAACAAACAAACAAAACCCCCCAACAAAACAGGAAGCAGGAGTCAGGTGGGAGTAAAGCCTCTACAGGTGCACGAGAAGAAAAAAAATGAGGATGCTGTGAAGGGTGACTAGAGATCGGTGAAGCTCAGACGGCGAAGCTCGCGCAGGTTTAAAGGATATGGCGGTGATCAGACTGTCGCTGCTGCTGCAGGTGGGCTTCGTTGTGGGCGCGCACTGCTCGGCTCTGGCACCGAGAACGGACGAGCATCAGCAGCTTCATCATCAGCAGCATCAGCATCAGCAGTTGCCGAGGGTCGTGGCTGCGTTTCTGCACACGGGCGACCCGTCCGCGCTCGAGCGCGCCAACTGCACCGGGAGGTACGAACTGAGCGCTCTGCGGGCCGGGACGCGCGTGCACCCGCACCCCGCCGCCCGCCCCGCGCTACACGCTCTCACGCACGCCGCCGGCTTCCTCCGGATGCTGATGAGGGAGCGGGAGAGCGAGCGGAACCTCGTGCGCGACCTGGAGTGGTGCCGCGCGCTCGTGCGTAGCGTCGTGGACGGCGACGCCAGGATCCACCGCGCCGCCGTCGTGTTCGACGCGTCCGCGTTCTCCGGCTCCGCGGCTCACTCGCCGCGCGTCTTCCTCCAGGCAACGCGCCGCGGCGGAGAGATCGTGCTGCAGGACCTGTCCGCGTCGGCTCGCGACTTCTTCCGAAACGAGACCGCCGACACCGAGTGGTATCACGCGCACAGACGCAAGACGCGACACGGGGACGAGGGTCACGTGGCCGAGAGCACGCACGTGAAGTGGTCGGCTCCGTTCCTGGAGTGCGAGGCCGGGAGTTTTGTCCCTCGGTGGCTCCTGACCTTGTCGACCGGCTTTCACGGGATGAAGCCGAACCTGACGCCCGACTTCAGGTGAGGAGTCACGTGATGTCACTGTGCGTTTGAATTCATTCCTGAACTACTGCATGCTCACAAAGCTCTTAACACACCTGGGGCAGGTAACTCACGAGTCCTCGGTACCATCTTGACAGCTTTTCTCTTCACTTCATTATTCTGCATGCATCTCTTATCCAGAAGACTTATTTAAAATCACATAAAGCGTCATTTTAAAGGAAAACTCCACACTGAAACACATTAAATACGTTTATAATAAAATAACTGTGATGCCTTTAGTGATTCTGGTGCTACATTCTTGGTCCATGCTGTATTTTCATTATTCCTGTTAGAAGTTAGGGGTCGTGTGTTGCTCTGACGTCACAAGGGGGCGTTATTATTGCTAGCGCACTTACTTAACAGGAGAAAAACAATATCCTCACGCCCACATCCGTTTTCCAAGTCATATTAAGGACATACCAAGCGTAGAAGCAGCAGAGATGCTGGAATCAAAGTCCCAGAATTCATCGCAGCTAAGCTGCTCGACTAGTTAACGATCTACGAAATGACGAGCGTGATGGCGGTATTAGCATGAAAGTCGAAGCTTTGGAAGCCGTTTGAGCAGAGTGTACGGACGAGGAAGCGAGAAACCCGGACAGACTCAAAGACTAAAGCGCCGCTGCATCACTGTCTTTAAGTACTCATGATGCGAGGGCTAAATCCCATTACACCGCTATACTATCATCATGTAGTCGAAAGGCATTATGGGTAAAAAAGAAAAAGAAAAAAGATTTCAGAATTTCATCACAAAACTAATTTTGGATGTCATTGAAGCTCATTAGATGATTATAAAGATTAATATGCAAGTCATTTAGGGTGTGTGTTCTCGTTCCATTTTCCTGCCAATGGTTTTAAGAAAGGGAATGACCAAAATGGTGTTGGGATCTGATCCTCCACGCCAGAAACGAGAGATAATTCGCAAAGAAGCGTGATTCGACTTGACGTCGAAGGAATTCGATTGCGCAAATCTTTACGTTTTCTCGTTTTCCTGCGCTGCTAAAGCCGAATTTGTTCCTGTTAAATAAACAACCCTGTTAGCCTTGTGCTCCAGGTGGCTGCTCACGTGCCGTATCTACGAGCGTGCTGTAATAAAAATGGAGCAGAGATCTCAGCAGGCTTCCAGGAACTGGGAGAGTACAATAAAAATAAATAAATAAATAAATAAATAAATAAACCCTCGATTGTATTCCTTGTGAATTCCAGCGAGACGTGAATGCGTAGGTTGTGATGTCTTTTTTATTTTTTTCAGTTAGTGCATGTCGATACACCTATCAGCTCATCCATCTTACTGCTGTTTATCGGGTGGAGGATGTTTCTAAAAATAGCTGCAGATGTGCAGATGAAGCAGCGTGAGGAACCCACCGGCACCGGCTAATTAATTCCTGCACGCATGACCTCACCGTGCACAGCGTTGTCTTGTGGAGATCATGTCGAATGCTCGTTTGGTTCATGGAACGCCAGGAAAACGTTTTCCGGGTTATAATATAACGGTTACGTTCATGATGCAGACAACGGGAAGTTTTACGTGGAGTTAAGAGATGGTTCTGTGGCACGAATACCAGCGGAATGAGCGTCACCGTGAACGCATTTTCACTTTTTTGTTTACTGCTGGTGTTTTATCGATATTTGAGATTTGAAATATTGGCAGGAAACGCATTTGTACGAATCAAAACAGATTTAAATTTCCTAAATGATTTGCACTGAGCATCTATTCAAAATGGAAACATTGTCCTGAAAATAGAAATAGTTGTTCTACACTCTTAAAAAAATAAAGGTTCTTCAATGGTTCTTTACAGAAATATAGGTTCTTCTTCTTGTCGAGAACCATGTTTCGTTGTATAAGGTTCTTGAGTTGAGCTATGCGGTTCTTCGGAGGTTAAAGAAGTTCTTTATGTTTCATTATAGGCTCTGCAGAGCAGTGTATTAATGAGTCATTTATTGGTCACGTATTCATTACAGCACAGTGAAATTCTTGTCTTTGCATACCCCAGCGTGTTAGGAAGTTGGGGTCAGAGCGCAGGGTCAGCCATGATACAGCGCCCCCTGGAGCAGAGAGAGTTAAGGGCCTTGCTCAAGGGCCCAACAGTGGCAGCTTGGCAGCGCCAACCCCCCGACCTTCCAACCAGTAACCCAGTGCCTTAAGTATTACTGCCCCCTAAAAAGTACCGTACATTTTCCCGGTACAGTCAGTACTGTTTATTTTTGTAATAAAGTTCAGCAATATTTTACTTTTCATTCCGTATCAGTATTAAAAACTATCTTGTGGTTAATCGGTTATTGGCAGGAAGGTACCGCTCGACTTAGCTACCGGTATCGGTGAAATCCCGTATCGGTCAAGCTCTAGACAAAAGGTATGACTTGCTGCTTTTTAATAAATAAAAAACTTTAATCGTTGACAAACTGCTTTGTTGTAAGAGGAATAAAACACATGCAGTTAGAGGAAAATAATCAAGTTCAGAGTGGTAACACTAACGCCGCTCCATCACACCACCCCCGTGTTGATTATTTTCCTTTAACAGCACAACACAACCAGGTGTTTTATTCTTCACGTGTTTAACGCACGCAGTACTGTTATCATGTGCACTAAAAACGTCCGTGTTTTCATTCAGACGGTATGGACAGCTGTTTTCTAAGATGCAGGGAAGGTTTCATGTGTCATTTTTTTCCCCCCGGCAAATCCAATCCCAGAATTCCAGATAGCAAGTAGGACCTTTCTGCTTAAATCGAGACATCGTGATAATAATTCAATCTGCGATAACTGCTTCAGAAGCTATTGAAACATGACCAGCACTCGTGAGTCGATGTTAATTAAGAAATAAAATAAAATAAATAACATCAGACGAGATATATAGTACAGTTTGGCATTGGACATTTCGACCAAATGGAAACACGTGCTCCACAGGACAGGATGTTTATATTCTATCTCTGATGCCATGGTTTTAAGGCTCTGACATGTGTTTTTGGGAACGTGGACTCGGCCTCACGGTTATAAGACAGATAGTGTAGTAATGCTGTGTCTTATGTTCTTCCTCTTCTCGCTGCGTTCTCCACGGGGAATAACCGCAACATGACGGCTAACGATGGAACAATACGACTGCTTCCTCCACACACACTAATTAATCCCACAGGTACGGGCGACTGTGGAGCAGGTTACCGTCTCTAACTGCATTACACTTCCTTATAAATCAGCACTGGACTCCGAATACAAACATAAAGCTCACGTTCGTGTATTAATCTGGGTTTTTACATTTTTTAAACATTATTATTATTATTATTATTATTATTATTATTATTATTTCAGATATTGATGTTAAGATGTTTTCTTACAAAAATATTGTTTTCACACTTATTTCTCTTTACATTGTAATTGTCATAATTGAGGAATAAAACACTTCAGGACATGCTATTATAGGAAAATAATCAACTGTTACCACTGCTGAAGTTGATTATATTCCTATAACAGCATTTCCTGAAATGGTTTATTCCACTTTTATCACAACAATTGTGATACAAGTGTGAATTCTTGGTACTTTGTACCACCCCTGTCGGCTGGTGATGGTCAAATACATTATTTACAATCAATTAAGTGCTACATACTTTAAGTTTTAAACGAACTCTTCTGAACATATGGTTTAAGATCGACTTCACACCCTGACTTATGATTAAACTTTTGCTCACTTGGTGCGTTTGACCCTAAAATGTATTTGACTAAAT
The DNA here is from genome assembly GCA_024331685.1 of Stegophilus panzeri. Taxonomy (NCBI): domain Eukaryota; kingdom Metazoa; phylum Chordata; class Actinopteri; order Siluriformes; family Trichomycteridae; genus Stegophilus; species Stegophilus panzeri. Next base: position 34,211,735 of record JANDJT010000001.1, on the reverse strand, counting down.
TCTTACCGATAGTTAATTGACCGTCGATTAATCATGACCATCCCTAGTCTTGGTGATTGGGATTTTCTTTGTTCATGATTGATCCACCGTTTTGTTTGACTGGTCATATTAGTAGATTTATTTCAGATCTGTTTTGATTTGTCCTCCTCATGCTGTAATGCGTAACCTCAGTGTTTAGGTCTATATTTAGCTGGCCCTTAGTTAAACGATTCCACTTTACCCCTTTTGGTAATGAGTTAATCCGAGCTCGGCGGTCGTAGCGTCACGGCCCGGTCGTGCTGAAGACTTCCTTATTAACAAAGCTGGCCTTAATCTGCCGTGTCCAGCCCCAGCTCCGAGCTCTGAGCCTCCCTCCCAGATAACGCCGGTCAATACGCCAATGAATAAATAATGAAAGATGTGCAACAGCGACCGGGGGCCATCTTCATTACGGCCTTCTAATGCAGCGCTTGACACCTACACATTCATTTCTGCGCGTGTGAACGTTCCAACGTTCCGAGCGGCTTATCCTGGCAAATAACCCGAGATGATATTTCACTCCTGAAACAGCCGGTGGCGACGGACGGTCGGTTGAAAAGTTAATTGCTTCCATTACAGTCGTTTTGCTATCTTGACAACTCCTTTTATGCAGCGTTTTCTGAGACGATCGATGCCGTAGATCATTCTGTGCGATAACACTGCGGAGAGATGGAACCATAACACCTGTACAGGCAAAGCAATCAGAAAGACATAACGGGATGGTACATGTAGGAGGAAAGTATCTCTCTTTCTCTATCTCTGTCTGCCTCTGGAACAGAACCTATCCATAATAATAATAATAATAATAATAATGATAATATTAATAATAATAATAATAATAATCATCATCATCATCATCATCCTTAACTTATAATAAATATAATAAAGCAAAACATCATGCTCCATTTAAAATTGCACCTTTATTAGTATTATGTACTAGTAAATATTACAACAACAACAACAATAATAATAATAATAATAATAATCATCATCATCATCATCATCAACAACCTTAACTTATAATACATATAATAAAGCAAAACATCATGTTCCATTTAAAATGTTACCTTTATTAGTATTATTATTTACATATTAATTATGTAAATAGTACAAAAACAGCAGCAACAACAACAACAACAACGTTAATAATAATAATAATAATAGTAATAATAATAATAATAAAATTCTAATCTTTATCCTTTATCCTACAGGATTGGTGCATCTGTAGGGCGAGGTGAAATGGCGAGCATCATACCATCATTCTTTAAGTATTTTAGTGCAATTTAACAATAAAAACACCGCAATAACTAAATAATACATATTGTGATATTTATATGCTAGCAAAATGATTGCCCTTTAATTTAAGATTTGTTTAAAAAAAATACAGCATTTACAAGTAAATAATATGCAGTTAACTAATTAAAGATGAATAATTAATGATTAATTATTAATAATTAATGTACATAGTTAAATACATTGTGTATCGTGCATTCATGTTTAGGTTATGTTAATATAAAACGCTTTAATCAATGCCTAATAATAAACGTTGATGAGAAAAGATTCCTCATTCAATTATGATTTCGGTTTTAATTGGTTAATAATTGACCACCTTAACTAGCAGATCTTCAAACATTTGTTGAAAAAAAAGAAAGAAAAAGAAAAGAGAAAGATTGGAAACAAGCCTTAATTAGTAAGCTATGTATTACTTGCTTGGCGATAGCTCAGTAAATAAAAGTGGCACCTAAAAAAAAGAGATAAAAGAGATTTCAATTCAATGTTGTTCGATGTCGTAGAAGTGATAATGATACTCACGATGCTCTCAGCAAACATATTCTTGCATAATTTATCATAATAATTATGGAACAGTGTCATATCGACCACCTGAGTCTTTTCTGTTTAAGAGTGAAATGGCCAGTCTCGGGAACGGTATTAATACAAATGTATAAAAGTAAGAAAGGTTCGTTTATGAGGCAGCCGGGCCGTATTCCTACTCCCACAACTACTTCAGTTATTTCAGAAATTTCTAGCATGGACTATTTTGTTATTTATATTTAGCTGAATTGGCCGTAGTGGGATATTTCAGAGAGAAAAACAATGAAAAAAGCTGAGTCGGACCTTGTGGGAGAATGCTGTAGGATATCTAGGTATGAGAGTTTAAAAAAAAAGTTCATGTCTTACAGATTTCAACTTATTTCCAGTAGAGTTAGAGAACTGGAGCTCGGCCCTCACTCAGCACTTTGTTTCAACCCCTGATCTGATCTGATCTGATCTGATCTGATCTGGCTAGCTGTGTCTACAGGGACCGGTTAGGGTTACTATCAGGGGTGTTTGATTTGAACTGGAACTGAACTCTGTAACAAAGCAGGACACTTACATTCAGATGAATTCAGTCCAGTAAAGGCTCAGTTCTACTTACTTTTTACAACGTGTACACGAGATATCTGCCGTACTTCTCCTGCTGTTGTTGTTTGGAGCGTCGCTTGTGCATGTCCTCAGAAATCGACTTCATCAGAAATGATCGAGTACTGACTAATACTAACCAGTTTTCCTTTTACAGTTTACGTTTTGAAAAACCTTTTATGTCTTAGGTCTGTTTTGTGTACAAGCCTTAGAGATGTTTTTTTTTTTTTTTTACGTGAGGGTGAGGGTTTTGATTTGAAATGCAGTTCATGACAACAGTCACGACGACGGCGTAGAGTTTCAAAGAGAAATCGAGCTCGTCAGTGCACGAAACAGCTAAATGTTAAGGTTCGACTTGGAAACCTGACGAACGGGGATGGTTTGGCTCTGATGTGCCATCTAGTGGACGTCGTTTTTAGTCCTCCAGATGTACAAAAGATACGCCAGTGAGTGTGTGAACAATGATGCTCACGTTGCCACTGCTTCTTCAGGTATAAATAGGCTATTCTGATGAGCAGTTTTCTGTGTTTGTGGATGCATGTATACTGGACAGTGCTGAAAAAAAGTGAAAAGGCATTGTGGAGAAAGCACAAGGATAGAAAAGACAGCAGATACAGTAAAGTTTCTTTTTGTTTTTAATGAAACTTTCAATTCCAGATCACTGGAGATTGAGAATGCGACAGTGCATGGTATAAATGGTAACTAATTACCAGACAGTTCATGATGTATTATGTTCACATTGTTTTATATTAATCAGAATCAGAATCAGCTTTATTTCAAAACAGTAGTGGGCAGGGTGAGTGTGGTCCAGAGTGATTTTTCCGTCCTTCTTCCTCATTCTGGAAGTGTATCTTCATAGTTCTTGAACGGAGGGCAGGGGGCAACCAATAATCCTTTCAGCAGTCCAAACTGTCCTTTGTGAGTCTTCTGATATCTGATTTCGTAGTTGAACAAAACCAGACAGTTATTGAAGTGCCGAGAACAGACTCGATGACTGCTGAGTAGAACTGTATCAGCAGCACCTGTGGCAGGTTGAAATTCCTCAACTGGCGATGGAAGAGGTTCTGCTGGGCCTTTTTCACAATGGAGTCAATGTGGGTCTCCCGCTTCAAGTCCTGTGAGATGGTAGTGCCCAAGAACCTGTATGACTCCACTGCTGCCACAGTGCTGTTTAGAATATTGAGGGAGGGTTCAGTGTTGGGGTGTTCCTCCTAAAGTCCACAATCATCTCAACCATTTTGAGTTGTTTTGACTGCACCAGACAGCCAGCTGTTTAGCCTCCCTTCTGTATGCAGACTCATCGTCATCCCGGATGAGGCAGATGATAGTGGTGGTGTCGTTTGCAAACTTCAGGAGCTTGACAGAGGGGTCCTTGGTGATGCAGTCATTGGTGTAGAGGGAGAGGAGTAGTGGGGAGAGGACACATCTCTGGGGGGCACCATTGCTGACTGTACAGGTGCTGGAAGTGAATTTCCCCAGTCTCACAAGCTGCTGCCTGTCCGTCAGAAAGCTGGTAATCCACTGACAGATAGACATGGGAGCAGAGAGCTGGTGTAGTTTGGTCTGGAGTATAGCTGGGATGATGGTGCTGAACGCTGAACTGAAGTCCACAAAAAGGATCCTTGTATATGTCCCTGGTCTGTCCAGATGTTGCAGGATATGATGCAATCCTATGTCGACTGCATCCTCCACAGACCTGTTTGCTCGATAAGCAAATTGAAGGGGATCTAGAAAAGGTCCAGTGATGTCCTTCAGGTGGGTCAACACCAGTCTCTCAAATGATTTCATGACCACAGACATCAGGGAGAAAGGGTCTGTAATCATGAAGTTCTATGATTTTTGGGTTCTTTGGGACAGGACTGATGATTGAGCGTATGAAGCAACATGGGACTTCACACTGCTCCAGTGATCTATTGAAGATCCATGTGAAGATGGGGACCAGCTGGTCAGCACAGGATCTGAGACACGCTGGCGAAACGCCATCTGAGACTGAAGCGTTCCTTGTCTTTTGTTTCCAAAAGACATTTTGTTTCCTCTACTTCACAGATCTTAAGTACAAGTTGAGTATCAGGAGCGGGGAAGAGGGGGGTTGCAGGAGGCATTGGGGTTTTTGTGGAGTGATGGTCAGAGCGGGTGTGGGGTGTGAGATTGGGCCTTTCAAATCTACAGTACAACACAGTCAGGTCGTCAGTCAGCTGGTCCTGTAATTTGTAAGTTGTTTCATGCCACTCCACATGTTTTCCAGCTTCTCAGAGTATCTTCTTTTAACCATTCTGATTTTCATATTCAGTGTGTTCCTGGCCTGATTGTACAAAACTTTATTCCCACTCCTGTAAGCATCCTCTTTGGCCTGACGAATCTGCTTGCGCTTCATTGTTAAACATCCTAGTAGGAATGCACAGATCCTCACAGAAACTGATGTATGATGTAACAGTATCTGTGAACTCGTCCAGGTCGGTGGCTGCAACCTGAAAAACACTCCAAGCCGTGCAGTCAAAGCGTTCTTGTAGTTCCAGCTCTGCTTCATTGGTCCATCTCTTTACAGTCCTTACTACAGGCTTGGCTGATTTTAATTTCTGTCTGTAGCTTGGAAGAAGATGAACCAGACAGTGATCGGAGAGTCCCGAAGCTGCCCTAAAGACAGAGCGATGTGCATCCTTTAGTGTTGTGTAGCAATGATCCAGGATGTTCCTGTCTCCGGTTGGACATGTAATGTGTTTGTATTTGGGCATTTCATGCGTGAGATCTGCTTTCTTAAAATCCCCAAGAATAATAATAATAACTGAGTTTGGATATTGTTGTTCCGTGTCTGTGATTTGATCAGCCAGCTGTTGCAGCGCTGCACTCAAGCACACGTTTGGCGTGCATGTTCTACCGCCTCTCGTTTTCCCGGTTAAATCCGCGATGCGATCCAGCTGGAAGCCCGGCAGATGTGACACGCTGTCCAGAATGGCTTCACTCAGCCAGATGTATGTGAACAACAAGGCAGCAGAGTTTGAAAAGCCCTTGTTTGTACGGGTGAGGAGGTGTAGTTCATCCGTTTTGTTAGGCGGAGAGCGGAGATTCGCTTGATGAATACCCGGCAGCGCTGTTCGAAAGCCGTGCTGATGGAGCTTGACCAGCTCATCGGCCTCTACGTACGTCTCACACGTCTGCGTCTCTTGAACAGCACAGCTGAGCCTCCGACTAAAATGTCCAGCAAAGCGTCCGAATATTCGAAAACCGGGAAAAGATTATCTGGTATACGCTGCCGTATGTTCTGCAGTTCATCCCAGGTAAAACTGACTGGGAAAAGATTACTAAACACAGGACAAACAAACAAAAACAACAAAAGAATAGGAGCGCTCCACAGCGAGGCGGCCATCCGCAGCGCCATCTTAGGTGATCTGAGATGTAGGTATAGATGTAGATATTAAAGAGATATAGTTATTAGACTCAGAGTATTCAGACGAGAGAAGTCAAAGGCTCTGGAAGACATTTTAAATAAAACTATCTCTCGAGCACACAGACGCAGTCCTGTCTGACTTCGCTGGAGAAATTCAGTCTCCTGGGAGAAATCTATCCGCCTCCATATTAGCCAGATTTAGTATGACTGCATCTCTCCGTCTGGACTGAATTTAAATCTGAAGATACAGCGTGCGTTTTAAAATGCAACTCTCTCTGAGCAAGACGAAGGAGAGACGATGCTGAAACCGTGTGCTGGCGCTCCTCTCATATTCTACTCATATTCGGCTATTCTGATAAAGAAATAATCTCAGGTCCGCTTTAACTCAGCCGGGACGCTGAGATGCGCGGCCTTAGCATATTACAGCGTGGAGTTTAGTGGGTGGAGCGAGAGAGAGAGAGAGAGAGAGAGAGAGACGTAATGGAAACGCATTAAACTGACCGAGCTAATGCACCTCTGTCTCGGAGATGCAGAGATCGCTTCAGCTTCAGCTTCACTCATCAGAGCACACAGAGCTCCTTTACTGCCTCATATACACTCCCATTTTACCTCCTGTCACACAACCACTATACACTTCCATCCTTCCTTTCTTCCTTTCTTTCTGTCCAGTTGCTCCTTTTTTCACCCATTTTACCCTGTTTGTTCTGCCCTTCCTTCCTTCTCTTGTTCCTTCCTTCCTTCCTTTGTTTATTCTGCCCTTCCTTCCTTCCTTCCTTTTGTTCCTTCCTTCCTTTGTTTATTCTGCCCTTCCTTCCTTCCTTCTTTTGTTCTTTCCTTCCTTTGTTCATTCTGCCCTTCCTTCCTTCCTTCTTTCCTTCCTTCCTTCCTTTGTTCATTCTGCCCTTCCTTCCTTCTTTCCTTCCTTCCTTCCTTTGTTCATTCTGCCCTTCCTTCCTTCTTTCCTTCCTTCCTTCCTTTGTTCATTCTGCCCTTCCTTCCTTCCTTC
>JANDJT010000001.1:34166122-34178304 GCA_024331685.1 Stegophilus panzeri | reverse complement strand
TGTATTTTCTCATTTGTAAGTCGCTTTGGATAAAAGCATCTGCTAAATGAATAAATGTAAATGTAAATGTAATGTAGAAATGTAAATTGTATCTATGAGTTCTGCTTTACTTTCATACAGCTGTTTACCATGTCTTAATTATTGCCTGTCTCTTTAAACTATGTTTTGTTTTTGGTTTATTAAATGCTATTAAATGCATTATGTCCACTTTGTCTATTCCTTGTGATACAAGTGGAACAGTTTGTTATCTAATAATCTCTGAAATCTTCACACGTGTCACAAATCAAACCTCCTTTGTTCATCACGATAATGAGCTGATGTAACACTTAAAAGGAGATGAGATGTTGCGTCTAAGCGTTTGTCAGATGCGTCTTTGTTGAGCTGTAGCCTCCAGCTTTTTTTTTATTTGCGTCAGTGCTGATTTTACATGGAAATATTTTGAAGATTTATACACATGCCTCCAAGCTGCTGCTGCATTCGTACTCAAATTAAACTGGATCGCATTACTGAGGAGAAAATCAAATATGCAAATTTTCCATTGGATTCAGCTCATTTGCTGTACTAGGCTGAATATATGGACTAAACGAGGATTATTTCTCCCAGTGTTATGCTGAGAATCAAAGACAAGTGAGAGAGTCTAGGCATAAATTGAGTCAGTGACAGTCGGTCATGATGTTAGAGGGTCGTTCCGTTGACATCTGCAATGTACTTCACTTGTGGCTTGTCAATCACTGCAGATGACATGTTACGCATGTATGCGATGCAAATGGAGATCAAATGTAGGGGGCGTGTCACTCACCTGACATGAATGTCATTGATTGGCTGAATGAATCTACAGTTTGAGTTGGAAAGAAATCAGCCCCTTCTGCGTGTTTTTCATACAACTGTTGGCGGTGCTGTCGTGCTCAAAGCAACAAAATCTGAAGTGGATGCCAAAAATTTAATCTTATTGAATATTGATGTGTTTTTATGTTTGAAAGACAGCAGTATACAATTACATTTATGGCATTGGGCAGGCGCCCTTTTCCAGAGCGACTTACATTGATCTCTTTTATACACCTGAGCAGCAGAGGGCCTTGCTCAAGGGCCCAGCAGTGGCAGCTTGGTGGTGCTGGGATTTGAACTCATGACCCTGCAATCAGTAGCGCAACGTCTTAAGTGCTGAGCCACCACTGCCCGTAGCTTGGTGTTGCTCTGATAGCACTTTTACACAAGCAGCCCCTGAGTGCACTAATAATGTGATAGTCCAACCAAATCATGCTAACAGTGAAGGTAAGTGCTAATGAAAATAACATGCTGCTGACAAAATAGATTGACTCTTAGCAGTCGGTTTGCTATGTGCTAACCTTCATTAATAACAGTTCTTTGTGTGACACTGCTTCAGCACTTTTACTCCTGTTGTGCAAGCTCGAGAGATGTAGACCTAATATCTGGATGGAGGGAAAGATGCAGCAGAATTATGTGCTAGATTAGTGCAGGAAAGCAGTAGCTTGGATAAGGCTGTGGCTCAGGTTGTAGAGCGGGTTGGCGGTTCGATTCCCGGCCCACATGACTCCACATGCTGAAGTGTCCTTGGGTAAGACACTAAACCTCAAGTTGCTCCCGATGGCAAGCTAGCGCCTTGCATGGCAACTCTGCTACCATTGGTGTGTGAGTGTGAATGGGTGACTGAGAACCAGTGTAAAGCGCTTTGGAACGGCTAAGGTTAAAAAAGCGCTATATAAGTGCAGACCATTTAGCATGAGAGGAGAGAAAGAGTGGAAGGTCAGGAGAGGACACATACACACTGTGGTCATGCTGAGACTTGGCTTTGCAGTGTCAACAAGTATTTCTGGATTTATGCCTCATCCATGCTTCTCGTTCTGGCTTTGCCTCTCTCCAACTGTCCTTTGTTATTTATCGGTTACTTTCTCTCCATCTCTTTATTTTTCACCGTCTCCAAATTCACTTCACTCGCAAATCTCACTCGCAAACTTTTCCCACTTCACCATTTCAATTTCTCTCCATCAATATCTTTCTCTTCCATCTTATCCATATAAGAAGTCCTCCCACTCCTTCTTTCAGACCTTGTTTTACTTTTTCTGTATCCATCTCATTTATCTCTCACCCCATCGATCTCTCTCCACCTTCGCTCATTCTACCTCAGTCCTCCGCTCATGCCCTTGCTGAGCAGGCCCAGTTTTTGACCCTTTGTCCAAGACTGACCAGTGGCCTGTCAGCCCTTTAGATCTCTGGAAAACCGCTGCGCACAGTGCTATATTTACCAAGATGTTCAAACGCACCCTCCTGTTGTTCCAAATAACACTTTGAAAGTAGATCTACATCACAGCCGTATAGTTCTGCTCTCCCAGCGGTACACTAGCCTGGTCCGTCTAATGCAGGCTTCATCTGTGGCTTAGAGCAGGAAGTGTAATGAATCTGAGACATATCAAAGAAAGATGAGTTCAAGAAATGTTAATTAGAAGGTTATTTATAGGACAGAATCAATATCAAAACACTGGGTTAAAGGAAATGTAAGGAATTGTGTTTCACAGTGGCCTTATGTAAGACATATCATTCTAACATTGTCACAGACCACAGATACAGGAAGTGGAAAAGTAGAGGTGTACATCGGGGCGGCTGTGACTCAGGTGGTAGAGCGGGTTATCTCCACATGCTGAAATGTCCTTGGGCAAGGCACTGAACCCCAAGTTGCTCCCTATGGCTGTCTAGCGTCTTGCATGGCAGCTCTGCAACCATTGGTGTGTGAGTATGTGTGTGAATGGGTGAATCAGAAACAGTGTGGCTTGGCTTTGTTGAACTGTTAAGGATAAAAAGCGCTATATAAGTGCAGACCATTTACATCAGGACTGGGATCCCATGGGGAAAAATGTGATGACAGTGGGCATTTTTACTTCTTATAGAAAGAGCACATTTATTACCATGAGAGTGTGGTGCTGTTTGATGCATTTATTCATTCATCATCAGAAACGGCATTATCCTGGTCACAGTGGAATAAATGACTTGTATGTTTATATTTTTAGAACTAGATCTAAGTTCATCAGAAAATATTATGGGCAGGTGCAATCAGTAGTAACTGTGGGAGTGGATGGGAGTGGTCAAACTTTCTGAAAGAGTGAATGGGATTGGACAAACGTTCTGAAAGCGTGAATGGGATTGGACAAACTTTCTGAAAGAGTGAATGGGATTGGACAAACGTTCTGAAAGAGTGAATGGGATTGGACAAACTTTCTGAAAGAGTGAATGGGATTGGACAAACGTTCTGAAAGCGTGAATGGGATTGGACAAACTTTCTGAAAGAGTGAATGGGATTGAACAAACTTTCTGAAAGAGTGGGTGGGATTGGACAAACTTTCTGAAAGAGCGGTGTGGGATTGGTCACACATTCTATAGAAGTAGATTGGTCACACTTTCTAAAGGAGTGGGTGGGATCAGTCAAACTTTTTAAAGGAGTGGGTAGGATTAGTCAAACTTTTTGAAGGAGTGGGTGGGATTAGTCAAACTTTTTGAAGGAGTGGGTCAGATTAGTCAAACTTTTTGATGGAGTGGGTGGGATTAGTCAAACATTTTGAAGGAGTGGGTGGGATTAGTCAAACTTTTGAAAGGAACGGTTAGGATTAGTCAGCGTTTTTGAAGGAGTGGGTGGGATTTCAACTTTCTAAATGAGTGGGTAGGATTGATGAAGCTTTTTGAAGGAGTGCTTGGGATTAGTCAAACTTTCTAAAGGACTGTGTAGGATTAGTCAAACTTTTTTAAGTAGTGGGTGGGATTAGTCAAACCTTCTAAAGGAATTGGTAGGATTAGTCAAAAATGTTTTGAAGGAGTGGGTGGGATTAGTCAAACTTTCTAATGGAGTGGGTTGAATTAATCAAACTTTTTGAAGCAGTGTTTGGGATTAGTCAAACTTTCTGAAGGTTTATTATTTAGCCCTTTTTTCCTGGCTTTCTCAATTTAAAATATGTCCTGCATTTTTCCTTTTCTCTCTCATATTGAAACTGAGTGGATTACAGGTGGCAAGCTTTTGAGCCCCTGAATCCATCCTGCATCCCTTCAGATGGTGGAAAGTTTGTCAACCGGGAAATTGTAGAGCGCCAGCACCATCTGTGCCGTCCTCACCCATGTCCTGCCAGACTTCAGAGATACCACTGAAAGCTTGACTCTACATATCTATCAGTTTAATCAATGCTATCCAGAGGTGTAGCTAGAGGGGAATTGCAGTTTTGAACCCCCCTGAAATATTTTTGACAGTTTATGGATGGTTAACATAAGACACACTCAGGGCACCTTATTATACCCGTGTTTTGGATAGTAATTTCGCTATAATTAGTCATCACTATGATTCCTCCATATTTACCTGCTCCAGTTGTCAAAAGAACACAGCCTTAGTTTGTTTAATCTAAGCCAAACTTATATTACACAAATTAAACTTCTTATTTCATGATCGTATGGTCATTATTTTAACTTAATACTTCATTATTTTGACCCCCTAACTCATTATTTCAAGATATTATGAACATTAAGATGATTATTTTGAGTTATAATGTCCCTATTTCAAGATATCATGTCATTATTTTGACTTAATATCTCATTATTCCATGATAATATTTAGCTATTTAAATTTTATATTCTGTTCTGATACATTTTGATAATATTTTGACTTAATTGCTAATTACATTGTCATTATTTCTACTTATATATCAACATATTACTTTGACTTAATAACTCATTATTTCAAGATGTAGTGTCATTATTTTCACACAAGATCTTGTTATATGATTATAGTATGTTGTTATTTTAACATAACATCTTGTTATTTAGTTTTAAAAAGGTGTTATTTCGAGATATGACATTATTTTGAGTTATAATGTCATTAGTTCTGGATATTATGTCTTCTTTGACATAGTATCTCATTATGTCGTGGTAGTATGTTGTTATTTTAACCTAATGTCTTTTTTATTTTGACTCAGTATTTTGAGTCAAAAAAAATATAAATAAATAAAAAAAATGTTTGTACTATACTTACTATTTTCTACTTATACTTAATACTTACTATCTCATTATTTTGACATAATAACATTTGAATATACAGTATTATGTCATTATTTTGAGATTTTGTCATTATTTCAACTTAACATCTCATTATTTTTGAAGTTATAAGCTGGTATTTCAAGATATGTCATTACTTCGACTTAATATCCCCTTATTTGAAAATACTTCATGTTATTATCTCATTATGTTGACTCATAATCTCATTATTTCAAGATAATGTTGTATGATGATGTTATTTTGACTTACCCCATTTTTTTCAACACTCTGAACCAAAAATCTCAACTTGTGTAGCACTTACAGAAGCCATATTTTCCCTGTTCATTCTTAGTTATATTCTGAAGATTATCACAGAAGGATTTGTTCACACCGTGTTTATTGCCTGATTTACACACCAATTTGTATTAAAAAACATGGCGATAATCAAGTTTTCAATATCTAGATTTTTGGTTTTTAAATATATGTAAATAAGTGCATATTTAATGAGATCTTATTTGAATATATAAGATTATCTTATTTAGATATCTAAACATATTTTCTAAAAAAAAAAAAAAAACTTATGCGAAAAATAGTTAATTTTAATAATGTATATAATTTATCAGTAATTTTTTTGTGATAATGTCTTCACTAACATTGTGAGTTGAACTTGGGGTCCATCTTCCCAAGATTCCTGATTCCTGAGTATTCATGACTCTTTCTACGTCAGTGTTAATGATGTCCTTTTGTTTTTTGTTTTTTTAAAGGAGTTAAATGCTGTGGGTGATTGATAATGTGTGACATTTATTACAGATTTTGCCAATATGAACCAGTGCCTAGAGAAATATTCAGATTAGATGTCTTTAGAACTCTTTAATTAGGTAATTACTGTGTGGTCTTAAATGATAATGATCAGGCGCTTATGACTTTTTAAAACACTTAAATTGTTTAGGGGTGATTAGTTTCACAAACACCGGATCTCATTCCGTACTTCTATATAAACGCCTCTGGCTAAAATGCCGAAATGAATTCCTGGCACACAAAAGCATCTATCCGTCACGCTGCATTAACTAGAGTAATAAAGTAATCTGCACCCAAATTAATAGGAATCTATTAAAATTGTTCTTAATTAACATGGAGTTCAGTCTCCAGTCCCGCTGAGCGTCCAAATAGTTTCCAGTCTCGTCTCCATCCTTGGTGTGAATAGAAAGTAGAATATTATCTTCCAAAGTCTAAAAGTAGGGCTGTTCTCCCATGTTGGTCTGGCACTTCAGCTAAATGCCGAGCTGTCGTTCCAGGAGAACTCAGAGTTATGAAGAGCGCCAGGAATAGCCTCCTCTTCTCAACAAATTTTCACTTTTTAAAACTTGGGTCTCGATAAACATCCTAGAGTTTGCTCCTTCATTAGAGCAGACCTTCAGGGAGTGCTGGAGTGTTTGCTCTTAACTCGCTGAGAGATACATGTTCAAGAGCTTCTTATCTTAGCGTTAATACCAACAACACTGCAGTATCTTGACTAACACATGAGCTTTCGTTATCATTTTGTTGAACGTAAACTTGTCTGAAACTTTTATGGCACATGTGATAGCAATAATGTCATGCAAGAGGCTAACTACAGGCTTTAATCTATTTTATGTAAATAATAAACCACTCTAAGTCCTGCTGTTCTAGGAAAATAATCAGTGATGAAGCGGAGTTACTGTTAGCACAATAACAGCATGACCTGAAGCGTTTTTATTCCTCTTATACCACAGCAATTTTCCAACTGGCACATTTTTAAAAATGACATACTTTTTATCCATTTATAATTACATTAAATGTTGTGGAATGTCAGTGAAACATCTTAGTTCTTCCTATTAACAATGATAACAAAACTTCCTTTTATCACCGCCCCATGTTGCAGATTATTGAAGGTCTGACCAATCAGGATGAAGCTCTGTTATTAAGGGTTATCGAGCAGATTATCATGGAATATATCATTGTGGACTCAGGGTATGCTGACAAATCAGACAAAAAAAAAAAAAAAACCTAAAAAAAGTCACATGCCATCTTTCTCCAGTGGAGATTCACCACTGATTTGCACGCTAGCATTGATTTTTCCAGATCTGAGCTCTGTGCAAAACTCCGTTTGATCGTGTAATCGAGTGCATTCCTCTACTCATTTAAGCTTATGCCTAAAATAATGCTAACATCCTCCCAGGGGAAGGAGACGGGAGGCTGAACGTTCCTCTTTAATGTTAATATTGCTTTGATCAAGCTGCGTGTATGATTATGTTCAAACCCTTAAGTTCATCTTCTGTTTGTCTCTCAGTGCCTCCCCATCCCGGGTCACGGCTTCGTCCTGGACAAATACAAATGCCAGTGCAAGAGGGGTTTCTACCACCCCAGCAGAGTCGCCATCAATGGCGTCAAGAGTAAGTCCTCAGACAAACACCTTAATCTGAACTGATTTTACAGATATTATTAGCAAATCAAACCACTATTTCTCATATGATTGACTCACAGAGTCGATATGTAATTGTTATACCACATATGGTAATTAGAATGGGGCAAACATTGTTATTATTATTATTATTATTATTATTATTATTATTATTATTGTTATTATTTTCTTAGAAAAGGACTACTTAGGGATATGAAAAATGGGTATATGGATTGTGTATGATTACGTCTTGCTGATTTCATTGCTCTGTGTGTTACCCTGATGGGTGTGATGGAATGAGGTCATTGAAGGCAGGTGCAAGAGAGAGAGAGAAAGAGAGAGAGAGAGAGAGAGAGAGAGCGAGCAGTGCGTATTTCACATTTCAGAGCACAGCTATTTTCATGAAAAGAAACTAAAAGAAAATAATACTGAACTAAATATTTGACACACAGGCTCAGCAAGACACTGGCAGCAGGATTCTAGCACTTTCTCTCATCTGGCATTCAAGAGTTCACTATAAGACACACTGTATATTAGTGTCCCATTAATCACACACAGGTGTAGCCAATCACTCGTTACCCGCTCGTTCTCTGTGCCTTCTTTCTCGTCCTGTAAACCCCACCAAAAAAAGTCACCAGTAGAATAATTACTAGTAGAATAATTACTGACTAGAATAACTAGTCAGAAGACCCAGTGGTCCACCGTATTGCCGCTAGAACAGATAAATTACTCCCGCACTTTTCACACTTTTGAATAAGACTCTCGGATTGGCTGCGCTGTGACCTATCAAAGACGTTTATATGGAAAGTAAAACACCAGGCAGAAAGATAAGCTGGAAAGGAAATGGGCCACTCTGACAAATGGTGGCTTACAAGTTAGCCCGAGATTTCTAGTTTCAAATAAAACAAACTCCATCTCTCTTACCCAAAGATTTAGGATGTAGCGATGGTTTAAAGACTTTAGAGACAAACGATCATGGGACCAGCCTGACAGAATGGTGTTATTCTTAGACGCTCTTGCAAAATCTCTCTTCTGCTCTGTTCTCTCCTTCAAGCCCCTACTAAAAGTACCTTTCCTCATCACCAAAACATCACCTGACTTTGAATGTTATTTAGTTTGAAGAATCATAAACTCTGGTTCGAAGATTTTATTTTACACGTATACATTACAGCACAGTGAAATTCTTTTCTTCGCATACCCCTGCATGTTAGGAGGTTGGGGTCAGAGCTCAGGGTCAGACATGATATGCCTGTGGAGCAGAGAGGGTTAAGGGCCTTGCTCAAGGGCCCAACAGTGGCAGCTTGGCAGTGCTGGGGCTTGAACCTCTGACCTTCTGATCAGAAACTTGACTCATCTTTCCTACTAAACTACCGCCCAATTTCAAACCTGCCTTTTGTATCAAAGCTACTGGAAAAAGTTGTAACCTGCCAGTTACAATCTCATTTAGTGGCAAATAACCTTTTTGACCCTTTTCAGTCCGGCTTTCGAAAGTTTCATAGCACTGAAACAGCTCTTGTGCGGGTCGTAAATGACCTCCTCGTCTCTGTTGACTCTGGGGGTCTCAGTATTCTAATACTGCTTGACCTGAGTGCTGCGTTCCACACTATCTGCCACAAAACACTCCTGTCCCGTCTCAGGGACATAGGTACCACTGGCAATGCTCAAGCCAGATCGTAAATATTTTGTTTCTATTAAAGGCTTCAAATCCCATGCTGGCCCCGTTCTTGGCCCTCTCCTTTTCCTAATTTATATGCTTCCCCTCGGTCACATCATTCGTCGTCACAATCTCCAATACCACTGCTATGCTGACGACACACAAATCTATGCAACCGCCCGGTCTGACATATCCATCTTAACCAGTGCACTAACATCCTGTATTCCTGAAAGAAAACAGTGGGTAAACAATAACTGCTATAACAATAAATGCTCAAAAAACTGAAATAATGATTTTTGGCTCACAAGCTCGCAGAAAAAATGTTGAAATAAGCCTGGATATTGATGGCTTCCTCACAAAACCATCTGAAAAAATACAAAATCTTGGGATTATATTTGACCCATCACTGACTTCCCAGACTGCTTCCGTTCTTAGCATGAAGGATAGCACGACTTGATTACTGCAAGTGTCTGTTTTTTGGCCTCCCATCTAATTTGATTGCCAAATTACAATACATTCAAAACTCTGCAGCACCGCGTTATTACCCGTACAAAATGCTTCAAATACATTACCCCCAGTTTGGCTGGATTGCACTGGTTGCCTTCAAAGCCTTAAATGGTCTCAAATGGTCTTAAATGGTCTCAAATGGCACCTCAATACCATTGTGACTTACTGCACATTTACACACCAACACGCTCCCTTCGCTCATCAAACCTATGACTTCTCCGTGTCCCTAAATTCCGTCTCTCCACTGCTGGTGGCCGATCCTTCAGCGTAGCTGGCCCCAAGTTATGGAACTCACTCCCCCAAAATCTCTGGAACATATCCTCCATTTCCTTGTTTAAATCGCAGTTAAAATCCTTTCTCTTTTTCCAACACTACCTCTCTACTTCTGACGCCTGACTCTCTGGAATTTATTTTTGTCTGTATGTTCAATTATTGTTAGTTCCTGATTGTAAAGGGCTAAGTCCTTGAGCTATGGAAAGGTGCTATATAAATAAAACTTAATATTATTATTATTATTATTATAAACATAGAGCCTTATGGAGCTATGGAAATGTGCTATACAGATAAAACTTATAATAATAATAATAATAATAATAATAATAATAATAATAATAATAACAATAATAATAATAATAATAATAATAATAATAATAATAATTATTATTGTTATTATTATACACTTTGAGACTTATATGTCGGACACTCCACCTAATCCAAAACTAATAATAAAAAACAATTAAATAATAATGATTTTAAAAATGATTTAGCATTTATGGAAGGAGTCTCCAGTGTCAGAGCTTTGAGAAGTTTATGCTTTACGGTTTCTCAGTAACATGACGACCTGCTTTCTTTTTTTCTTTTTTTCTTTTTTTTCAAGAGAAAGAATAAAGAGAGGCTGGTGAGGGAATGACGGTTTATAGCTGCTACAATATAACGTCCTGTAAGTGAGAACGGGAACTAAGTTGTAACTATGTAATGTAACAATAAATGGATAAAAGTGATGACCTGTAATTTGTTTCCTAAACAGAACAATTGTTAATGTTGACAAATTGCTGTGGTTTAAGAGGAATAAAACATCTTCGGAGCTGCTGTTTTGGGAAGATAATCAACTTGGGGTTTGATTCCAGTAACTCACTAACCCTGTCACTGATAATTTCTCTACAACAGCCTGACACAGAGTACTGCATTTCTTACTTATTAACGTTCCGTTAGGAAAATGACTTGCTTCCACTTAATTGAACCGGATGATCTATCTTAATCAGATGATCTTTGATATTATATGATAATGAGAAAATATTTCTTCTACTAAAGAAAAATAAACCTAAATTCCAACATGCTCGTGTGAGAAAAGCTGCAATATAGAATTGAACTGCAGTCACACTTTAATACTTAAACACTGTAATTTACAGCACTATTATACACTAACACTGAAACTGATACTATAACTGAAATATAAATGGCAAACTATTATAAAAGCAGTAAACACACCCGAAGTGGATTCCTTTTTGTATAACCTGAAGTGTGTTATTCCGCTTATACCGCACTGATTTGCCAAAGATTACAATGTTTCATTTATTAAAAAAGACACATTGACGCATTTTTAACACGCACATTTTACGTCATACCGTACTGCCGTACAAGTCCCTCCGAACGAGCTGTTACTATAGAAACGATAGCGTATTAGAACGAGCGCATTAATATAAACCTATATTGTCCGTGTTATGGGCTGTTATACACAAACAATGCATACTTTCACGCATGTATTCTAGCATTCAAGAGAGAAAATGGATATTCCTGGAGATTTAAGTACTGCTCGAGAGAGAGGGAGGAGAAAGAGACAGAAAGACGAAGGTGGAGGGAAGAACGAAAGAGTCCATCCATCCATCCATCTTCTATACTGCTTTATCCTTTTCAGGGTCACGGGGAAACCTGGAGCCTATCCCAGGAAGCATCGGGCACAAGGCGGGGTACACCCTGGACAGGGTGCCAATCCAGAACGAAGGAGTGCGAGAGCTAAATTATTTAGCTGGAGTACAAATAATGCTTTTAGGGCATCTGGTCAAGAAAATGCTACTTCCAAATATAGAGTGAGGAGTTTTTTTTTTTTTTTAATGTAAAAGTTAGGGAAAGCTTTTTTTGCCGTTGTATTGAGAAATTCTTCGGTGTGGTCTAAACATTTTAAAAATAGACACATCCTTTCATTTCACTGCTTTAACTTTCACCGCTTTAACTTTTCTTTTCTTTACGATGAGAGTAGTGTGAGATGTTTTTTATTCTTGTCCTCTTTAGGGAAGGCTGTGAGCACACAGGACCCTGCCGGTTCCAGCCTGTGTCTGCCCTGTCAGGACGGCTGTGGACACTGTATGGACGATACACCGTGTGTGGCTCATAGTGAAGGATATCTACGTATCGCCGTGCTGGCCTTCCAAGGCATCTGCATGCTCCTTGACTTCATCAGCATGGTGCTGCTTTACCACTTCCGCAGGAACAAGGTATTGTTATGGCCAATGAACTACAATACTACGATAACAGAGTGATACAGTCACACTATAATGTACATTAATAGTACTATTTTAT
>JANDJT010000001.1:34106211-34126651 GCA_024331685.1 Stegophilus panzeri | reverse complement strand
AAATGTGAGGGGTGTACTCACTTTTGTGAGATACTGTATATATATATATGTGTGTGTGTGTGTGTGTGTGTGTGTGTGTACATATACACAATATTTTATATTTATATACACACACATATATAATATTGTGTTTTAGTGTTTTGTGAATTGTATTTGCATGTTGTATTTGTGAAGTGACCTTGGGTGCCCAAAATTGGCAGTACTGATTACGTTGTAGCCATTACACTACTGTTCTTTGAATATTTGAGAACTTCTTAAGAATTTTTCGAGGATTACCCTTAGGAACATTCAGTTTATTGTGTTAATAATTAAAACACTAACTGAACTAAATGATATGATGTCTTGTTTGCCTAAGAACATTGGTTATATATGCTTAATATTAAAAACGAGGGTAGAGAATTAAGGATTTTAAGAATTGGATTTTTCATAATAGTGTGAAAACAGAAAAAAAAAGTAGAGCATGTATTTTATCACTTAACTCCTTTACTGAACATCATTATTAGATAAACTGAGGACTTGGATGAGATTAAAATAGCATGCTGTTCAGTGTGTCTGCCGGAGTTGACAGAAATTAAGTTATGAAGTGAATAAATGTAAATTTTTAGAGAAAAAAAAAGCATTTTCATAAAAACCTAATTCCTTACATGGTTACATTAGCTGAGACCTTTGTCTACAAATATATCGATTTCTAATTAATGTAGTATTAAAAAAAATATTAATTAACTTCTAAAACATGTTTTGTCCGTTATCTGAAGAATCCGTGTTATATAAACCAGCATACTCGGCTTACCGGTTTCCACTTTCCAGGAAGTAAATTCGGCTCTGATCGTTAATGTTGTTGAACGAACACGTTTACATTTGAGCAAATGATCGGGAGGTGATTGCTACTTAAAATAAATAAATAAAAATAGGCTAATAAAACACTACTGTCATTTTATTCTTAAGAAAAAAAAAAAAAAAAGGATAATCATAATTAAATATTTGAGAACTTCTTAAGAATTTTTCAAGAATTACACATCTTACGAACATCTTAGAATTGATCAATGAATCCGGCCCCAGATCTCTGAACACAAACAATCTGTATGTATGTTGTTGTCTAGATTGGACACAGATGTAATTATTGGATCAGTACTAATGTCTAATCCAAGTCGCCCTTGCTCACATTTACTATCACGTCCAGTTGCCACTGAAACTGATCCATTGAACAATAACTGCGACAGGTTAAAGGACCAAAATACTGAAGATATGTTGATTGATTTGTTCTCACACAGACCTCACATCAAAGGATTAAACAACGGGTGGCTGTTGAGACCTGCTTATTTTCACACAGCAAGTCTGTATAAATGTTCTTGTGTATTCGTTGTCCACAGGGGGTGGTTCTGTTCTTCCAGCCCAGTGTGTTTCGCTGCATCCTGCTAAGATGGGTGCGCATGTTCGGCTTCGCCACCGTGTATGGAACCATCACGCTTAAATTATACAGGTACGTGTCTAGATATCTTACTTTCTGCACGGATAGAGGTAGGGCCGGACGGCTTTGAAACCTTACAGATCTTAAACAGAAATTAAAGAAAGAAAGAAAAATCTGTGTTTAAATTATTAAGTACTCGCTCTCAGATACTAATGCGACTCTAAATTTGTTTGTTTTTTTAATTAAAGGCATGAGCAAAGACGTTAAGCGTGTAGACAGTGCTAGTATTAACTGTAAAACATAAACAGGTGATGTCTGACGTGCCTAATTGGAGTGATTAGATTAGAATAATCAAATAATTAAGGAATAAAACATAAAGTGTCATGCTGTTATAGGAAAATAATCAATGACGTGTGATGACGTGGAGTTACTTTTACCACCCGGAAGTTGATTATTTTCCAATAACAGTATGTCTTGAAGTGTTTTATTCCTCTTACACCACAGCAATTTGTTAACAACCATTAAATTATTGTTGTTTGACATTTTATTAAACAAGAAATAAATATTTTTACCCGTTTACTGTTATGTTAAATGTTGTGGAACGTCGACGAAACAAGTTACTGACCGTTGCAAAGGCTGACACTGGAGACTCCTTCCGTGAACGTTAAGTGAACATGCTCTAACAGAAAACGTCACCATATCAACTTTATACGCTCAAAATACAAATATAAAAACGATAACATATTAGAACAAGCACGTTAATATATACACCTGTAAACCTGTGATTTGTACCTGCACTACTGTCCTAGAATTCATCCACGGTGACACGCGATGGGTTTTTCTCTGCCCGCCAGACATTTCAGACAGAAAGCAAGCCCACGTCAATCATCTCATCTTTTTAATTGCTTGTTTTGATTCACTTTGACCTGACCATCTCATTTCCCAGTGTTTACTTGTAGGAGCTTACCATGGAGATGAATTATAACCAGGTTTAGGCTTTGAAATGACACCACAGGAGCTATCGGTTTTTGATCTCTGTCTGTAGGAGACGAGGCGGAAGATACACACCTACATGCGGACACACACACACACACAACGACAGACACGCTTACATGTACGCATGCACGAACACACGCTTTCACACCCCCACGAGCAACTGGTGACTCACCAGCATTTCACGGTCAGCCGTGTTAGTAAATGTCAGAAGTCTGCCATGGGCTCTGCCATTTCAGAGCGATCTGTCACAGGACGATAGCTGGGGAGGAGAAACAAATGTCATCAGACAGATTGGGTAGAGCAGGACAAGGCCAAAGAACCATCAAAAAGCAAAAAAAACAGTGTGATACGAATCAATCATATTGGCGTAGAAATACGATCAGAAATAACGAAGAGACATTGGATTTCTGAGTGGAAGGTTGTGAAATCCCAGCACTGCCAAACTGCCACTGCTGGGCCCTTGAGCAAGGCCCTTAACCCTCAACACCTCAGTTATATAAATGAGATAAATGTAAGTCATTCTTGATAAGGGTGTCTGTGCCAAATGCCGTAAAATGTAAAGAAAATATCTCAGGGAAGTCAAATATTTGATCAAATCTGATCAAAGTTGTCATCTGGCTCCCAAATGAATTCAGAATCCAAATCAAAATAGTCTTGTGGATTGGAATTGAATCAAAAGGTTAGAAAAAAAATTCAGTGAAGAAGAAATAAAATGAAATATTAGATACATTTGCGCATATTCACGCTGTTTTCACTCGATATCATTCTTCACGTATGTAATTCTTCATTAAAAATTTGCGCACGCCGCAAAAAAATGATATCTTAGCAAGACAAAACAGCGTGAATATGGGCAACTGTATCTAATATTTATTCTTTTTTTTTCCTTCTTAAATTTGTTTCTAATCTTTCAGCTCAATTAAGTAATTTACAACCATGAAGATAAAGTATGTCATTTATCGATTATTTCCAATTATACGATTATCATAAATCAAATATTAGAATATTCAGCCTGGTTTTTTTTTTTTTTTTTTTTTTTAGATGCTTTTAGTCATTTCAAGCTTTTAAAATCTTCTTAATCCATTAGCAGCTCATGTTGTTTCTTTCTAGAAATATGTGAATGCGTAGGGTAAGTTACATTTATACTGTAAATAAAAGATCATCTGCCAAAAGAACAAGATGATCCCAAGCTTGAAATGAGTCAACTATGTCGAGAAATAGGTTGAATAATCTTATATCTGGTATATTATTGTAATATTTTAATAGGCTGTACTAAAAAAATGTGACTATATTCAAGATATTTTCATATTAACGTATACTCCTATGAAGATATATATTCATATTAAGATATTAAGACGTCATTAAGTGTCATTAACAGTGCACTAACTAACTAGGGGAATGCTTATGCAATCTTATGAAAAGTTTTACCCATGATTTTATTGTTTGTAAATAATTGAGCAAGGTATAAAAATTTTCCTCTACACTTCAGTATTATGGGCTATTTTGTGTAGATTCATGATGTACTAAATATTCCCACTTAAATCAATTTCAGTTCCAGGTTATAGTGGTATAAACTGTGGATTTCAAGGAGGGGTGAACGTGTATATACTGTGTAATTTGGATTATTATTATTTTTTTAATTTCATTTAATTTTACAATGAACTGCAGTCTGTTCACGTGTTTTGTAGATGATATTTTCTATGTTTCAGCTAGTTTTTGCATTCAGATAAATGTAACTCTAAAATGTCCTGTTACCTAAAATGAGTTTTATACACCTGGTATAGAAATTCCACTTTATTCTCATTTTATTTCAAGGCTTGTATGTTCTTCTTCATCCCTAACATCTGGAGCAGGTGTGTCAAACTCAGTGTCCCTTGAAAAGCCAAGAAAAACAACCCCAAACCTCCATCCATCCATCTTCTATACCACTTAATCCTTTTCAGGGTCGTGGGGAACCTGGAGCCTATCCCAGGGAGCATCGGGCACAAGGCGGGGTACAGGACAGGGGTATTGGACAGGGCTCCAATCCATCGCAGGGCACAATCACACACACATTCACTACGGACACTTTGGACACGCCAATCAGCCTACCATGCATGTCTTTGGACTGGGGGAGGAAACCCGAGTATACCTAAGTACCCAGAGGAAACCCCCACAGCATGGGGAGAACATGCAAACTCCGCACACACAGGGCCACCGTGGGAATCGAACCCCCAACCCTGGAGGTGTGAGGCGAACGTGCTAACCACTAAGCACCCCCCAAACCTAAACCTAAACCTAAACCTAAAGATTTATTTATTTATTTGATTTTTTTTTAGGAATTATTATAGTGCATCTATTCTCTAATCTAAGTATGGGTCACTCATGTTAAATAAATTAGTATTTATTTTTTATTTTAGAACACGTATTCATTCATAGAACAGCTTCTTTACTACTGCAGTAAGGAAAACCATAATAAGTAAAAAAAAAAAATCTTCTGACTCCTGATGAGCAGCTCTGCTCTCCTTTTACTCGATGTAAAAGTTCATATTATGCCGTAACTTCATTTTAATGTCAGCGGGTTATAAAAAGTCACTGCGTGTTCCTGGCTTAGTTTGTTAGGACCGGGTTGTACTTTAGAGAAGATTCACGGCCTTGTTATGCCACGTAGAGGACGGCTCTGCTGCAACTGTGAGGCAGAAAAACAAATAACACGAGGCACTTAGGTCAAAATGGGCGAAATTCATTACATTTTATCGAATGGTCGAGACGGCGGTGGCAGAAGACGAATGCAGAGACATGAAGTCTGTGGGACATGAAGTCTGAGGCCTGGAGCCAGACCTTGAGAATGAGAAAAGCTCTTGAGAAAAGAGGGGTGAGAAATGAAAGACAGATAGACAGCAAGATTAGAGAGGGAGGGAGAGAGAAACGAGCGAGAAAGACAGAGATGATAAAAACAGATGGGATAGAGAGAAAGAGAGAGGAAATCTGGGAATAATGGCTGAGAGATAATGAGGTCTTTGCCCTCTGTATGTAAAGATGAGAGATGAACATACGGCTGTGAAGAAGAATGCATGAGGTGGAAGTGTCACATCGAGCTAATGGGATTCATAATTAAGCTAGCTGAGACGAACAGCTACATGACTCTAATCATGACAAAAGCATGGTGACCAGACCAAGGTGAGAGTTAACATATCGGTAAGATCATTTTTTTTTTATAGAGCCTGATTAAGCTGGTGTGGAGGACAATTTATCAATGTGACAGAGAGTGAGGGCGCTAATGGGGACGCCCCGATGCACGCTAAGTGACTCCGAGTGTGGTCTCATGAGACCATGTTTAAAGGCAGGGATTTACCACAATTAATAACAAACTATAAATACAGACTGTCCCAAAAAGTCTCCATACATAGGGGACTATGTTTGCCAGAACCACGTCGGTTGTGCCTTCATCAGTGGATGTTCGTGGACCTTCACTTCTCGGTTGGTCTGCAACACTTCCACTCTTTTTGTATTTGCTACAATACATCGATACATTCAATACAGGTATCTATAATCTCTCTCAAACACACACAATATAAACATGCACGTTCTTGTGGTTCCTTCTCGGTTTTCCTCCAGGGTTCTGAAGGTGTTCCTGTCTCGCACGGCTCAGCGGATCCCATACATGACCAGCTGGAAGGTTCTGTGCTTCTTGTGCATCATTCTCCTGATTGTGCTCTGGTTCCTGGTGGCGTGGACTTTGGCCGTGTGCCAGAACCCAGACTGGCACTTGGCACTGATCACCATGGGCTTCACCCCAGAGGGTCTGCAGTTCAGTATGTGCCTGCTGGACCGCTGGGATTACATGATGGCAGTGGGTAAGACAGCGTCTATCTTATAGCTAGCACAGTGTGTACTCCTTACACTATACTGCTCAGATAGTTAGATACGGATACTAGAATACATGCAAAAGAGAAACATATTTCAGTTTAGGAAAGTCTCCTATACTCATAACATTCATAACCCACATCACTACAGCTCGAAGAGGGGAAAGAGCAGCCATTTTGTATAGATTTTATATTAACTTAAAGATACATTAGGGTGGACAGGACACATGTCTGCTGTGCAGGTACCCAGGATAGCAGATCTATAAATCTCTAGACCGTCTTCATCCACAATCGTCTGACAAGCAGCATCCAGGGTATACAGCCAATTTAGGCAGGCTTCGCTTTATGTATTGAATCTCTCTCTCTCTCTCTCTCTCTGTTTCTCTCTCTGTCTCTCTCACACCCATAGCTGAGTTCCTGTTCCTCCTGTGGAGTGTGTATCTGTGTTATGCCGTGAGGACAGTGCCTTCAGCCTTCCACGAGCCACGCTACATGACCATCGCAGTGCACAACGAGCTCATCATCTCCGCTATATTCCACGTGATTAGGTACGACCTTCAAGAAGTACAGGTTGATTCATTAATAAACAAACAAACAAACACACACACAAATAAATGAATAACATAGGTCCTCACTAATGTGCAGTTTCCACACAGTTATCCAATCAACCAATCATGTGGCGGAAGCGCAATGCATAAAATCATGCAGATACAGGTCAAGAGCTTCAGTTAATGCTCACATCAAAATTCAGTCTCAAAGACTATTTCAGAAACTGTTGATCTTGCACACAATGCGAGTCTCTAGAGTTTACACACAGCGGTGGAAGAAACATCCAGTGAGCGGCAATTTTGTGGGCTTGTTGATGAGAGAGGTTTAGAGCAGAACTGGTCTGAGATGACAGGAAGTCTATAGTAACTCAAATCACCGCTTTTTACAACCGTGGTAAGCAGAAAAGTATCTCATGATGAACAACACATCGAACCTTGTGGTGGATGGGCTACAACAGCAGGAGACCACATCAGGTTCCACTTCACCTGGTCTTGTATCCCATTTTTACAGATTTATAGCAGGTTTTAATTTTCTAAACTCGGTGTAGTCCGTGGATCGTTAAGAGCAATTTCTTCTCACTGATGATAGAGCTTAGTGCAAGGTTCAGCTGAAGGCATGCATGAGGACTTCATGAAATGATGTAGTATTTTAGAGATAATACAGTAATATTATTGAGCATGTTGAGCAGAATTGCTCGAAATAATATTTAGTTCCTGTAATTATTAGTTTGTATGTGTGTTCAAGCATAAAAAAATAAAACTGACTGGACAGCTGTTTGGGTTAATGAAATGGGTCACAAAGCTGTAATCTTTTGAATGAGTTATGCGTTTTTTCAGCTTTTTCGTTGCTGTAAAATATCTTGAATATCTTGAGTCTTGCAAGAGATTAAATCAAGACAAGAAAGAGATCTCTTCAGGTCTTGTGTCTATGTTTCCGAAGCCAAATTCTCAGTTGTGACTCTTTTTAACCTCAGAAATATCTGATCTCCTTTCTGTTTAATGCTGTTTCTCCTGAGGGATTTCACGAGAAAACTTTGTGACAAAGTTGGGACCAAATAAGAATTGTCATTATGTCTACTGAGCCATCAAAGATCAACATTTGAGCAATCAAATTTTTCCTTTGGTGGTCACCTTAATAGAAATGCTTTAATCCAAACTCAACAAAAAGTAGTCTGTAAATAAAGTCAACTTGGATCTAAATGCATTCTGTGCTCAGAACGTTCATGACGAAAAACCCACCATGGCTGCCAATAAACAGCCAGACTATTATTGTACACGTTTAAATAATGAGCGAATAGTTGGATTATGTTCAGAGAGGATCTATGTAGTCTATTTATTTTACATTTAAAGGGGTCCCTGACTGCAAAAACATGCCAGAGCCGTATCTCCCTGCAGTTCTTGCCTGGTTTCCTACTGAAGCTAAGCAGTACCTGGATGGGAGACCTGGGGAAAACTAAGGTTGCTGGAGGAAGTGGTATTAGTGAGGCCAGCAGGGGGCGCTCACCCTGTGGTCTGTGTGGGTCCTAATGCCCCAGTATAGTGACGGGGACACTACACTATACTATACTATACTGTAAAAACAGCACAGTCTTTCAGATGAGACGTTAAACCGACTCTCTGACTCTCTGTGGTCATTAAAAATCCCAGGACACTTATGGTAAAAGAGTAGGGGTGTAACCCCGGGGTCCTGGCAAAATTCCCCCATTGGTCCTTCTCTATCACGACCCCCTAATAATCTCCATCTCTGAATTTGACTACATCACTCTCCTCTCCACTAATAGCTGGTGTGTGGTGGTGTTCTGGCGCAATATGGCTGCCATCACATCATCCAGGTGGATGCTACACACTAGTGGTGGTTGAGGAGACCCTCCCATACTATATAAAGCACTTTGAGTGTCTAGAAAAGCGTTATATAAATGTAACTGTAACTAACTAAAAAAAAAAAAAGTTTGAGAACCCCTATCCTACAGTGTGGAAGGTTAGCGAGTGTGCTATCAGTCACACCCAGATGGAGATATTACAGGTTACAGTTACAGCTGACATCAACCAAAACACTCCCAGTTGGTGCCAGGATAATTGGAGCTCTCTGCCTCCGAGTGACTGCTGTGTAATTAGGCACGTCAGGATGATCCATGCTTTGATACCGCTTCTATAGTTTCAGACACGTGGAGTGTGTGCATTTTTTATTAGAAAGTTACTGTAATTAGAAACCAAGTGTCTCTCCTGGGTTTCATTCTTCTGGGTTTTGTAAGCTGTGAGAGAACATATTGTTGACGTACATACAGTATATCTGTCATTTTATACCACAGCGCTGCTGAATTCTCGAATCTGATTGGTCGGAATGTGTTGAATTGAATTCACATGCTAAAAATAATGCCTTTAGAGTTAAACAAAGTGTGAAAAAGAGACATGTGGTGTGCTGTAGTCCTCCAGGGCTCGATTTGGACAGCGTGGCTGTAGATGACCCACGTAATGAAGGGAACACATGTCTGTGAGGGACAGAAGGGCTATCACCAGGAACTCCCTCGATCTTGTCATCCTTCATCACTCATCTCTGATCTCACTACGACTCCATTTATTTCTTTATCCCTCTGTTCTAACTCACCATCTACTCAGATTTATCTCCTCCTCTCCTCCAACTCTATCCCTTCATTTCTGTCCATATTTCTACCTAATTGAAATATGTGACTAAGCAAGAGCAAAATAACTCATTTAGTATATTGTCTCATGTATATTATACTTTATAAGTGCTCAGTTTAACACTCAGTTTTGTTTCATATTATTGATTTAGACACAAATCAATTCAAGTTTCACCAACCTTGTAGATGGTATTCAGTTTTTATAAATGAACAAAATGGATAAATTAATACCTACATACTGTACACACAATGTTGTATATAGTGGTGATGTGGTCCAATCTACACTACTTTGCTTGATAACCTGTTTGAGCTGCTTGCTAGCAAGCTAGCTAACTCTGCTACGGTCATAGGAACTAAATTCGTGCGTAAAATGTTTTCACTCGAGAAATCAAAGCAATTTTGATTTTAGAAATGTTGCCAACAAAAAGCTAGTGCGACTGAGCCTTACTCGTCTGAGTCGGAACTAGGACATTATCCAGTCCCGCCAGGATTTTGTGATTTTGTGATCGCAGAAATGACGTAAACGCCAGAAAATTCGGAGGAGCTTGCAATTTTTCAAAATTACCGCAGATTTTCTGTAGATTTGGGCCAAGATGCGTCATGTGACATAATCACGACGCGCATTCAGTCAAAGCCCTCTTCGATTCACTTGCGTCGAACACGAGTATAGCTAAAAGGTCTCATTTACCAACAAACATCACCGCGAAAGACCGCGCGAAACTATTTCGTGCGAATACAATTTTGCCAATTCAAGTAGTTTTCCGCAAAAAAAAAAGCACAAATTGCATCGCAAATGTTGAAAAATGCTGCAGCAAAATCGAGCATTTGTGGCCGCAACAATCACAAAAATCCAATAATGTTACAGTAGTGATTCCTTTTGGTGTGGATTTGAGTTTGATTCCATGATTGTGGTAACATTTATCACTTATAACTTTATTTTTTTTTATCATTTTTAAACTGTTAAACCTTGGATCTAAAAAAGCTAGTATTTAACCATAAAAACACGGACATTTTAACCAATATTAGGCAACAATCTCGTTTCTGTACGGATAGGAAACAACAAAATATAGTTAACTAGCATTTATGCTAATAGCATGAGGAAAATAATTTTACTTTTAGTTGTCTATATGTCATGTAATTTCAGAGAAGGACTAGAGACTACGATTCCCATCAGCCACTGCACCTAGTCACGTCTTGTTTGCACGTGTTTCACGTTTTGGCTCGTTAGCACAGGTGCATATATAGTCACGTTCGACACTGCGCTGGTTGTCTTGCGTTGTTTGGTCTGTCTATCGCTATCACGTTATGCTCCCTCTTGTTTTGTGTAAGTCTCGTTTTGTTTTGTACATTACTAAACGTTTCACTTCAGTTCTGCATTTGCATCCGTCTCTACCTACAAATGTGACACTATCATTTGTAAAACAAGCTTTCAGAGCGACCTGCAAATAAATCTTCAGAAAATTTGCATGATGCAACTTCCTACTGAAGTTTTCCAAACATTTCACAGGAAGAGATATAATCAGTTTACAGGGTCGGTTGAGATGCATTTTTCACAGTCTATAACGGACGAGTCTCTGAAAAGGATGTCTCAAGCGTGAGATGTTAAAAGGACACACGTTAATGCAAAAAGAAAAAAGTACTTCGATGATTATATTTCAAGATCAAGTGTAGTTATAGTGGGATGGGTGAAATGCTTGTTGTTGTGAAGGAAAGTTTAACTATGTTTAAAAGCCTCGTACTTTTACTTTTGCAGACATGTTTGTAATCGATGGGATCCAAATGGCGCTTCAAGCGTCGTATGGCCCATGAGGGTTGTGTAACCTGCAGGGAAATCAGAGCTCGCTCTGTCAGGAATTTAGCGTGAATATTTACTAAAGATCAAGAAGAAACACACTTGAAAGCTTTACTCAGAAACCTCTTGTGCTTTCTCTGCTATATCCATAATATTAGAATAAAAGCACAGCTTAATTAAAAAAAAAAAAACAAGGCATAGAGTTAGCTGAGTGTGTGTACGTCCCTTGATCATTAAATATAATTAATGAACCAGAGTAGCTCCGCTTCTAGGCATTCTGGGTATTATGGAGGTATTTTAGCCTTCACTGCTAAATTTAGAAAGAGAGCCAACTCTTCTAGAACGAGTTCCTTTACACCACAGCGCTGCTCAATTCTCAATTCTGATTGGTCAGAAAGACACGCCACATAAGCAGAATTTTACAAACTGTTGTAACCGTTGATATGGTGAAGGAGACATTTATTTAACATTTAAGGAAGGAGTCTCCAGTGTCAGTGCTTTGTAACAGAGGCAAGGCTCGGGAAAAGCTTCATTTGGCAGTTTTCTCGGTATATAACACATTTTTATATAACATTTTTTTTTTCTTATTACCTTCAAGGGAACGTGAGGGAATGGATGTTTATAGAAAAGATAAGATAAGATAAACATTATTGTAAATTCTTGTGCCAGCTGCTCAGACAATACAAAACAATGGCAATAATGAATAAATGTGGAGGAAAGAAATCTAGATAGAAGTATAAAATAAAAACAGAAATATTCTTTAAGAACTGTACAAACCGTGCAGCACAACATGAACTCATTTGTACTGTGGGCATTCCACAACATTGATTTAAAAAAAAAAAAAAAAAAAGTATGCTGTGTAATTTTTCTTAATGAATAAAACTTGTAATCGTTGGCAAATTTCTGTTCTATAAGAGGAATAAATCACTGCAGGACATGACCTTCAACTTATTGGCATTTCAGTGGCATCACACTACCTTTTCATATACTATTTATGACATATTCCCTTAACACATTATTATATAAGCCAAATTGCTAAATAGGAAAAACATTGTCACCCATAATCGTTATCCTGGTAAGCACTGAGCGAGGAAAAAAAAAAACAAAAAACCAGACCCGTCCAAATCATAGGTGTTATCATAACAGCCACGACTCCAGTGCTGGAGGAATAAAATATAGCACACTCAGGTGACAGCACATAAATTTACAGGAGCTTAATATAAACACGCTATATCCTGTTTGTGTCTTGCTAACTGTCTGCAGTGCTTTAAAGGTTTAGTGCCTACAACACTATTATTTATCCATAAAGCAGAGCGCCTCCATCGATCCGCCTGTCGAACCCACAGCACAGCACAGCATGTGATCGGAGGCCTCTCCATCACACCTGAAGCATTATGGGGCGCTTTTACACAGACAGGTTAAGCCTCGTCCTGCCCTGAAAAAAAAAAAAAAAAAAAAGATTTTCAAGGGTGCCTCTTATGGATGCTGCTTCTATTAAATTACGGTGTGAAGTGGGATTTCCAGAAGAATAAAGTATTTTTATTCAACTAGGCTGAAGCTGCATTAAAACAAACAATATTTCAAGGACATCATAGTCTCTAATTTCTTGTTCCCTAGCTTAATGTCACATAGTTTGTTCTCTAGTTCCCTTGCTCCCTAGTTTCCAGTGTCCCTAGTTTACCACCCTCTTATCTTTCAGTGTCTTTAATTTCTAGTTCCCTAGATTAGTGTCCCATGGTTTGTTGTTTCCTAGTTTCCTGTGACCACTTACCATTCAGTGTCTTTAATTTCTTCTTCCCAAGCGTAGCTTCCTGTAGCTTGTTTGTTCCCTAGTTTCCTTGTTCCCTGCTTTCTAGTATTCTCTAGATTCCACTGATCATTATTAGGATCCCCTAATTTTCGAATTCAGAG
This sequence comes from Stegophilus panzeri, assembly GCA_024331685.1. Lineage (NCBI taxonomy): Eukaryota > Metazoa > Chordata > Actinopteri > Siluriformes > Trichomycteridae > Stegophilus > Stegophilus panzeri. The sequence goes on along the minus strand of JANDJT010000001.1, from coordinate 34,113,515 downwards.
GTTTTCAGTGCCCCCTAGTTTCCATATGCCTTACCTTACAGTGTGTCTAATTTCTTGTTCCCTATCTTAGTGTCCATAGACTTCGGTCACGCATGAGGGCATTTCCCACAGAGTGAAGCTCACGCAACGTCTCGTATATTGTATATTTTATACAACACCTGGATAATAATCGGCAGTGTAAATCTAGCTTAATACAGTATGTCACTCCAAAATCTCCCCTCGGTGTTCAGGTTGAGCTCTGGTGTGTGAAGGTCAGAGCATTTTTGTCCTCATCAAACCATTCAGATGTTTCATCATAGGATACTGTTGAGCAGCATTGACAAAAGGGACAAGTAGAGCCAAACCATCCATCTTCTATACCACTTAATTCTTTTCAGGGTCACAGGGAAAGCTGGAGCCTATCCCAGGTTGCATCGGGCACAAGGCGGGGTACACCCTGGACAGGGTGCCAATCCATTGCAGGGCACCCAATCACATACACATTCACACACTATGGACACACCAATCAGCCTACCATGCATGTCTTTGGACTGGGGGAGGAAACCCCCGCAGCAAGGGGAGAACATGAAAACTCTGCACACACATGGGCCATGGTGGGAATCAAACCCCCAACCCTGGTGTGAGGCAAACATGCTAACCACTAAGCCACCCTCCCCACGTTATAACGGTGCGACTATTTTTTCCTTTAATTTGTTACCGGTGTGACGTAATAAGACTTTATTGTGGTGCATCGCTCACAAAAAAAGCTCTGACTCGATTGCTTCTTTGATTGAGGGCTATAGTTAAAGACCCTGTCTAACAGCGAGAGAGCAGTCTGAATGCAGATGAAAAGGCCGCTCTGAATACCACCAAATGAATGCCACCAAAGCATGTGAATGAGAATGGGGCTCGTATTCTGCTAAAAAAAAACCCAATAACTCTAAACTGCTAAACCTGCACTCTCAAAAAAAAAGGGACTGTATACTATTACGTGCCACTTGAATGGAAGATGTTTAAAGGCGGTGTGTTGTGGAATTCTTCATTGATTGGTCAGAAGGTATTGATTCGTTTTCCATAACAGCACCTCTGACAATAGTGCAGCTGCAATTCACAGGTTTATATTAATTCACTCGTTTTATTTGCTGTTATAAGAAAATAATCAACTTCACCATAGTCACAGTAACTCTGCTTAGTGTGAGGTCACATCACACCACCCCATTGTTGATTATTTTCCTTTAGCGGATCGCCCCAAGTGTTATATTCCCTTATTAAGGTACAACAGTGGCTGTTTTTTTACCTTTCCAGATGAAATTACAGGTACAAAAGACAAACCCTTTAGGCTACCACTCCAGTGACAAGCAGTGGTGCATTGGATAACCATTTTATATGTTGAAACATGGCAGTGTGTAAAGTGGATCTACAAATCATATAGTTACACTATATGGCCAAAAGCATGTGGACACCTGACCCTCACACCCATATGTGGTTCTTCCTCAAACTGTTACCACAAAGTCAGAAGTACACAATTGTATAGAGTGGTTTTGAATTCTGTAGCTTGACAATTTCCCTTCACTGGAACTAAGAGACCCAAACACTGTTCCAGCACGATGACGCCCCTGTGCACGAAGCGAGCTCCACGAAGACGTGGTGTGTGAAGGTTGGAAGAAGGTAGAAGAACGCGAGTGTCCTGCACAGATCCCTGACCTCAACCCTACTGAACACCTTTGGGATGAACTGGAACTGGAGCCTCGTCACCATCGCAACATCAGTACTTGACCTCTACCTCACTAATGCTCTTGTAGCTGAATGAACACTAATTCCCACAGCCATGCCCCAAAATCTAGTGGAAAGCTTTCCCAGAAGAGTGGAGCGCATTATAACAGCAAAGTGGGAAATAAATCTGGAATGGGACGTTCAAAAAGACATGAATGATGATTCGGTGTCCACAAACTTTTGGCCATATAGTGTACAAAATAAGCACAGGGTGTGAACGTATTTTTCCATCTGTCCATTTGCAGATTTACTTTTGCATCCGAGCTGCACCCTGATTGGATGCTTATGCTGTTCTTCACTCACACTCATTTGACAGTGACAGTCACACTGGGGCTCTTACTCGTTCCAAAGGTAAACTTCTTTAAAAAATCTTTATTCAATCAGTACTTATCAGTGGGGGTGTCAGTGTGCTCAACGGTCTTTCCAATGGCGCCAATAGTTATGGGTTTGTTTGATCAATATTGCCATTCACCCCTTGATTAATGCCTAACCCTGTGTTCACATTAGCACGCGACAAAGTGAATTGAATCGATACTTTCCCAAATCAAAACAACTTGCTTGATTGATTCTTTAGTTCCCCACTCACTACCTGCAGTTAGTTCCCATTTTCTGTTATCCTGTCATATACAACCTTGAATTAGCAGAGATCGTAGGTGCCTCTGGTGAGTGGACAGTATGTAGCTAGTACAATTAGCTTTCTTTGCTAATCTACCAATGAAGCAAGTATGAAGCCCTGACTTGTCACCTGCTAATGTGAACATAGGGTTAAAAGCCTTTTGAGTTACAGCTTTATGGTTTCTCAAATACATCCTTACAGTTTCTGTTTGCGGGGACACACCTGAGGGATGACATAGCGACCGAGGCCTATGAGGATGAGCTGGACATGGGACGGTCAGGATCATACCTGAACAGCAGCATCACATCTGCATGGAGTGAACACAGTCTAGACCCAGAGGACATACGGGTTAGTATATGCTTCGTCCATTCTGCTCTGTCTCTCTGCTTTTCCATGTACCTGTAAAATACACATTTTCATAATCTCCTTGTCTTATCATTGATAAAAATAACTGAGCCATGGCAGTTTTTTATTGCAGACACCAGACGAAATGGGCCAGCTCAGTTCTATTAATGGCTGTGGCGTAAGGTCTTGCGACAGTCTTTGGGAAAAATATACCAATGTGAGCAGAGGTTTTTGTTTCTTTGTTAGGGTTGAAGAAGTCTCTCACCACATTGTCAACGGCAAGGGTAATTTGTCAAGGGGTATAAAAGGGGTTTCTGCTTTGGCGAATAGTCTGTAATGGGTTTAAAATTGAATGAATCCCAAAAATATTCGAGACTGTTTCAGACCTAACAATAGAACATACAAAATGTCCATATCCAATACTGTCCCAGACTGTCCTGTTCTTAGTCACTGTCAAAAAGCATGTTATAATGTTCAAACATCTGTGTGGCACTGTTTGTAGTTGCATACAATAACTCATACTGCATGTTTTCTGTGCAATAGAGTGTCTGCTTATCTGTGGGGTTTTTTTTTTTTTTAATTTATTTTGACCTTATATCAAACACATTTAATTGCTTAAAGTGTATTTCTGTTTCCTTTCTATATTGTTTTTCACAGGAGGAGCTAAAAAAGTTATACTCCCAGTTGGAGATCTACAAACGGAAGAAGATGTTGGCCAACAACCCTCACCTGCAAAAGAAACGCAGCTCCAAAAAAGGCCTAGGACGCTCCCTCATGAGACGCATCACTGAGATCCCAGAAACTATGGGTCGCCAGCATAGCCGCGAGGACAAGGAGCTGGGCGAGCATGGTAGTAACCGTAACAGCATCTGTGTCCTGAGGAAGAATCCTTTTGAGCCATCACATTCTGCAAAACCTGCCAAGGAGGAGTCCCTGAAGAACAAGGTCTTCTCCCTGAAGAAGTCACACAGCAGCTACGATCATGTGCGAGACCAGAGCGAGGACTCTAGCAGCTCAGCAACTGATAAGATTGAAGTATCGACCACAGAGGGATCTCTTCTTGAAACATTGATGGGTAAGAAGCTGGTGAAGAAAAAGTCCTCAGAAAAGATTGACGTTGCCAGCGAGTCAACTGAGTCGGTTCCTTTGGTGTGTAAATCAGCCAGCGCTCACAATCTGACGGCTGACAAGAAACCTCTTCACCCAAGGACATCCATGTTGCAGAAGTCACTCAGTGTCATTGCCAGTGCCAAAGAGAGGACCCTGGGTCTAACGGGAAAGACCCAGTCTGGAGAGGACCCCAATAAAAATGTACAACAAAAGAACAAAGAAGCTAAAAGCCCTGTTGAAAATGAAGAGGGCTATACCAAGATGATCATCAGCCAGTCAGTAGAATACAAGCAGACAGCTGGCAAAGCTGGAATAATGAAACATCAGGTTAGTGAAAGCCAACTGTCCATCTGCTCTGAGACAGCGAAAGGCAAAGACGTTTACAATATTTCTGAGGTGTGTCCTTGGGAATTAGAGGATTTGCCCACTCCCTCAGAGAATAGGGTACAAAAGCATGTGTCCATTGCTGCTGAAGAGTCCACCACAATCCACTCCAACAATACCAAGGCAGCCAAACAGCAGAAACAGAAAGGCACAGATCATTCACCTTCATCGAACCAACGACACAACCAGAAGCCCATGGACAGAACTGATATCTGTTCTTGGGAGGACAGTAGTAAAGAAAGCCAAAGTCAAGCAGACAGGCCAAAACCAAATTTCTCCAGTCAACCTGCCCAGTCTCAAATACTACAGACTACAGACAGAATCAAATCGCAAAAAGTGGATGTATGTCCATGGGACTTTGATGAATTGCCAAAAAAATCTATAGACTCAACCTACTCCATTGACCAGGGCAGAACCAAAACTACATCTGCAGAGGTCAAAACCAAATCAAGTACAGCGGTCATGGACGTCAAAGGCAAGGGCGCTATGCTAACTGAGGGAAACGCAAAAGATATTCTTCCTGAGGCCTCAAGATCTTCAGGAATCTCTCTGCAGACATCTTCGAAGGCAGACATCTGTCCATGGGATAACGAATCAACAAGCCCCACCATGGAAAAGATTCAGGTTTCTAAAATGAAAGAAACCGCTGCTACTAAGAAGGGTACAGCCCCTATGAGAACATTCCAGAAAGAAAAAGACAAGACAAAGGGTATGGAAGACGAGAAAGCCAGAACAAAGTCAAAAGACAAGCCTCCTTCAGGTAAACCAACAGAGAGACCGCTCAGCCAACCCAAACTGGCTGAGATTTGTCCTTGGGATGTGGACAGTACTCATGACATGGCTGCAATGGAAAAACAGAAAAGTCCAAACACGGCAATAGGGAAAACCAAGCAAGCTGCTATATGTCCATGGGATTTTGAAGATCCAGCAACGACTAAAGAAGTGACCAGAAACACTGGTTCCTCTATAGTGAAACAGAAAAGTCCAAATTCGAAAGGAGTTCCTGGCGGTGCCAAAATGGCAGATGTATGCCCTTGGGACTTTGATGACCAAACGTCAACGAAAAATGCGTGACATTTGATCAGTACGGACGACTGAAAACGTAGTTCCCATCGTACATGCATTGCCATCTTCTAAAACCCTGGAATACGAACTCTAGATATCATTTATGGTGACTTCTGGGAATAAAATTAAGTCGCACAAGCTGCCTTTCTTTACAATATTTTTTTTTCCCTTTGTGCTTTTTGAAAAAAAAAAAGAGGAAGAAACTAAAAAAAAAAAATGCAACAAAATCATCAAGCATTCCAGGTTCTTACAAAAAGTACTCTTTAATCACACAAACAGTAGTATGAGAATTATGCAACTCTTTATGTGCAATGTAGAACAACCTGCCTTTCTTCATCACATATATCCTTATTTATTAATCTGAATTTTCTTAATCCCATTATAGCTGCATCTGTAGCATGGTCATTTCGACTATGTCAATCATATGGGATTGTACAATTAATTACACGTTCCTGCAAAATCAGAGCGCCTGGAAATAATCTATGTATTTTAACAATACTCAGAAGGAGCATGCATGAATTGTCTTAGGATAAGCATGATCTTTGGTGTTTTATGTCAAAGTCGGGTTGGAAGTGACGTTTAAGAAATTGCCAAAGACAGAAATGACGTACGAAGGTATTGTGTGAGTAATACACAAGAGTACTCCGATGCATATCAAATGCAAATCTCCTTACATTTCTGTTGTGAACCCAATTCACGTTGTTGCTTGTGGGGAAATTAGCCTGTAGCACTTTAGTAACTAGTATATTCTCTGACAAAAAAAAAAGAGGTGTGTATATGGACATACCGTCACTGCATTCATGTTAAACAAATCATTTGTGTTTCTTTACCGAGTCATCTTCACACGGAACGTGTACGTGACTTTCTGACACACGTTGTCCGCTATAGTTTTAATATTCCTTTCGGTCGAAACACCCTTTCGATGCTTCCGAATTTGCTGGTATGAATGTGCCTATCTGAGGAGTCTTGTATCAGTCCTATGTTATATTAAGGGAACACACAGCTCCTATCCTGTCCTGTGTTTACCCACTTGTACGCTGAGTCATAACTGACGAAAATCAAAATGCAGTCGGTTTCACTGGAATTATTGGCACCCTTCTGGAATCAATGTGTATCGGTGTATAACTTAAAGCCTTACAAGCGCCGTTCATATTAGCAAGTGACAAAAAAAAACCCTGTTTATTATATATTTTACGTACGTGTCCGACAGGGAGACAAAGCGACAAGCGACATCTTGTCAACTATATGCACATTAGGTATGATGAGCTAAAGTGACCAATCCAAACAAATGAGTCCTCAGACCAATCCTATGGCGCATGTGGTACGAAGATTCTGCAAAACCCCACTCAAACTTTAGTTCCTGTCTGTAATTAGTTCCCATTTATTGTTTGAAATTGACTGGTTTCATCTCATCCTATCATGTAGAGCTATTCCGAAGATAAAGAAAGCTTGGAAGGAAGTAACGGAGATTGTTGGTGCCTCTTGTGGGTAGACGTACAGTGCATAGCTAGTACAGCTAGCTTGCTTTGCTGACGAATGCTGGATAGTGCATGCCCGCAAGCGATAACTTTAACGGTCAGTACGCCAACAAGAGAGAAACTACAAGTGGAACGAGTGACTTGTCTCGTCCTAATGTGAACATAGGGTTAATCTATGGTGAAGTCTTAACCTCTTGGCAGAGGCAACTAGGTTTTTTTTGTGCTAAAATATCTGGTACTTTCATGATGGCCTCCTGAATGAGTGAATTAATGAATGATTGAATTCATCAATCTTCCCAAAAGCCCTTGGATCATCAGCAGCCCCAAAGCATCAATGATCCAACACCACCTTCCACTGATTGTGCTTAATGGCAGTATAACACATCACAGAATACACTATATATTCCTTTTTCTGTTGCATTTTTAAAGTTGTGTTTAATTTTTCATTTGTACAATACATTTTTCCTATTTCTTGATGGGTGCCAGTACTTCTGGAGGTGACTGACAGTACTGACTTTTCTCCTTTAAAATGTTTCCGCCTCTAAGAGGGGGGT
>JANDJT010000001.1:34087336-34102191 GCA_024331685.1 Stegophilus panzeri | reverse complement strand
ATTCCACACAAGAGACATCATCTTTACACACAGCACGAAATCCATGTGTTTTCCCGCCCTCTTTTGATTGACAGGATGTAATCGGCCCTGATCATCAGATGTTTTTAAACCGATAGCCAATAGCAGGAAAAATAGCCTGTATCGGCCGATACATCGGTGCATCTCTAGTTTTAACGTTTTCTTTATTTATCATCTTTAATTATAAAGCTCTTCTCTCCTTATATTTATACTCAATTTTTAAATGTTTTATTCTTTATCACTTAAAAAAATTAAAAAGATAAAAAAAATCTAAATTTATTATTATTATTATTATTATTATTATTATTAGTAGTAGTAGTAGTAGTATTAGTATTAGTATTAGTATTATGACATTGATTAATACACAAAACAAACAAATAAAAAAGTACATAAATAAATAAATAACAATAAAAATAATAACACTGATTCTGAACATGATTATTAGGAAGTTCATTTTTTTATTTGTTCAATCTTTCTATTTATTGTTTTAATCTTTGTATATTTAAAAAAAAAAAAACAAACAAACAAAAAAAAACTTTTATGGTAGCCACTTTGAGCTTTTGACTCAAAATGAAAAGTGCAATATAAACAAAGATGATGATGATGATGATTATTATTATTATTATTATTATTATTATTATAGTAGCAGTATACAAATAAATAAATAAATAAATAAATAAATAAACAATTCAGTCAATTAATCAGTCAATAAATTAAAAACATTCTTTACATAATGATTTTATTTAATCAAATTAATGTTTGTTTAGCATTATATAAACAAAAAGGATACTCGTTAATAGGATCATAGGATAATCTTGAGAAGGAGAAAGAATTCACTTGGACCAAGACTTCACATTGTGTGTGTGATCAGACGTCCCGTGACCTTCACCGAGTCCAAGTCGGCCATATTGTGAGGCGGTGATGAAGCTGAAACCGGCACTGACGTGACATGGCTTTATTCATTTCATTTAAATAGATGAATCGTTTCATAGAGAATGGGCCTCTTTTTCTTTTTTTTTCTTTTTTTTAAAAAAAATGCCTGTTTTCCTGCTCATTAGAGTCTTTTTTAAAGCAATTTCCAGAAGCTTGTTCCTAGCTTGAACCAAAAGAGGTCGAAATGACGTTTGACAAATTTTACAGTAACTAAAACTTGTTTTGTTTTGTTTTTAGCTGTGGAAATTCGTTAAAAAAATAACTACCATTTTTTTTTGTGGAGATGGGTCTCATTAAGACGTGAGAGAAATTTTGTCAAACAGATGGACAGATGAGTCTGGATACACAACTTTCATCTCTTTATTTTTGAACCGCACACACACACACACACACACAGAAGATCGATGCAGCAACACAGCCGTCAGTGTGTCATTCTGTCAGTACAATTCACCTGAGATTTTAAAGTGTGTGAGAACAAGACGATGAGAGTAGCACTAATGAGAGACACAGTGTTCTGCTGAGTGAAGGGTGTATAAACCAAACACACACGCTTCTGGATTTTATATCAGTGCTTACACTGACCTGACATCAGTTATGCATATACGGTTGAGGTCGTAATTTACATACGCCTGTTACATAATACATACAAGACTGTTCTTCAGAAAAATCCTCCAGGTCCTGCACATTCTTTACTTTTCCAGCTTCTGTATATTTAACCCCTTTCCAACAGCGGCTATATGATCTGTTCAGATCCATCTTTTCACACTGAGGACAACCGAGGGACTCGTACACGACTATTACAAAAGGTGTAAACATTCACTGACGCTCAAGAAGGCAACACGATACATTAAGATCCAGGGGGGTGTAAACTTTTGAACAGGATGCAGCTTATAACCTCAACTGTACAGTGGAGCTATGAAAATCGTACAGATATTGTTATGAAACCTGTGTGAACCATTATGAAGAAATAAACACGGTGTTGCAGATCTCCCCCACTTTTCAGAAATGGTTTGTTCCTGTAAGTGTTTCAGTCCCAAGGATTTTTTCCCCCCACTAGAACTAATGATGTCTCTGTAATGAGTGGTGAACTAACTTCTAGATTATAACTAGCTTTGAGGTGCTTCGATGTCCTCCTGCTAATTATTTCTAAATAACTTAGAAAGCTAGATATTGCAGCAGTTGGATTGTATTTGGTGGAAACTGTCTCCAAGACAATGGAGCATCCCTCTAAAGGATCTTCACCTTTATTAAAGCTTTCTCCTTGGCACCGCCATTCTCCCATGATGCATTTCTGTCTTTTCGTCCCCAGGAGATTGTTTACTTACATTTACATTTATTCATTCAGCAGACGCTTTTATCCAAAATGACTTACAAATGAGGAAATACAAGCAAAGTCATATATCAAGCGGAGAACAATACAAATTTTTAATTGAGTTCACAGTAGAGGTGTAATTGCAGAATATATATATATATATATTCTGCGGGGGAGGAGGGGGGTTAGGGGTTAGTTAAGTGTTCACGGAAGAGGTGGGTTTTTTAACCATTTTTTGAAGATAGTGACAGATTCTGCTGTCCAGATTGAGGTTGGAAGTTCATTCTGGAAGGTTCTGGAAAGGGACCTCTTGCCTCGCTGAGTAGGCACTACCAGGTGTCGGTCGTTAACTGATCACAGGTTACGAGAGTGTTGAGGTAGGGGGGTGCTGTTCCAGACAAGGCTACAGGAAGCCAGAGGAAGGAGATGAAGAGAGGTGTGACATGGGTTCTTTTGGGCTGGTTGAAGACGAGGTGTGAAGGGGTTTGATGGAGCTGGCTGGGAGACCCGAGAGTAGTGCGTTGCAGTAATCCAGTTTTGAGATAACAAGAGCCTGGACTAGTATCTGTGTAGCCTGTTCGGTGAGGTAGGGTCTGATTTTCTTGATGTTATACAGAATGAACCTACAGGACCGTGCAGGTGTTGAAATGTGATCTGTGAAGGTCAAGCTGTCATCGAAAGCCACCCCAAGGTTCCTGGCTGTCCTGGTTGGCTTGAGTGTGGTTGAGCCAAGCTGTACGGTGAGGTTGTGGTTGATTGAGGGGAAGACAGGGATGACAAGAAGCTCCATTTTTGCCAAGTTGAGCTTAAGGTGGTGTTCCCTCAGCCAGTTTGAGATGTTCTTGGTGAGGGAAGGAAGGAAAATGCAGTGCTATAAAAGCCTGCAGCATGGCAGCTACTTCAGGATATTCATGTTCATGCCTTGGCTCGACTCCTGAAATGCTTTTATGGAGATGCTGTAGTCTCTCTGACGGAGATCAATAAAAGCCCTGTTCAGCTTGGTGAAAGTGGATAAGATGAAATCAGACTCTGTCTCCTCAATGCCATCAATATCACAGTTGCAGTGGCCCAGTTCAGGAAAACAGTATTGTATTTTCCTGGTGTAGTTGGTGAGCATTCCTGGTGCTGTAATTAATCAAATACAGTGAAACATACTCAAAAAAAAGAGAGAGAAAATGCAGAAAAGATTTGCTCCGTGGCATATTAAGTATCATTGCTGCATCACAGCTCCAAGATTCCTGGTCCAATCCTGAGCTGATGTGTAGTGTCTGGGGGGGTTGGGGGGGGTTCCTCTGGGTTCCTCTGGGTTCTCCGGTTTCCTCCCAGCTCCTGAAAGTCTATTGGTGACACTAAATTACCCCTAGGTGTGAATAAGTGTTGAGTAAATTAACATCAAATGAAGTTCAGCACCAAACAGCACAATATGAATCTATCTAACAGCACAATAATCTTCTATCGCTGCAGCTGCCTGGACACTGGAATTATAACATGCTGTAAGGTAAAGACACAGTGAAAGAATATACACAAATCATTTTAGCATCGAGCTCTCATTTTGAGAGCACTGTTTGTGTTGAGCAGTCAGTCAATATAGCGAGACTCGCCTCCCGCTACAGGCTCAAATCAATATCTAATGGGTCGTTACTGATGTTATTCTGTGATGCATAATTGTGCAGTGGCTCATTTGGAACCGGTTCTTGTGAACTTTATTATGGATCGTGTTGCATTAGGACAACAAGATCAAGAGTAGAAGCTAGATGCTAACAGATGCATTGATGTGAACTTGTTAATCAGTGTTAGACGTTTAAAAAGTTTATTTTTCAGTCTGAGCTCCATGAGAACATGAGCAGGTAATACCGATTGTAGCCTTTAAGCAAGGCTCGGAGTATGCATGGACACAAGGGAATGTTGCCACTCCACCAGCACTGCTCTATTTATAGCTAGCTAGCTTTCTTTCTTCTCTCTGTGAAATTTGTTTAAGTGAATTTCCAGATTAGTTGAATTATATCTGGGAAACACCAGGGTGTATTCCTGCCTCACTCCCAGTGTTGCTGGGAAAGATGCCAGATGCAATACAACTCTAACTAGGGGTTTATTGATGACTGAATGAATGAATGAATGAATGCACTTTGCTAGCCTAGCTAAGCAAATTTTCTTTTCCTGAACTGAAAAGTATCACTTTATTTGTTCACTACAGACACTCTAATAAGTCAACAAACCATCTATAGCAGGGCGCACGGTGGCTTAGTGGTTAGCACATTCGCCTCACACCGCCAGGGTTGGGGGTTCAATTCCCCCGCTGCTCTGTGTGTGCGGAGTTTGCATGTTCTCCCCGTGCTGTGGGGGCTTCCTCCGGCTTCCTCCGGCTTCCTCCGGCTTCCTCCGGCTTCCTCCGGCTTCCTCCGGGTACTCCGGTTTCCTCCCCCAGTCCAAAGACATGCATGGTAGGCTGATTGGCATGTCCAAAGTGTCCGTAGTGTGTGAATGTGAATGTGAGTGTGTGCCCTGCGATGGATTGGCACCCACCCAAAGCAGGTGAACCCTGCCTTGTGTCCCAATGCTCCCTGGGATAGGCTCCAGGTTTCCCCGCGACCCTGAAAAGGATAAGCGGTATAGAAGATAGATGGATGGATGGATGGATGGACCATCTATAGCAGAGGTCGTCAACTTCTGGACTGCAGTCCCAACAAAGTACGACTAGTGACTCAAGTCCAATACAAGACCAGGACTAGCTGAGATTAAGACCAAATCAAGATCGAGTCCAAATGCAAATGAGATCAAGTCAAGATTGAAAACCATCAAATCATTTTCAACTCCAAGCATTTGTGCATTGTACCAATGCTTAGGCTGTTTCCTACAAGTATGAATTACTTCTTCTCATACTTGCATGCAAAAAGAAAAATATTATTTTTTACTCTTGGTTCAGACCAAGACCATATTTAACGAGACCAATGCCCAAAACCAAGACAGGTCCAAGTACAAATTCCAATAAGTCCAAGACAATACAGAAAAAAAATTCTCCAGACCAGACTTGTGTCCTACAGTGGACCAAACTGAGCACTGGAAAAAATGACTGTATCAGTGACAATAAACCTATGAAAAAACTGGCTATAGTTCAGCAACTCTGGTTTTCTATTTTCTACCATGACTCATCTTGGCTTCTGTAACAGATCCAATAACAGATAAATGACGTGTGTTTATGTAAATTATTTAGCTGAAGTCAGCATATCAGAACAGAGACTACGTTTTCCCCCCTCTGTCCTGAATCTAGTCTGGTCTAGTGTAGACTGGTCTACCACTTGTTGATTATGTTTATAAATTTGCTCATGATCACCCTGTCTGGCTGTGTTTGCATTAAAATGAATACAAATAAAATGTACATTCATTTTTAGAATAGATTCTGTCATATTGTATTGTATCAGTCAAGGTCAGACGAGGACTCAAGCCTCGGAAAGACATTGTGTAAGAGAGCTGTGACTCAGATCAGCCCTGACCTGATTTGTTTGTTTGAAAAGAGCATGACGCATGAACCAGGACATGCTGTTGTGTTGGGCAGATTGATGAATCATGGGTCTTTGTAAAGGCAGGAGGTGGTGGAGGGTGGAAAATACAGTGATCTGCTGCTAAACAGGGGATTAATCTTTCTGTTTTGATCAGGCAGTGAAGGGAGCATCACAGATTACCAGTGAGGTCATCATTCTTATAGTGATAATGAGTCACACCCCAGGGGTGGTAGCATCCTGAACGTACACACTCAGTGAAGTTAACCTGCAAGCTGTCTTATTGTTATGGGCAGAACCTCATAGTACTTCAAAATAAAAAGAGTTAAGCTATCTAGATAGCTGGGTCAATAAAACTTCCTTCCTTTGTTGTCTGACTAAGCTAGATTTTTAGCAGTGCTAATTTGTTAGCATTTTTTCATGATTTATCAAGCCATGATACAAGACTCAAAAGGTGCAGGGTCTTTATTAGTACCTAGAATACTGAAGACTACAGCAGAGCTCTTTCCTACAAATCCCATCCCCAACTATCCAAAACTGCGCTGGGAAACCCTTCTCATTAGTGTTTGGGACTCAGCAGGGACGTCGCTAGGCCTATTTTGGGGGTGCTTTAGCCACCCAAAATTTTCATTAGCCCCCCTAAGCAAATCAATATATCATCCAATATATATATATATATATATAATTCTTCCATCAATCAGATCTTAAACCTGTTCCTTGGTGGGCATTAGGACCTGGGGGAGTGATCCACACATGACACAATTTACTGTTTAAACATTTTACGTTGGTTTTATTAATAATGCTGACCATTATCACGGTTACAGTTCGCCTGCTCACTCACACACTTGCTGCAGACTCGCACACATGCAGCACAAGTGCAGAATGATGCGGTCAAGCGCCCCTCCTGGTCTTAAAGGGAAATACTCCCAGATCATTATAAGAGGTGATGCACAACACAAGGGATCGCACCAAACCGTATCAATCATTCGATTACGCATCGTGTCATGTTTACTCGGACAGACATATAAGACTGTAGCTCGACTACAAAGTAGCACGATTATAACTGCCCATGTAAACGTAGTTAATGTAATTAACAAAGACAACGTGCAGTAATGTAATGTTGATTGCTGTCTCACTCAATCACTCACTCTCTCTCTAAATAAATAAAATCCCAAAAGCATTTTGGCTACATAGTACTGCCATTTCTGCTGGTGTTTGTTGGTGTTGGATGGATGGTGACAAAGTGGACTTTAATTTCTTTAATTTGATATAATATAAGTAAGTCATATTAGATCGGTCTCTAACACAAATTATAAGACAGGTATACCTTGTTCAAAAATAACCTTATTTCTATAGATTTTACACCCATTGTTACTCTAAATTGTTACACCCATTGTTACCCCCCCCCCTTTCATATATCTCTAGTGATGTCCCTGTGACTCAGACACAGTCTCAATTTCTACGTATGGGCTGAAAGCCTATTTGTTTTGTCAAGCTTTTTGCTAAAATAACAGATCTGGAAGGTTTGTGTGCATAGAGCGTTATGGTAAACTGGGATGTTGTACTGACTCCAGTGCTGACATTGAAATGCCTGGATGGCAGATTTAGATGCTGATTTCCGAGTAGAATCTGCACCAAACTCTACTTCAGCCTAAATGCCAACATCTGGTGACAACTACCAAACATAACAAGAAGCCCAGAAAGCAATCTGGCATTTTCAAGGTGAATTAACAACTTGGCAGACATGGCTCATCTCAAGTGTATCATTTATGAGCCAAGACAGTAAAAGGTCCCTAAAGGCTAGTGATCCTAGTGATCATTTCAGGAAAATAACTGTGAGAACCGCATTCTCTGATGCTAATCTTGCTTAGGTGCATAGGTGTCCAGATGACTCTGGGATAGCCTTCTGTTTGAACCTGGGATTTCTTTGCTATTACACAATTTTGTGTATCAATTGATCTCGCAGCTTTTCATGAATGCAACCTTGCAGAGTGATGCTTGCTGTGTCCTGTGGTACTATTTAGACCGGACAACAGTCAACCAATCTTCACAATTCTGTCACAATTTAGGAAGAATTTAGATGCTCCCATGTCCCAGCAGATGATGGTCCACTGAGTGATGGATGCCATCACCGTAGCCTCTAGCAAGTCTGTGCTTCTGCAACCTGGGTCTCACCATGCACTTTTTCCTGGTTGTACAAGGTTACCTTTGTTTTCCAGGGAAAGATGGCCATACTACAGGGGTATTAACTGCAAATACTGCACCATGGGCTGTACTTGGCACCAACAGATTTGTCAAATCCAACTGTTTTAGTTTAGTTTTAATACAGTTTCCATAAACTAAATCATATGCATATAACCTTCTCTGCAGATAATATCTTTCACATAATGTCTTTGGTAGCTCTATGAACTCTGAAATGTCTGTTACATCAAAAAGGCTGTGGTGCTCTCATATCACTGATGAGGAACCAATTATCTTTACACGGCATTCACACAGCAATTAGGTCCAACTTGAAAGCGTCTGAAAGTCATGCCAGGAACAAACCACATTCTTTACTGACTTAAAACGATCTCCCAAGCCATCACAGCATTTTTACACTCTCCCTGATGGCATGGAGAACTAATTAATCCAGTTCTCCTTCCTTCCATCTGGACTACAGATCATCTCTGTCTGTAATTAAAAAAAAAAAAAAAAAAAATACCTCTCCATTTTTAACAAAGGTAAGGAGAGAAATGGAAAGAAACAACAATAAGACATTAACAAAAAGCAAAAGACTTGACCTGGTAATTTAAAGTAATATACCGTTCATTCTAGTAAAGTAGTTGTTTAGTTTTGTTTATCCTATAAGCAGTACAAATTATAATAACCAGAATGAGAGGTTTACTGATTGCACACACATCGAGTCCCACACTACTAAGTCCACTTTGCTTTATCATGTGTAAGTAGACTTTTCCTTTTAGCCTCCCAGTAGGAGACAGACACAGCCCTGCATAGTAATGTGATTTTACATTAGGACAAGATTGTTTTAAAAAAGTACTCTTTAATACCATTAAACTAGACTGTGGGCACTTCTAACTTTAATCAATATCATAATAAAATTAAAGGAGAAAGATAGTAAGGAATATTTTACTGACTAGTCAAGGCATCCGTCATTTTTTTCCTGTAGCCACTTTATCCTTATTATGTGCCGGAGCCTATTCCAGGAACACTAGGTAAGAGGTGGGAATACACCCCGGATGAGGCACCGGTCCGCCACAGGACACCGAGCACACACATTGTTACCAGCCAGCAGAGGTCACTGTCTCCAGAATCCTAGTCATTTGCTCAGTTCCTGTTTTCTGTTCACTTCCTGTTTTATTCAATAAATAAGCTACACTATATGGCCAAACTTGACCATCACACCCATATGTGATTCTTCCCTAAACTGTTACCACAAACTCTGAAGCACACAGTCATATAGATTGTCTTTGTACGCTGTAGCATTAGGCTTCAATTTCCCTTCACTGGAACTAATTGATCCAAACAGTGCTCCAGCATGACGATGCCCATGTGTACAAAGCGAGCTCCATGAAGACGTGGTGTGTTAAGGTTGGAATGGAAGAACTGATCATAGAGCTCTGAGCTCAACCCTACTGAACACCTTTGGGATGAACTGGAACTGGAGCCTCCTCACATCAAATCAACATCAGCACCTGACCTCAATCTCACTAACGCTCTTGTAGCTGAATGAACACTAATCCCCACAGCCACGCCCCGAAATCTAGTGGAAAGCCTTCCCAGAAGAGTGGAGTGCATTATAACAGCAAAGGGGGGAATAAATTTGGAATGGGATGGATGTTCAACAAGCACATATGGATGTGATGGTCTGGTGTCTGGTGAAATACAAAGCTCTATAGCACCTATAGTACTGGCTACAAAAATTGAGAACCCCTCATGTAAACTCTGTTGAGTTTGTTGCACTCACTCACACCTTGGAGGAATTTAAAGTATCCAATCCAACTAGTGGAGTGTTTATAGGAGGTGCTAGGAAACCAGAAGCAGGAATGTTCCCTCACATGAATCCGAACAGTCTATCCAATCAGAAATGATTCATTGTAAAGGAGAAGGAGATGTATATCAAATAACAGCTAAGATGTCACCACGCTACAATCGACTGACCAACTACCAATCATTGAAATAAAAAATAACTTAACAACAACGAGACACCAACGATCATTAAGAGATGTCTTACGTCTCAAATAGGATTGTAAGGAGAGTGAAAGGCATGAGATACAGTAGAAGGTCAGAGGAGTGATTAATGTCGTTGCGGGAGCTGCAGTGCCCCCTGCTGACACTGACAATGAATTACCACTGAATTGCCACTTTATTAGGTACACCTATTCTGTCGCTACACTCTTTGGTCACCTTTTTAGCCCCAGGCGAACAGACTATACACTTTATAGTCATATAATTACTGAACGGAGCTGATCTGTTTGTCTCCCTATACTCTGTAATGACAGACATGGCAACAGATGATGTTACAGACAATAGAACAGTAAGTTTAGGTTTGAATTAAAGGGTTGTGAGAGACACGGTGGCTTAGCGGTTAACATGTTTGCCTCACACCTACAGGGTTGGGGGTTCAAATCCCTCCTCTGCCCTGTATGCGTGGAGTTTGCGTGTGCTCCCAGTTTGTCGGGGGTTTCCTCTGCTTACTCCGTTTTCCTCCGCCAGTCCAAAGACATGTGTTGTAGGCTGATTGGCCTTCAATCAAAATTGTAAAATCTAAATTGAATGGGTGTGTGAGTGTGTGCAGTTGCACCCTGTAATGGGTTGGCACTCGGTCCAGGGTGTCCCCCACGTTGTGCCCCGAGTCCCCTGGGATAGGCTCCAGATTCCCTGTGACCCTGTGTCAGATAAGCGGTATGGAAAATGGATAGGGTGACAACTTTTCTGTTTATCATGTTTGGTATTCGGAGAAATAATGTAGAGCATTACAGACTTGTAACACTTAAAAACAATGAGAAATCATGAATCATGAGTCACTTATCTGCCATTAAGTGTGTGTGTGTGGGGGATAGTTTTTTCCAGCGTCGTTCTTATTATTCTGTCAACGTGACCTTGTGATGTAACACATTGCTCAACCTGAATCGTTTCGTCATCACTGCACATCAGT
Source organism: Stegophilus panzeri (assembly GCA_024331685.1). NCBI lineage: Eukaryota > Metazoa > Chordata > Actinopteri > Siluriformes > Trichomycteridae > Stegophilus > Stegophilus panzeri. Next base: position 34,091,276 of record JANDJT010000001.1, on the reverse strand, counting down.
GTCGTCATCCCTATTGACTCAGGTAGACTGTTTGGAGATCGACCTTTCCCGTGTACATATAATTATGCTTTTTTTTTTTTTTTTTTTTTTTGCAAGAATGTGTTCGCTTTTTGTAAACAGCGAACAAGCTCAGCACTCAGACGGCCAAGGTGAAAGAGAAAGCCATAAGATGGTGAGTCACCGCCTGCAGACGAGGATGAACATAAATGACATGGTGTGTGTGTGTGTTCATCCCCTCACACTGTTCCTAAAGTTGTAACAAACATCAGAGTGTGTCATCCAGCACTTGATGACGAATGATGATAGTCCGTGCCCTGTCATTAACGCTGTAATAAATGGATAGTTCCTGAGAGAAAAACAAAAATAAATAAATAAAAAGTCCTCATGACTTTGTACGCTGTACCATGGCATTGTGTTTTTGGACTTCTTTCCTTTCTCAGGGATAAAAGTGAGTGTGTTTACTCTGTTATTTATTCTGTTTAGCTCCGATTCCCCTTCATCAGCATTCATCTTCAGCAAATCTTCCATATCTCCTCAGTGATCCCTCAAGAGGCGTCGCTTTCCCGTTTCCAAAAATAACGTGAGATGATGAAGTGGTGTGTAATGTGCCTTCGTGTGTGAGTGTGTGTGTGAGTGAGGCTCCAGTGACTGCTCCAGACAGCCCAAGCTCTCTTTCTATTTTTATTCCGCATCTCCTTTTCCAGTGAGAGGAGTGTGGAAAAGAAGCAGCGCTTCCTGATTTGAATCTGAAACTCTTGGCGGATTTACTGTACTGCAGTACGACAGGCGTGTTTCATTACACTGGGATCAACATTAAACACTGCTCTCTGTTGGAAAGTAAAGGAAAAATCGATATACTGGTGTGCTAGGTGATACCTTACGTTACATTACCTTACGCCTGTATTTCTATTTTAGTTTATTCAAAGTATTTACATATCTTAATGACACCACACTTTCATATATTCTTGTAAGGTCTCCCAGCGCTCCAGCCTTCTCCATATTTGATGTATAAAACATACCAAGAGTGTTTTTTTTTGTTGTTTTTTTTGTCTGTGTGTGTGAGAGAATAGTGTTGGACGATATGACAAAAATATCATATCACGATACTTGTAGACATTTTAACAATACACAATATGTATCACGATATATAGCTTTGCAGACAAAGTGCCAAAAAAGACCACTACAAAAAAAAAATCACTTGAAACTTAATTAATTAAAACCTAATTAAAAATTAATGGTAATAATTGTTGTGGGTTCTAATCATAAATTATATGTATGTATGTATTTATTTATTTATAATTTTAAAGGTAGAATATTTTAACATCAAATCAGCTGAGTTTGTAATTGCAATTGTAAAAAAAAAAAAAAAAAAAAAAGTGTTTGGCAGTGGTTAGCATTGGAGGTTCGATTCCCACCACCGCACTATGTATGTGGAGTTTGGATGTTATCCCCGTGATTCGGGGGTTTCCTCTGGGTACTATGGTTTCCTTCCCAGTCCAAAAACACGTGTTGTAGGCTGATTGGCGTGTCTAAATTGTCCATAGTGTGTGAATGGGTGTGTGAGTGTGTGTGATTGTGCCCTGCAATGGGTTGGCACTCGGTCCAGGGTGTCCCCCACGTTGTGCCCCGAGTCCCCTGGGATAGGCTCCAGGCTCCCCGTGACTCCCTGCTACCCTGTGTAGGATAAGTGGTATGGAAAATGGATGGATAGATAGATACACTGTATTTAAACAAACAAAAAAAAAGAAATGTATTTTTGTTCATTGAATTGTACTTTTCTCTTATTTTAATGATATATTTAATACAGGGGTGCAACCTCACATTTGCTGAGGGGTATGCAAGATCAATGTTGGCGCCCCATCCACGATTTTGGCACAATGGCGCCCCATCCACCACCCCATTTTTGCACCCCTGATTTTATATATATTTAATGTTTTTATCATTATTGCTCAGTCCTAACCTGAATTGACGATACATTAATTTAATTAATAATTTTTATTTATTTATTTTTTTAAACCTGGGGCTACAGTATTTGCATATTTCTATTATTTACAATATTCATTGTATTTACAATATTCATATGAGTGATGGAAAGTGTTAAGTTTCCCCACGAGGCAGAAAAAGAAAGGTCTACAGTGACCATGCTGGATATTCATGCACAATAGGAGGGCATCTAGTTACACTATGAGTAGTGGAACCGTAAGAAGGATTTCAACTCAATTCAATTTCATTTGCATATTTTAATAACAATAAGCATTTTAATAATAAAAGCAGCTTTACGACAAAGATTTTTTTTTATAAACCTGTGTTTTGTTTGCGATTGTGTGATATCCTTGAGAGCAGAGTATTTTTGTGATTTTTTTTAACAAATGATCAAAAGACATAAATAAAGGCAATTTTTCACAGACTTCTTTGCTCATATATACCAAGGGTGCCAATATTAGTGGAGGGTAGCGTATATAGAGGAATGACAATAAAACCCCACTTGACTTGATTGCTGATGCATTTTCACTATAGTGCTCACAGACTTTTGGACGCCGTTATAGATTTAGATCCGTAATGAACAAGCCAGAGATGACAGTGATGAGGGAAGACTCTGGAGACCGAACCCATCCTCGTCTGGGTGATGCCGGATACACTGTACAACCTGTTGAGTGAATGAATCTCTGACAGATGAACATTTAGAGCAGAAAATGTTTTTTAAAGACGTGGAATAAGAACAGTCCACGTGGAACTCTCATGTTTTACATCGATAATGCTTATGGATGTGTGCATTTTTTCACAACCTCAAACCCAAAGGGACTTTAATTCATAAAAATTTATAGCCTACATCATCTGCTGCTTATCTTTAGCTATGCATTTAGCTATACCACCTCTGTTCCTCATCCCACAGTAGGTCATGAGTTCAAATCCCACTCCTGCCAAGCTGCCACTTGAACAAGGCTCTTATCCCTCAACTTTTCAGTTGTATAAATGAGATTAATGCCAGTTGTTCTGAAAAGGGGTGTTTGATAAATGCTGTAAACTTAATATTTGGGAAATTGGTAGCTCGGTGGTTAAAGCATTGGACATCTGAGCTGAAGGTTGTGAGCTCAAATCCCAGCACTGCCACTGCCGGTCCCTTGAACAAGGCCCTCAACCTCCAACAGCTCAGCTGTATGAATGAGATAACTGTAAGTCACTCTGGATAAACGTGTTTGCCAAATATTATTTATTTATTTGTTTGTTTATCTATCTATCTATCTATCTATCTATCTATCTATCTGTCTGTCTGTCTGTCTGTCTGTCTATGTATGTATGTATGTATGTATGTATGTATGTATGTATGTATGTATGTATGTATGTATGTATGTGTCTGTCTGTCTGTCTGTCTGTGTATGTATGTATGTGTCTGTCTGTCTGTCTGTCTGTCTGTGTATGTATGTATGTATCTATCTATCTATGTACCTGTCTGTCTATCTATCTGTCTATATATCTGTCTGTCTATCTATCTATCTATCTATCTATCTATCTATCTATCTATCTGTCTGTCTGTATGTGTATCTACCTGTCTGTCTGTCTATCTGTCTGTCTGTCTGTCTATCTATCTATCTGTCTGTCTGTCTGTCTATCTATCTATCTATTTATATTTCTAAGAGTGTTGCAACTCACAAGGGGGCAGTCTTGCTCCATAACACTGTAACACTGTATAAAAGGATTTTGGAGGGAGGTAAATACAACCCATGCAAATCATCTAAATTTTATATTAAAAGTTAAATGTCAGCAAGTGAAATATATAATAATGGGTAAATATAAATATATAATAATGGGTAAATTCAACCTACACTACCTATTTGTTAACAGTAATAACTACAAAATTATATATATATATATATGTATATGTATATACAGTGCATCCGGAAAGTATTCATAGCGCTTCACTTTTTCCACATTTTGTTAT
>JANDJT010000001.1:34043083-34054746 GCA_024331685.1 Stegophilus panzeri | reverse complement strand
CTCATATCATCTCAGGGAGTTTTTCCTCACCACCGTCGCCACCGGCTCGCTCAATAGGGATAAATTCACACACTTAAGATCTCTATCCTGTGTTTATATGTTTCTGTAAATCTGCTTTGAGACAATGTCCGTTGTAAAAAGTGCTATACAAATAAAATTTAATTGAATTGAACTGAATTTTCAACAGTCACTAGAGTTTACACAGAACGGTGCAAAAACCATCAGTTCTGTGGGCAGAAACACCTTGTAGATGAGAGAGGGTTCAGAGGAGAATGACCAGACTGGTTTGAGCTGACCGGCAGGCTATGGCAACTCAAATAACCACTCTTTACAAACATGGTGAGCAGAAACGTATCTCAGAATGCACAACACATCAAACTTTGAGGTGGATGAGCTACAACAGCAGAAGACCACACTGGATTCCACTCCTGTCAGCCAACAACAAGAGTCTATATTTCCAAACTGGACAGTTGAAGACTGGAAAAACATGGCCTGATCATTTTCCAATCTTCAGCTGTCCAGTTTCAGTGAGCCTGTGCAAACATCACGAAACCAGCATAGACTGACACAATCTCTCTCTTTTCTATCTCAAACCAGACGGACCCATCCTGCACTTCTTTCCACTGTCGGATTTGAGGTGACTGAGTAAAAATGGTGTCCCAGTTTCCAGGTTGTGGATTAGCTGATTATCGCCTACGTAATGACGGATCATGTGGTTATGTATCCGCAGCCTGAGAGCATAGATGAGCTCCTTGCAGTATGCTTACATCCTGCTGAAATGTTACACATTCAAAGGGGTGAGATGAGTCATTTAATTTGCCTCTCAAACACCACTGGCTATCACGACAAATGCGCACATCCACATACATTATCCCAGAGAACATACTGTAGGGGCTAAATGATCTAGTACAGTTTTGCAGAGCGTACCAGCTAGTCTGGAGGATTTAAAAAGCCGTGCTCACACTATATTGCCACATTTCTTTATTTAGCTTCTCGCGTCGACGTCGAATTCGTTCCCACTGAACCCCGCGTTAGGAATTAATGAAGTGAATCGAACGTCATTCTTTATAAGATGTACTTTAGTATGTACAAACTTTTATTCATGCATTCATGGAACTGAATAGTTTGATCAAGGCTTGTAAAAGAAAACGTGGAAGTGTTTCCATTGAAAACAGAAGTTCGCTTAATATATGGAGATTAAACTGAGAATTTAATTAATAACATCAAAGCTGCCTTCGACTATAGGTTCACTCGAGGCGCTGAATAATCACATCAAACGACGCACATCAAATGTAGTAGAATACGACAGGAGAGAAACAAATCCAGCTCTGAAAAGGAAGAGAAATCAGAGCGGGATTTGCTCTTCCTGCCTCTTTATGACCACTTTAAGATTTAATGTGCTTTTGCTTTTCTATAAACGTTTACTCAGGGTTTTTTTCTTTTTCCCCCACCTCATTTGTTGTACTTTTTAAGCTGCAGGGACATGCAAGTTCATTCGGATTTCATTACAAACCTGAGAACTGATGCGTGATTGGGATTGTGTACCATGTTAAACAAATGAAGTTAGCACAATTACTCCAGGATTTGTATCTCGGAAAACTGCTTTAAAAAAAACCCCCTCTAATTTATATCTCTGAAGGATGGAGAAACTCTACACCTCCTCGTGGTTTTGTGAATTAAGCCTAATTGAGGTTTTTTATGTCTTAAAGACTAACTCTAAAATTGTTAAACCACTACATTCAATCTTTATGTCTTAAAACCCTTTACGTCCTGATTTTCCATTCCTGCTCCATCTCCTCTGGAACCACCTAGTTACTGGTTCCTGATGGGCTGTTCTCCATCACAGTATCTAGTTTCATTCTAGTTCTTGGTTTTCCAATTATGGTACCTATTCTACTAGTTCCTGGTATCCCAGTCATAACTGGTCTCCTTATTCTTCATCATACCTCCATCCTGGTTCTCCAGCCACAGTACCTAGCTTTCTAGTTCTTGTTTTCTTAGTTGTACTGTAGAACCTACTACCCAGGTTCAAGATTTCCCTGTGATAGTATATAGTTTCATGTTCCCTAGTAGACAAGGTTTTTCCTTGTCTCCTAGTCCTTAGTTACCTAGTCTTCTACTTCCTTGTCTCCACATCATAGTACATATTGTCTTTTTGCTGGTTTTCTATAGTATCTTGATTCATAAGGCAGTAACCCAACTCTGAATATGAATCTCTTGATCTGTGTAAATATCGACATACCTTTTGGACTCACTGACTCTGAATCCGACCGATTCTCCTTGGTTTCAAAGCAATAGTACTTATTCTCCTACTGTAGTTCCTGGTTTTCTATAGTACCTACTCTATTCCTATCAGGACTCTCAGCCTTGCTACGATTTTGCACCACGATTCTGGAATAATCCATCTGCACAAATGTACTATGAATCTGGTTTCCGTATATTACATTACACTGCTCTTTCAGAGAGGTGTCACTAATAGCTCTGTTTTTAATATCGCTCCTGGTTAATAAAAATGATCCACATGGCTGTCTGTTAGAATAAAAAATACATTTGTCAAACAAAGTGAGCTAGCGCTAGCAGCTTTGGTGTGATATAGATTCGGAATGCGTGTGTGTGTGGGTGTAGAGAGCTCATCTGGATGGCTCATCTCCTCTGTCTGCTGCTCCAGCTGGGGGGGTCACGCTCCATCACTTCCTCACAATGGTGGTCTCCTCCTCCTCAACAGAATGGCCTCATCAGTGCTATGACGCACACACACACACACACACACACACACCACCAAGAGAAACTCACTCTCTGTCTTTCCCTCTCACTATATTTCTCATTTACTTTATATTTAACCCCATTATGTTGTAATTGTCTTTTTTTTTTTTTCACTACCAGCTACACTATATGACATGAATCTTAAGCACTTTGTTATTTTTCCTTCAGCTAGTTGCGTAGTTTGAAAAAAAAAAACCAAACAAACAAAAAAAAAAAACAGTCCTGCATAAATGACTACAAGTAAATGCAAATATACTGTATATTAGGGATGACACCCAATACGAATAAAATACTTGGAATAGACATAATGTCGTAAAAACATACAAGTACAGATACAAATTGGAGGAGCAGTAGTATTGTTTTTTAAGACAGCTTGCCAGAAACCCTAACCCCAGAGATGTGCCTTGTGACCGGGATGCCACAGGATGCAACAAAAAAAGTTCAGAGAGCGGGAAGTTTTTACTTTCATACAGGCTTGAGGTGAGAGAGTGATCCGATATGCAAAAAAGTCCATGTGAATGTGATGTGCACATTCATTCATCCTTAGTAACTGCCTGGTCAGGGCCACAGTGGTTTAAATCAGGCTACTAGTTGGTTTCAATTTTGGGAAAGAGAACCAACTATATATATATATATATATAAAACCATAAAAAATAATAAATGTATGACGAAGATTAATAAAACGCTACTTCTAGACCAATTATAAAAATAAAATAAAAAACTTTTATGGTTTAGACCAGATAGTGTCTTTGTGTTACACCCCTACTATACTATAAGGTACATTTCCACCAAAGACTCATTACACATCCTGTGCATGTTGACTTCCTTGCTCTTTTTTTTTTTTTTTTTTTTAAACAAATCCTGAATAGTCAGCACTTTAGAGCAATTGACTGTGTGTCTCTTCATTTACTGTGAATCTCTTCCCCACTGATAGTGATCAGCTTTTTAATAGTGTATTGACACAGTGATAATGACTTTTTCAGCAGTTTGGATGGTCAAGCCGTGGGGTTAATCATTGTACTCACCCTCTATTCACTTCACACTTCACACGTGGTCACGCGCCAGCCGTGCATCATATCCTCGAATGTTTCGGTGAATCAGTCAGAGTTTATTGCCACATTTGTCCTTGTCAGACAGACACAATCATCCATCCAGTACTTCCTCTTTCCATTTATGGTTTCGTGGCTAGAATGATCATTTCAACACTTTAGCGTCTGTTTTGTCATTCACATTATTATCACCTTGCCCATATTACGCCACGTATCCCTGCAGATTAGGGTTGTAAACACAGTGATACTATCTGTATATATATATATATATATATGTCTGTTTAATGTTTCAAATATCCGTGTATGTATTCGGAGTTAAAGCAGAAGTGGGCGTGGCCTGAACCAGAAGTTTGGGGGGAGGGGGGTGTCATAAGAAGGAGTTGCTCGGGCACTTTTGTCCTGGAATTTTATTACGACGTAACATGTAAAAAAAAATTATTTAAACCATCATAAACCTGGCCAGGCATTTACTAAACGCATGGCATGAATGTAGTCTTTGTTTGCTTCACATTTATATATCTAACCGCTCACTCACGCCTACGTGAAAGTAAAAAGCTCACGGAACCTTGTATACACCGCCGGTCTCAATCGGATGCCGTGTGTACGTTTACGCAAAGCTTTCTGAAAAGAAAAAAAACAACAACGCACCTCCCATTTATATCTGTATTCATATCTGGAATACATTCTGAATAATATCAGTATTCATATTGGGTTACATCCCGACAGCAGATGTGTTTGGTGATATCTACAGGCAAAAAAAAAAAAACGGCCAGATTACAGGGATTAAATCAAATCTGAAGTACATCCCCGGCCAAACGTTCTTCAGTTTGTTGCCAGAAAACCAAAGCACTCAGCAGTTGCATGAATCTTATGAATCTGTTTCGTTCTGTGTTTGTGCCAGTGCTTTTGTTTTGGCCATCATGACCAGAATCATCCAGGAGTCCAGTGTGTAGGCAGAAAAAGCCACTTCAATGGCACTCAATATCATAACTGTTTCTGTTTCTCTCGCCTTCTCTCTTCCATTCACAAGTACATAAATCCTCCAGAACGTTCCAACACGAATATTTTTGAGAAGTATATCTCTCAGTAAAAGGGAATAATCACTCAGAAAGTCTGTAGTTGTGAGAAATAACTACAGTTTTCACAGGCCACTACATACAGTATAGAATATATAGATAATATTAATTGTGATAATATTAATTGTGATATTATTAATTGGTGATAAAGCCTATCCAGTGCTGTTTCTGATTGATTAACACCTTTCCATTGATCAGTTCTTGCCCAAACATGTGGTTGGAAAGTCCACCAGTGTCTGACTGGTGTGTGTTTTAGATCGGTGAGGATACTTTAAACAGCACTATAGTATAGTTAGAATTCATTGTCATTATTTCTCCAGGAAGCTGTATGGTCTTATACTTGGAAATTTGTGACAGTTCGCATGGCGTAATTTGTATGAAAATGACAAAGGTTAAGGCTAGGGCTAAGTGTTTGTCCCTTGTTTTCATATTGCGTAGATGGATTTTGTTTCAATGAAATCAAAGTGAATTGAAACGACTTGAACTTGTTCAAATGTGTATTCGGTTTTTCTAGAGATCAGGTTCTCTAAGACGTTTTTAGGTACTAAACTGTACTTGGATGTAACCTTAGATATCCTGATTACTTTATTACGTTAAAATGACACTCGTGCTACTTGTATCCCGATCCCAACCCGTCACCTGTACTCTAACACACCTGCTTTCTGTTATGTTCCAGTCATCCAGTGTATTTAATCTCCTCTCTCCACTCTGCTTTTTACGAGGTTCTGGTCTGTCCCATTACCGTACACGTTGCTTGTGTAATTGTTTGGTCCTTTGACAGAATGAAGCTCTTTGACTACACCTTTCCCTCTTGATTTTCTCACAACTACAGGTACACACATCCTCCTGACTCCGTTAGTTCATGACCTTCAGCTTTGAAGGTCGCCTCTCTTGTTTTTTGTTATTGTTTATGTCAAAGATATAAACGATACACATATTCAATTCACAAACAGTGTTTCAGCATTATTACAGTACTACACATACTCCTGTACATCGCACACAAACTGTCTGAAACCGCCAGTGTGTGTGTGTGTGTGTGTGTACCGTCTGTTCTGTGTTTTCACAGCTTCACGGCTTTTGATCGCATTACTCCTGGGACATTGAGTAAGAAGTGAAGAGTGTTACCGGATCTCGCCTACAGCTAAAATGCAGGAGAACACAGAAAGAGAGGTCAGAAAGGGTCACACACACACACACACACACACACACACACACGTGTCTAGAAATAATCACTTCCAGCGCATGCTGCATGTGTCTACCAGATGAAACCGAAGGACAAGTTTGTCCATTTTTCTTCCACGATTCGTTTCAGCTGACCTATAAATAAACTTCAGAGAACGCACCATGTTGAACTAATCGCTCAATTCACATAAAACTCTTCACAGTAACTCATTTCCATCATTACAAACAGATATCATTCCCAATGAGCTTTAAAGGTGTCACTTTAATGTCGTTCAGGTGTTGATAGATAGATAGATATTTCTAGATTTCTATCCTGATGGGCGTGGTCTCTTCCAGGATGACTCCGCCCCCATCCCAGGCTCACTGAATCGTTTGATGAGAATAAAAATGATGTAAATGATCCGCTCTGGACTTCACACTCGAAAGTCTCGACCCGAACACTTAACGAGCGATTTCGGAGTGACGTGTTAGACAGTGCTGCTTTTAGAAATTGAGCTAACTTTTGCCGATTGTTCACAGTGGTCTTACACAGCCGATCATTAGGACCATGAAGAGCATTTCTTTTACATTTTAGGAAAAAATTGTAAAGTCTACAATATTTATACTAGCAATACTAGTTATATGGAAATCTTTTTAAGTCTACTTCTAAGGCACCATCAGATCACAAACACAAGATGTTGAGAGAACGACTCTGACTTCAGAGATGCACGTGTGGAGCTTTATCGCTTTTTTAAAATTCCCAACAGGGCGCACGGTGGCTTAATGGTTAGCACGTTCGCCTCACACCTCCAGGGTCGGGGGTTTGATTCCCACCGTGTGTGGAGTTTGCATGTTCTCCCTGTGCTGCAGGGGTTTCCTCTGGGTACTCCGGTTTCCTCCCCCAGTCCAAAGACATGCATGGTAGGCTGATGGGTGTGTCCGTAGTGTATGAATGGGTGTGTGATTGTGTGCCCTGTGATGAATTGGCACCCTTCCTTGTGCCCGATATACCCTGGGATAGGCTCCAGGTTTCCCCGTGACCCTGAAAAGGATAAAGCGGTATAGAAGATGGATGCATGGAAATTCCCAACATTGAAAGTCAGAAGACAGGGAGGCTACGCTGACGTCTCTCATTTGTTTCACTTACACAAGGAGGAAAAACTGCCTTCGATCCATCCTGATTTGAGATGAACTCTAACTCCAATCTGCGCTGTGAACGTGGAAATCCTTCATGTCGGATCTCACAGAGTTTGACCTTCAGGGGTTAATGATTTCAATTGAAAATCATTGAAATGTCTCGGGGATTAAGGCGATGGAGTGATTCAGTGAAGAATGTTGGTCTCTGATGTACTCTTCAGGGAGAAGAGTTCCCTCGGGAGAGCGGATACGGCCGAGGGCAGTCTGTTACGTCTCACAAAACACTCGCTGTGAGAATTATCATTATTATCTCTCCCAGTCCATCGTCTCCAGTAATATAATCCGAATTCAATTCAAGTGTTTCTTTTATTAACATCCAATATACATTGATACATTTTGTTTTTACGCATGTCATAATTAATTTATTTTCATTAAAATGTTCCTCATGTACTGCGTGTTTTTCATTTAGAATTCATTTATTTTCATTTTCTTTTCAATTGTATTGACGTACACTTTTCAAGGCATTTCACGATGAAATGTACCTTCACATACTCACATAATGACGATCACGTGTAAAAAAATAACGTGTTCCCTAAGGGTAATCATGGTACTACATCATAGATAATACAGTGTGTGTACTGTAATCGCCAATTCACACCACACCTGTACTGTATCTGAATTGATTTTTCACAACGTACGTGAGAGCCCAGGATTGTACCCCTCCCGACCAATAGAGGTCACTGTCACCAAAATTCGAATCAGTTCCTCACTTCCTGTTTATGGGCGGTTATATAAGCACTTGGTTTCACATACACCGTGAAGTCTTGCCAACACATCCTGTTACTTATTATACGTTCTACACTGCATATAATGATAACAGGTGAAGATATCTCGAATAGAGAAAAGGCTATCCAAGATTTCTCACTGAGAATATCATTCAACTCAATTCTATTTTATTTCTATAGCACTTTTAACAATGGACACAAATGGTCACAAAGCAGCATTGCAGAAATATATCAATTATATAACAAATATAAGACATTTATGTCTATTTTTAGATATTTTTTTTTTTTACTAGACAAGCTTAAAATTGTCTGATTATGTTGTTCTTTTTCTTTATAGAAATAAACACTTGTAATGAGCAAAGTTTTCTGCCTGTAGAATGACAATTTCAATTTTGAAGTGAGCAAAAATTGCTACAGTCCTGGTCTGAATTATTGGCACCCCTGAACTGTAAGTACGTAATTTAGAATATCTTCAGAAATAAATGCAAATGAACCAATTTTGTATAATCAGAATATTTTAATAACACGTCTAAAGTTATTCAACAACAACAACAACAACAACAACAAAAATAGGCTTTCATATAGTGAAATTAAAAACACAGACAAAAAAATGTATGCTGGACACAATTATTGGCACGCTTTTTATGAATTTAAATGAGTTCCTCAAACATAAGAACCTGTGCTTAATTTTCAGTGATCACATGACCTGATTTAACCAACGAATGATGGTTTTACTGCATAAAAAGTGGGCGGATTGTTTCCAGTTTCTTTTTCACAATGGCGAAGACAAGAGAGCTCTCTGAGAGCATCAGAAATACTATTATCCAAAAACATAACAATTCCAAAGGCTATAGGGCAATCGGCAAAGATCTTGAAGTCCGTGTTCAAACAGTTCGTAATGTTATCAAGAAGTTTCACAGTCACAAAACTGTTAAGACGCTTACAGGACGCGAAGAAGAAACTCAATGTGAAGGTTGGTGCGGACTGTGCAAAAAACAGCACGCAAGACATCTAAAGAGCTTCATGCTGACCTGGAGCAATCTGGAGTGGTGGTTTCAGCTCGTACCATACGCCGCACACTGAGCCAAGTAGGGCAGCATGGGAGAAGGCCAAGGAGAAAACCACTATTGAAAGAAAGGCACAAAAAGGCAAGAGGAATGTTTGCAAAATCTTTCATAGATAAGCCACAGTCTTCCTGGGATAATGTTCTATGGACAGATAAAACCAAAGTAGAGCTCTTTGGGAATGCAGTGCATCAGTTTACAGGCAACGAAATGAAGCCCATAAGGAAAAGAACACCCTAACTACAGTAAAACATGGTGGAGGTTCTGTCATGCTGTGGGGCTGCTTTGTTGCCTCTGGTACTGGAGGCATTGAATGTATCAAAGGAATGATGAAATCAGAAGATTACCAAAGCATTATAGAGTGAAATGTGTTAGCTAGTGCCAGAAAACTAAGTTTGAGGCGAAGATCTTGGGTCTTTCAGCAGGACAATGACCTGAAGCACATGTCTTACAGCACAAAAGAATGGCTGAAAAGGAAAAGATGGAGTGTTTTAAACTGTCCAGCAATGAGTCCTGACCTAAATCCCATTGAAAACCTTTGGAGAGAGCTGCGGCTGTGGCTAGGGTGGTTGTCCACTAATCGTAGGGTTGGCGGTTCGACTCCCGTGTCCTTGGGCAAGACACTGAACCCCCACTTGCTCCTGATGGCAAGTTAACGCCTTGCATGGCAGCTCTACTACCACTGGTGTGTGTGTGAATGGGCAAATGAGGACCATAAAGGTTAAAAAAAGCGCTATATAAGCGCACCATTTACCATAACTGAAAACTCCCATTACAAAGAGGATGCATAGCAATGGAAGAGTGGCAGAAAATACCAGCAGACAGGTGCAAGAAGCTTCTAGATGGCTACAAGAAACGTTTAGAGGCCGTCATTGTTGCCAAAGGTTCTGCAACCAAATATTAGTAAAGGGTGCCAATAATTGTGTCCAGCGTACATTTTTTGTCTGCATTTTTAACTTCCCTAAATGAAAGCCTTTGCTGTTGTTGTTGTTGTTGTTGTTGTTGTAACGTTGGACATGTTATCAAAAATATTCTGATTATACAAAATTGGTTCATTTGCATTTTTTATTTCTGAAGATATTCAAAATTCTGTACTTACAATTCAGGGGTGCCAATAATTCTGACCAGGACTGTATAAATAGGCTTAATAATCTCATATTTGGTTAAAAACACAGAATTACGAGTTGAATTTGCCTATATTCGAGATATGTTTACTTCCCAAGATATTTTAACCCTGACTGTCTGGCCTGTGTCTGAACATTTTCTATCATTTTTAAATAATTTTTATTATCCCTTTTGTTTTGACGACTGATACTTAACTGTGTTAGACCGTTACCTTTAACTTTATTTAAAAACATTCTCATGCCAGTAGTGCATGCCGAGTTCCTGTGACGCTGCTGTAACACTCCTGCCATACGTTCAGTGTGTGAAAAGCTGTAGAAATACGACTGTTAAATTATTGTCTATCGAATGAGCATGTGAGTCATTTTAATGAATTCAGTCCTGACTCACTGATCAAAGGCTAGTTTTTCTGTCATTAAGTAAAATGTGGAAGGTTCGTTTTTAGACCCAAGCCATCTACGATCCTTATGCCTGTGTCATTAGAGGAAGAAAAACAAAATATATCAGATAATTAATACGCTTTTGTGAGACAATCGACCTCTTGACACTGTATGTTGGTAGGAATGACACGCCCATTCCCTAAAGGAGAAAACCATTAGGATGGGACACCTGCCCCCGCGTGGCCTGTGTGTGTGTGTGTGTGTGTGTGTGTGTGTGTGTGTGTGTGTGTGTGTGAGAGAGAGAGAGAGAGAGAGAGAGAGAGATACACAGAAATAAAAACAAAATATATGAAGAAAGGAAGTAAGAAAGAAAGAAAAAAAGGTAAAAGAAAATAATGAGAAACAAACAAATAAATAGAAAGAAAGAACAAAAGAAAGAATGAATGAAATGAGAAATAAATAAATAGAAAGAAAGAATGAAAGAAAGAAAGAGAAATAAAGAATGAAATGAGAAATAAATAGAAATAAAGAAAGAACAAAGAGAAAGTATGAAATGATGGATGAATAGAAAGAAAGTAAAAAGGAAATAAATAAAGAAATGAGAAAATAGAAAGACAGAAAGAAATGAGAAGTAGAAAGAAAGAAAGAAAAAAAGAGAAACAATGAAATGAAAAATAAATAGAAATAAATAAAGAAAGAAAGGAACGGATAAATAATGAAATGAAAAATAAATAGGAAGAAAGAAAGAAAGAAAGAAAGAAAGAAAGAAAGGAAGGAAGAAAAAAATGAAATGAGAAATAAATAGAAAGAAAGAAAAAAGAGAAAGAATGAAATGAATAAATTGAAAGAAAGAACAAAATGAAATGAGAAATAAATAGAAAGAAAGAAAGAAAAGAGAAAGAATTAAATGAATAAATAGAAAGACAGAAAGAAAGAAAGAAAGAAAGAAAGAAAGAAAGAAAGGAAGGAAGGAAGAAAAAAATGAAATCAGAAATAAATAGAAAGAAAGAAAGAAAAAGAGAAAGAATTAAATGAATAAACTGAAAGTCAGAAAGAAAGAAAGGAAGGAAGAAAAAAATGAAATGAGAAATAAATAGAAAGAAAGAAAAAAGAGAAAGAATGAAAT
>JANDJT010000001.1:33990476-34011747 GCA_024331685.1 Stegophilus panzeri | reverse complement strand
TTTGGAATAAGGCTGTAACATAACAAAATGTGGAAAAAGTGAAGCGCTGTGAATACTTTCCGGATGCACTGTATATTGGCCATGTTTAAAATATCGTGTCTTTAAGTTTGCCAAGCCACAAAGCCTTGTCAGATGCTGTGTGAAAACAGATTCAGATTCTACAAGTCAAACTCTCCCTCACTATAAACTAAGAGTGATGTCTACAGAAAGCAAGATTTTTAAAATCTCCGGCATCAAACTCATATTTTCCTAAGCGACATACAAATAATAAATATCATATTCAGTGCGATTTCTTTCAAAAAATAAAGCTAAAAACGTAATAACTTAAAAACACACAAAACCGGCACGAACTCCTTTTAAATAAGTTAAAGAACACTTTTTGAAATCTGCGCGAACGTGTCATAGTTTGCTTTCTGGAGTTCCTTCCGTTTCTGATCTTTTTTTTTTTTTCTTTTCTTTTTTCGTATCCTTCATGTCAGTATGTGCACAGTCAGTTGTAAAATCTGGTCTCAGTGCTACTTGTTCAATCCTCTCATGAGGAAATACAGCAGAGTTTTCATTGGTACGGCTAAACTGAAAAAAGTAACCCATATATAAACCATATATAAACTACTGGTGGAGAGGAAGACTAAGATAACGGGAAAGAGAAGGAGGAGCTCCAGTGGAGGGGGTGGGGGAGCCTGCAGTCATCATAAAGCCAGGGGCATGCAGCATTTAAAGAGGCAGAGCGGGCGAGAAAGGGAGAAAGAAAAGGGAACAGGGTGAAAGCATAAGAAACAGGTGCTTCAGTCCTTCCGTACTCTTCTTTTTCTCACAGC
Organism: Stegophilus panzeri; assembly: GCA_024331685.1. NCBI lineage: Eukaryota > Metazoa > Chordata > Actinopteri > Siluriformes > Trichomycteridae > Stegophilus > Stegophilus panzeri. Next base: position 34,010,929 of record JANDJT010000001.1, on the reverse strand, counting down.
CTGTTTCTGTCCCTCTCCAGTGCCGTCGATCCCCTCATCAGCGTCCTTCATCTGCAGGAGGGACGTGAACATGGATTCATTTATTCAACAATAAACTTGTTACAGCTGGTTTAGTTTAGTGTACAGTAGTGTTCCTTTCGTGCAGTCCGAAAGGTCAAAGGATAAATCGCAACATCATACAGTATTCAATACCACTTCTTTAAAATAGTTCTTTCACCAAGGTGCTAAAATTGTCCTGTAATATTACATATATTGTCATAAATAAAGAAAAGATTTGAGAATTACTAAACTAATTAAGATTTTTTTTTCCCATAATTTTTTATTTATTACCGAACAGAGCTTATCGGGAAGACTTCTAGAGACTTCACACGGCCGTTATGCATGTTTAATAGAAATGCAATTAATATAACGTTCTAAAGCAGCTCGAGTCAGTGTGAACATGTAAACTTTTGATGCTGTTGGAGATACATCAAGACAGATTTACACCACAAATGTGGCCCACATGCGGCCCCAGACCCCTTCTTCAAGTGCACCGAGTGATCGGATAACAGGACACATTTGACCCCAATAATACCTGTATTTAGCGCAGTCCACTTGTGATCAAGATCACCCAGGACACATGTAAATAAGTGTGAATGACTGAGGATATTGTGTGCATGCATTTTTTTTTTTTCTTCCTAATTTAGTCTTGGCCAATTCCCACACACAAATTAGGCCTGCCCGTCATACAACAGCTACCACCCCGGAGGGTGAAGGCTTCCATGTGCCACAAGACATGTGAAGCCAGCCAACTGCATCTTTTTGACCTGCTGCCCCTGCTGGGTCGTTGGGTAGTGTTACTATGATTGATATGAGAGAGAGACCCCTCCCACCCAGAGAGCACAGCCAATTTTCCCTTTAGGACTCCCAGCCAAGGAATTACAAGCATTTTGTAACTCCCTATAAAAGAGTTTGTGTTTGAATTGAACATTTAAACATATACACTACCGGTCAAAAGTTTAGACACACTCGTTCTTTATTTTTATTCCACATTTTAGAAGAATAATAAAGTCATCAAAACTCTGGAATAACACAAATGGAAATATGGGAATTATGTTCTGATAAAAAAAATCCAAAATAATTTAATATTTTAGCATCTTCAAAGTAGACCCTCTTTTTGCCTAGAATTTCCAGAAATGTATTCTTGGCATTTTCTCAACTGATTTCTCGAGGAAATCCTGAGATGTTTTTTTTTTTTTAAAGAGTATTAAAGGAGTTCCCACCTACACTGGACACTTAGCTGCTTTTCAGAATATTTCGCTCCAAGTCATCTGTTTAAAACTATATTTTTTGTAAATAAAATGTTAGTTTTCTAATGAAAGAAATTAATATGTCGGCATGATTATATTTTTGTCTACGACACCGATTTCAAACATTTAATCCTACACCTTCAGATCAAAAGGTTTTTAAGATCATGAGAAACATTTCAGTTGAGTGTCTCCAAACTTTTGACCGGTAGTGTGTGTTTCTAATGTCTGTATTCTCCAGATTAATAAAAACAAATACTTTTACATATAGGGTTTAGATTTTGAGATCAGATACTGCCTTATGACAGAGGTTCCCAACCCTGGTCCTGGAGAAACCCCTGTCCTGCACATCTGAGTGTTTTCCCTGCTCCCCAACACATCTGAAGCAACTACTCAGCTAATTAACAGTCATTTCCTGAGCTGAGTAGTAAAGTAAACCAGTTGAAATGACTCCTCAACCTCTTACCTCATCATCTGAAGGCATGTCGTTTGATTTACTAGTTTCCTCTTCTTCCTCCTCAACCTCCTCCTCCTCCTCTGGAGCTTCTCCTTCAGCTTCTTCACCTTCCTCTTCCTCAGTTCTGCCTGCATCTTCTGCTGAACCAGATAAAGAGGAAAAAAAAGACTGGGATTACAAAAGAATAACATGCAGGAAGTGAAGCCTGTTTGAACGATGAATAAACTAGCATTAACAGCTAGCTGAAATTGCTGCTATCGGCCCATTAGGTAATGAAAGAGACAATAAATAAATTTCCTCTACTTTTAACATTGTCCTTAGTATATTTATATTTATTTAAATGTCCAATGCCTTGAGATTTACCACCTCCAGTACATTTTACCTCTTACAGAGACACACAAAAACCAAAAAAAATAAACTCTCTTTACTGACCAGTTGGTTCAGCCGCTTCCTCTGCTTCAACTGCATCCTCTTGCTTGTCTTTCTCCTCCTCCTCCTCCTCTTCTCCCTCCTCCTCCTCCTCTTCTTCTTCTTCTTCTTCTACCTCTTCCCTTTTGGGTGGATCGATTTTCTTATAGGCGTAATCGTCCCCAGACTTCTACAGGGCACAGAAACACAGTGTTCAGTTAGAACTGATGAAGAAAATGAACAATAACAGAAGGTAAATAAGTTGCTTAACGTTAAGAAAAATGGCAAAAAGATGTTATGATAGCTAATAATAAATAATTAACGATTACAGTTATGTTTCCATTTTCTGAATAGCATTAACATTAATTTAAATAAGGGGGCCAAGCACCAAAAGGTGATTGTGATGGCAAAATCGACCAAAAAAAAAAAAAAAAAAAAAAAAAAAATTTATATTTTTATTTACGTTTATCAAATCATTCAACACTGGAAGATGAAATAATCGATATAAAAAATAGATCTGCAATCAGGATGCTTGTTTCTATGGGACAGTTGAGTCAGTAGTCAATGTCATAAAAGTACTGATTTTATACAAGTGTACTGAAATTGATCATGATATCAGTATTGTATCGTCCAGCCCATCAGTACTCACCTTAGGCCAGCAGAAAAGAACAGCCAGGCCAATAGGCAGTCCAACAGTCAGAATATAGACTATCCACAGCCACGGCCTCTCCTCCGCCGCCAGCGTCAGCTGACTGAACACCCCCGGCTGGGAAAGAAAGAGAGAGAGAGCGCGCGATAGTGACAGACAGTCAGATAGTGACAGAGAGAGAGGCAGAGAAAGATAGAAAGACCGAGAGAGACAGAGTGACACAACAAGAGAGAGAGAGAGACACACAGATGGACGGAGAAAGAAAGAGAGAGAAAACAAATTGCTTGTATAACAGCAGGACAGAAATCTATGTATATATGAATTTCCTCATTTCCCCCCCAATGGCAGTTCAAATCTTATGTCACAAGATATCAGGCTGTTTGTGTGTGTGTGTGTGTGTGTGCGTACCTCATTCGCACTAGCCACCAGTTTTTTGAGCCCCCAGCTATCTGCGGCCCAACGGTCTGCCACCTCTTTATCTGCACTGATGATGAAGTTATCAAAGTAGATGTCAGATGTCATGGACCACAGCTCCAGTCCCACAGCCCGGAAAGAGGTCATCTTAAACGGCTCCAGATCTTCAAAGTAGTCCGGATTTGGGATCTTACGTGCACTCCACACACCCTGTGTTCACACAGATCACTGCCATCAATCACGGGACAATCAGCACTTAAAATACACTACAATTATTTAAGTGTGCGTGTGTGTATGAGGGAATAATGCATTAACCTGCAGTATACACCCTGTTCTTCCCAGATTAATTGTGTGTATATGTGCAGTACATAGTTCCAAATATGGAAATATTCACATTATTTTTCATGTTGTGTTAAAACAAGATTACTATTATTTAATTTTTTTTTAAACCCTAGGGTTAATATTAACATAACATTCTAACATACTGTTAACATATTAATGCTTATTAAAAAAAAAAGAGGAGCAATGCTTCATGCTAATTAGAGCTGCAATAACTAATCGATAAGGTCGATAATAATCGATTATGAGAATCGTTGTCAGCGAATCTCATTATCGATTAGTTGGTCTGCACGGGGTACGTTTACTCACTACGTTTCTTCTGTTCTGAAAACACGCATCGGAGAATAAATACTAAAGTTGTGTCCCAAATGACGTACTATACACTTACACTATGCACAGTGTACTCTACCGTCTAGTGAATTTTAGAAAGGTAATATCATCTCAAAAGGAACACAAGCGGGTTTTTTTACTAACCAGAAGTATAAGCCGCTTCCTAGTCGACGGCGCAGGACAACATACGCACGTAATGCAACGCCGCTAGCTTTAGCCTAATACCCAGAGTCACCGATAATGAGGTTCTTCAGTGTAATGTTTATGTCAGCAATACTTCTTATAAAAAGTAATGCATAAATACTATTATATAATATAAACATATACATATATACACACATATATATATATATATATATATATATATATATAAAAAGTATTTATACATTATTTTTTATGGATGCACAAAAACCACTGAATTAAACTACAGTCCTAAATTAATAATATATATTCTGGTGTGTATCTGTGTGTATTGGGTTCTTTTCAGTCTTACATGATTGGAAAAACAGTTGTGTAAAGTTTTAGTGTGAAGTTTATATTTGTAACTGGATTTTATTTTAAATTAAAAATAAATAAATAAATAAATAAATAAATAAATAAAAATAGGGTACTGAAAGTTTGCCCCCCCCCCCCATCCGATTAATCGAAAACTAATCGATTATGAAAATAATAGTTAGTTGCAGCCCTAACGCTAATACCACCCGTATTCATCATATAACTAAGCGACATACAACATACAGTGTCATCCACTAATATTGGCACCCTTGGTAAATATGAGCACAGAAGGCTGTGAAAAATTGTCTTCATTGTTTAACCATTTGATCTTTTGCTCTCATGGATATCAAACAATTACAAACAACACAGGTTTATCAAAAAAAAATATATATATATATATCTCTTTGTTAACTACAGGTGTGCTACAAATATTGGCACCCCTATGATTCATATGAGCAAAATGTATTTGAAGTATATTCCCATTCATATAATTTTTTTGTACACCTGGGTGGCTAGGAACAGGAAATTGTTCAACCATGATTTCCTGTTTCACAGGGGGATAAATATGAGGTAACACACAGGCCAAATTCCATTAGTCATTCATAACAATGGGTAAGACCTAGGAATATAGCTGTGATGTGCAGCAAAAGGTTGTTGAGCTTCACAAAATGGGAAGTGGCTATAAGAAAATAGCACAAGCATTGAAAATGCCCATTTCCACAATCAGGGCAATAAATAAGAAGTTCATTTAAATACATTTAATGTTGTGCAACATTCTCAAAACAAGTGAAGAGTGCATTGCTTACTTATTTACTTACTTACTTAAGTCTTACTATGATATTTCTTTACATTGTTACCTGTAGTAATCCCATAAGCAAAATTCCTAATATTGACCCACATGTTCATGAACAGTCTCTTGTTCAAAGCAAATTTCTTAAAATAAAATGATCTGGCTCCAAATAAGCTTCTATTATAACAGACACACCAGCGCTACTCTTGTCTACTCCACATCACGGGGTTTAGAGTAAATAAATTTCCTGTGTTAGGATTCATCTCACATGCGCAGCGCTCAGTGCTTCAGCTATGAAAAGACGCCAGTCATCGAACCTCCAATCCACTGTCCAAGCACAGCCCTATTAGAAAGCCTTTGAATATAGACAATTTAAAATATGGACTTTCCTCCCACCGCGTCTGATCGATACTTTGTCTTCAGAACCTGAAACGTTTCTGAGCTGCGAGCATCACGGGGGTGATTTGTTCCTCCCTGCTGTTAGCTCAATTAACTTTTTTGTAAACGGTGGTGAAATGGTGGCAAGGAGCCCTGCAGGCATGCTGGAAACGAGTGTGCAGAAAAGACCCCTGCGTCTCTGGGAATACACACACACACTTTCTCTCTCTCTCACACACACACATATTTCTCCACTGTTAGAATTTCACCTTTCTTTTCCACCCCGATGATAAATGTAGGTTTGAGCGGCCGCTCCAGAGCATCAGTTTTGTTTTAAAGAGTCACTTTGATGAGGCCGAACCGCCTCCGTGTCTTGATTGTGGGTCTGTAAAGCTTTTTAAACATTTAACCACAGTAATTCACTGAACTGTGACTGAACTTGGGGGATCATTTTGTGATTTTTCTCCAATTATCATGATTTTTTTTATTTATTTTATAAAGCCTCATAGCTGAGTGGCAAAAATGTCCTTAAGACAAATTATAACACAAATCCAGCTTCTCTGACTTATAAGCCTACTGCCAAACTTCCTAATTTGTGCACTGCCATCACATACATACGTGCTTGTTGAACGTCCCATTCCAGATTTACTCCTCCTTTGCTTTTATAATGCGCTCCACTCTTCTGGGAAGGCTTTCCACTAGATTTTGGGGTGTGGCTGTAGGGATCTGTGTTCATTCACAAATGACCAAGAGTATTAGTGAGGTTAAGATCAGGTGCTGATGTTGATGTGAGGAGGCTCCAGTTCCAGTTCATCCCAACGGTATTCAGTAGGGTTGAGGTCAGGGATCTCTACAGGACGCTCGAGTTCTTCCACCTTCTTCCAACCTTCACACACCACGTCTTCATGGAGCTCGCTTTGTGCACAGGGATACAAAGCATATTATCTCTAGCAATAAAGATAAAATGTTGCACCTATCAAATTACAAAAGGTTAGAGAGAAACATCCTGCACCGTGGTACAACAGTCATACTCATGCTCTCAAGAGAGCAACTTGTAATCTTGAGCGCAAATGGAAAAGGACTAATCTAGAGGTTTTTCCAATTGCGTGGAAGGACAGTATGTCTAGCTATAGACAGGTTTTAAAAGCTGCTAGGGCAGAGTACCTACGTAAACTCATAGACAGTAAACAAAACAATCCTAGGTTTTTATTCAATACAGTATCCAGATTAACAAATAATAAGACGTCGCCCAAACTGAATACTCCAACACAGTTTAGTAGTAATGACTTCATGGATTTCTTCCCTGAGAAAATTGAAAGCATCAGGAATATAAATGGAAATGTACAACTAACAGCAGCATCACAGGTTTTAGCCTCCAATATCGTTTCCCCAAGAACAATTGTAGTCCTTTACCGCTATCGGACAGGAAGAGTTTACAAAACTTATCAACACATCAAAATCAACCCCATGTATACTAGATCCTATACCCACTAATTCAATGAAAGAGTTGCTTCCTGTAGTAGGAGAGCCTCTTCTCAATATTATTAACTCCTCTTTATCTCTAGGTCACGTCGTGAGAACATTCAAGCTGGCGGTTATTACGCCTCCCGTTAAGAAACCACAACTAGATCTTAGTAAAGTAGCTAATTACAGACCAATCTCAAACCTTCCAGTTATGTCTAAAATATTAGAAAAAGTCGTGTCTAATCAATTATGCTCCTTTTTGCAGAATAATGGTCTCTATGAAGAATTTCAATCAGGTTTCAGGCACTGTCACAGCACAGAGACTACGCTTGTCAAAATTACAAATGACCTGCTTCTAGCATCTGACCAAGGCTGCGTTTCACTACTTGTTCTCCTTGATTTCAGTGCTGCGTTCGACACCATAGATCATGACATACTCTTAGATAGATTCCAAAACTACATTGGTATTCAGGGACAGGTATTAAAATGGTTTAGATCCTACCTGTCTGACCGCTACCAGTTTGTTTGTTTAAATGATGAACGTTCTAACGTAACAGCAGTAAAGTACGGTGTGCCGCAAGGATCGGTGTTAGGCCCCCTGCTGTTTTCTTTGTACACGCTGCCCCTTGGAAATATTATTAGAAAACACGGGATTCATTTCCACTGTTATGCCAATGATACATTTCTACAAATGTATTTCTACAAGACCAGCTGAAATTTTTCAATTTTCCATGTTAACAGAATGCGTTAAAGACATTAAAGGTCAGATGACCGTTCATTTTCTTTGACTAAATTCTGATAAAACTGAGATATTGCTAATTGGGCCAAAAATCTGTACACAAAAGCTCTTAGAATACAATCTATATTTAGAAGGATGTACAGTTACTTCATCCACTACGGTTAAAGACCTGGGTGTTGTATTAGACAGCAACCCGTCATTTGAAAATCATATTTCCCAGCTAACAAAAACAGCCTTTTTCCACTTTAGAAATATTTCCAAGCTACGTAACATCTGATCTGTTTCTGATGCAGGAAAACCTATAAAGCCCTAAACGGCCAAGCTCATTTATATTCAACCAATCTTCTATCACGTTACAACCCTTCACGCTCTTTAAGGTCGCAAAACTCTGGACTTTTGATAATACCGAGGATACCAAAGTCTACTGAAGGAGGTAGAGCTTTTTCACATTTAGCTCCTAAACTCTGGAATAGCCTTCCTGATAATGTTCGGGGTTCAGACTGTTGCATCTGGGGTAGCAGTGGGACTGAACCGTTCTGCTCTCCGGCTGACCTGGATCGTTCAGGTTCTCGTCGCTTTGAGGCCAGTCACTGTTGCTGAGGATGGCCCCATACTGTAGGGACAGCCTAGGGACACTTGGAAGCTGTGGAGATGCCATTGGACTGCAACTGATGCGGGCAGTTTTGGTGTGGTGTCTTTTTGCACTCGGGTCTCCTTCAGTGGACAGTGTATGAGTCCAGCAGAACAGACTTCATGTTGAGACTGTGGTGAATCTCCTGATTACACAGCTGCACTTTTTGTGTGCACTGGACTTATCCAGTGTCACCCAGATTAGGACGGGTTCCCTTTAGAGTCTGGTTCTTCTCAAGGTTTCGTCCTCACATCGTCTCAGGGAGTTTTCCCTCTCCACCGTCGCCTCTGGCTCGCTCATTAGGGAGAAATTTATCAATTAAAATCTAGATTGGAAATTTATATATTTCTGTTGTCACTATTTTCCCCTCGAGATAGCGCTGTAGCATGCAGCGTGCTCGGAGACCCGAAGCGCGAGTTCGATGCGCCAGCTCGAAGCACGAGCTCTTAGCGAGCACATGCTTTTGGGTCTTCAGTGACACTGACTTTGTTTACTTTGGACATGTGCTTTTGTTATGGTTTTTGTCCTGTCTCCGCCCCTGTCTTGTTATTGGTTGTTTTCCATCATTGTTTTCAGCTGTCCTGTGTTTCACCCCTGATTACTTTGGTCATTTAAACCCCTCGTGTCTCTTTACACATCGCGTAGTATTGAGTGTTATCTCCTTACCAAGCGGTTTTTCCTTGTTTCTCGTTTTAGATTAATGTTCATTGACCTTGTTTCTCGATACTCGTTCTTGATTCTGGTCTTGCCCTGTTTATGCCTGTTTGTAGATCGCCTGACCCATTGCCTGTTCTTGACCACGCTCTTGTCTCATGATTTGGGTTTGTCTGCCTGTCTCTCTCTCATTAAACTCTTATCTGCATTTGCATCTGTCCTAACCTTCATTATGAGGAAAACGTGACATCTCTAAAGCTGCTTTGTGACAATGTCCATTGTACAAATAATTGAAATGAATTGAATTGTCATGCAGGAACAGGTTTTGGGCCTCTTTGTTCCAGTGAAGGGAAATCTTAAAGCTACAACATACAAAGACATTCTGTAAAATTGTGCTTCCAACTTTGTGAGAACAGTTTGGGGTAGAAACACATATAAGGGGTGATAGTCAGGTGTCCACTTACTTTTTACCGTATAGTGTATTACTTGTTTCATTTTCCTCTCTTTTCCTGGTTAGATATTATAATTATTTTTGATAACTTTAAATACATTTATAATACTTTTCCAGTTTCCTTTTTAAATATTTCATTTGCTTGTTCAATATTTTTATTTAAACAAACTTATTATTATTATTATTATTATTATTATTATTATTATTATTATTATTATTATATATACAGTATACATATCCAGTCATCCATATTGTACAATATTTTTCTATCTACCTATCTATCTATCTATCTATCTGCTTTTCTCTCTGTTCTTTATCTATCTATCTATCTATCTATCTATCTATCTTTTACAGTTTTGTTGAACGTATATTTACTTGTTTGGTTTTCGGTTACTGTGTTGTTGTTTTTTTTTTGTTGTTTATATATTTTTGTGTTATTTTTAATTTGTTTGTTTTAGGTAAATGTTGAATTAAGAGACTCTTTCAGTATATGTCTCTAAAGTTCCGTTGTGTGTCTTGTATACATTTCCATATCAGCATTGTTGCCATACTGCACTCCTCTACTGTAGCTCTGGAGAACTCTGTAATCTGTGTGTGTCCAGTTATGGTCTGATTTTAGCAGGTAATCAGACGCTTCTCCTCGGGCGTACTGTATGAATAATTATACAAATACAAAACTTTTCACAGAGCTAAAAGTAACTTTGATAAAACAGACCTCGCCGTATTTACAGCAGCACTTCCTGTTTGCACGTATCGCACCGCGTCACGTCTTCCCCGAGCTCGATCTCAGATGCTCCAAAATAAGAGGATGGAGTTGTTGCCTTGGCAACACATTGGACAATTTTGTGTAATTTCAAGAGGGCTTTCAGTGGAGCAAAGAGCTTGTACTTACCTTCGCTCTCCGTTCAGTGCAGAGACAGATTAATTAAAGCTGTGTTCAGTCTCCATTGTTCTTTCAGCATGAGATGTTTGGTAAAACACGACTCCTCGAGATAGATCTGTAGAGCACGGAGCTAGTTATGCTGTTTCTTAGCCTCGAGTGCTACAACCGTGCGCGTGCTGATCTTATCATTATAAGCTCAAGTGTAATTAACCTGAAAGAAATGATCATTTCTCATTGCAACACTGGCGTCATTAATAAACATCTAAACATCTTAAAGATCAGTAAAAAAAAAAAAAAAGGGCTTTGAATATGTCTGGAAGAACAGTGAGTTCTTTGGAGTGTGTGTGTGTGTGTGTGTGTGAGTGGAAATAATGGAAATTGTAGAAATAATGATGTTCCTGGCATTCATCATGTGAATTACACGCTCAGTCAACATTTCCCCTACACGCTTCCGCATTTCCCACCAACTTTCAGCCTCATTTTGACCCTTTCCGTGTGTTTTTAAAACACATTTTCAATCAAATGTAGCAGAGCACACACCGTGACCCCAGTACTGACAGTGAAATGACACTGTCTTGTTAAAATTGATGGCCAGCTTGTCAATCTGTTGAGCACAGACACGTCACGTGACCTAGCCAAAACTTTCGATCTGTGTCTGGACTGAAGGAACGCATTAAAAATGCATGATTTTTCTGTTGCATGTGGATGAAATATCATTCTGTGGGGAACAAAAGCATTCTAACATATAGTTTCATTATTTCTGTAAAAGAGGGTAATACATCTTTAACTACATGGGGTTGAATTCTGGATTCTGATTGGTCAGAATTCATTTTCTATAACAGGAGCTGCGGATCACAGTTTTATACGAATGCGCTCGTTCGAATACGTTATCGTTGTTTCTATTGTAATCATTTATACGGGGACCTGCACAGCACATGCTCTACTAGAGCTGTAGTCAAGACCATTATTGCCAAGTCCAATAAAATGGACGAGCTAAAATCAAGACCAAGTTTTACGCAGGGCGAGGCCAAGTCAAGATCAAGTCTACACGAACGTGAGAATGAGTCGAGATCAAGACCAGTTAGTCGGCTTCATTCGTGCGTCGTGTCAGTGATTAGGCTGTTTTCTAGGAGACCGAATTGCTTCTTGTCAAACGTTGTGTATGTGAAAAGAAAAGAAAACTCAAACATTATGTTCAGCACCTCTCGACTTATACAGTGAGACCGATGTCCGAGACGGGACTCGTATTAGGGTAATAGGGACTACTTTTGATCATGATTTACTTCATTGTTACTACATTCAGAATGAAAGCCTGTTTGGGAACTTCTTCCATTTTTGGAATTTAGCTGCTGCGTTTTCTTCAAACTCTTTACTTCATTTCCAAACTCGTGTAGTTTACTGTTTTGCCCTACAAATGTTGATCCATGAAATCCTGTAAAACATCTGTATTTAGAACAGCTGTACAGGCCCTGCATCTGAAAGATAAATGAAAGGAAAATATTCAGGATTGAATTTTTTTTTATTCAGGCGTCTATTCAGGTTCTGTCTTTATCAAATTGCTCCATTTATTAAATATTAATTTCAACATCCATCATGCATCATTTATTCATCAGATCATTCAGTGATCAAATTAGTTTCTCCATTCGTCAGTCATCGCGTTGGTTTCACTTCTTCCAGGTTTGTTTGTGATATTTGAATCGTGCGTAATGTATGAAATATCTGAATGAATGTTTTGGTTAAAGCGGGACTGGTGTTTATGAAAAGCGTAATGGGTTTCTGATCATTTCTCCCTGATCTTTGTTTGTTTTCTTCAGCTGTGTAATGGAGGCTCAGTGACCGATCTGGCCAAGGGGATGCTGAAAAGAGGAGAGCGGATGGATGAAGCCATCATCGCGTACATCTTACACGGGGCACTCATGGTAGGTCTGCTTCACCATCATCATCATCATCATCATCATCATCATCACGTCACTCTATCTAGCAGTTGTTCTTTACTCTGGTGGCTTGTTATGGAATTAAATTTGTGCTGAAAGTATTGAACGTAACTTGTCGAGAAACAAACATGAATATACAATGAGAGAGAAGAAAAACGAACCGAACTCAGTGCCAAAACTTTAACACGGTCTTCAAATAAACAACGTTCTTTATTAACAGTTTTCTAAACTTCGTGTTTGCTAATCTCGGTTTATCAATGCTTTGCCAGAGTTCTGGTTTACGCACTACAAGTTTACATTCGCCATTCTGGGACAACTCTAACGTGTGGGCGGGGCTTAACAAGGATTTACTCTATATTAATTAGTGAGATTTGGATTGACAGTTCGAGTGTCCAGCTGAGGAGGAGGACAATGAGGATGATGATGATATGTACACCACTAAACTATTCAAAGCTTTAAACATCACGAGGAGAACTTTTTTGGGATTTAACAGGCAGTTGGCGGAGCTTCAATACACTTGGGCTAACGTGCTTCGACTGTTGAAGTCGTAAGAAAAGGGCAACTTCGCCAGCCCAATATCTCCCTGCAGTTCTCGCCTGGTTTCCCACTGAAGTGAAGCAGGGATGAGCCTGTCCAGTACCTGTATGGGAGACCTTGTGTGGAAATCTAAGGTTGCTGGAGGAAGTGGTATTAGTGAGGACAGTAAGGGGCACTCACCCTGTGGTCTGTGTTGGGACTAATAACCCAGTATAGTAATGGAGACACTATATTGTAGAAACAGCATTGTTTTTCACGAGATGTTGATGACTCTCTGTGATCATTAAAAATCCCAGGACACTTATGGTAAAAGAGTAGGGTTATAACCCTGGGGTCCTGGTAAAATTCCCCCAATGGCCCCCTAATAATAATCCCCATCTCTGAATGGGCTACATCACTCTCTCCTCTCCACTAATAGCTGGTGTGTGGTGGGTGTTCTGGTGCAATATGGCCGATGTTGCATCATCCAGGTGGATGCTACACACTGGTGGTGTTTGAAGAGATCCCCCACATTATGTAAAGCACTTTGAGTGTCTAGAAAAGCACTATATAAATGTAACTGTAACCCAGTACCTAATGTCTAACATTTCATCCGAATTGTACATTTTGTATCAAGTGTAATTGTGAGTACTTCCAGTGCTTCTGGTTTTGATTAAGACATTGTCACACCACTCCAAACTTTCAGTTACATAAGTGCTTTATCGAATAACACATATCAAAATATAAATTGTAGAGCATTCTGAATGCCAGAGCACGCTGCCTACTTAGCGAAAAGCCTATAAAGAAGTCTGTGATTCCTGACTGATGCTTTCAACAGAAAAAAAAAAAGACCCTCTCAAAGATATTGTGTTATTTGTGAATCATTAGATGTTGTATGGATGGCGCTAGGCTTTTAGATTTTGGTGAAGAAATGTGTGTGTTGTGTGTTTTGTTCAGGGCCTGCATCATTTACATGAGAATAAAACCATCCATCGAGATATAAAAGGGAACAACATCCTTCTGACCACTCAGGGGGGGATCAAGCTGGTTGACTTTGGTGAGTAGTTAAAATTGGTGCATTAAGGGAAAGCAGCTGTGTGTGTGTGTGTGTGTGTGTGTGTGTGTGTGTGTGTGTGTGTGAAGGTGATGGTGCTTTTGAATGCGGTCAGAACCATTAACTCGGATGCTACTCCGATGCTAATTTGATGCTACTTTACTTCCTTTTGTTAATGCACATGGACAGAGAGAGAGTGCAGAGGAGGAGGAGGAGGAGGAGGTCCTTCCATTAATGCTCATTGTGCTCAGACCAGCATAAATTGGTATCCGAGCACGCAAGAGAGCGAGAGCGAGAGAGAGAGAGAGAGAGAGAGAGAGAGAGAGAGAGAGAGAGAGAGCACCTTCTTTTAGCATTCGGATGTTCTTTGTTTATTTATTTCTTTTTTTACATTTTGTTAAGTAGGGCACTTCTTAAGTGCAAGATGCATTTGTATCATTAAGCGTTAGGAATAAATATTTTCCCCGCCATCTTTGTCCATCTTTCTGGATTGCGCTTGCTATGCACCACACACTCCTGCGATTACTCAACCCCCAGTCAAAAATCCTCTCTGAGTGTACTCTCCTCTGTCATGATTCACTGCATGGCTATTAAACCCCCCGCCCGCCCCCCCCCCTTTTTTTTGTTTTTGTTGTTGAGTATTTACCCCCTCCTTAATAGGACTATCAGCCCCAACGCACAGACGAATAAAGCCTGTAATTGGTGTGATGGTGGAGGTGGGGGAGTCACGTCTTCAGGGAGGGACAGGATGAGACGCAGAGCCTCCGTGACACTGATTGATGAGTCATACTCGAATGCGACTTTAAGTTACTCTGCATCGTGACATCAGCACGAAAACTTCTTTTTTTTATGAGTCACAAATAAACTGCACGTCTCACGTGACGTCAAAGAAGCAAGAGCAGAGAGATTTTCGTTTCCTCCCGTTACACACTCTGCATGTCCCAAGTGTGTGTTTCAGTGAGTGAGTGAAACGAAAGCCTCGCATTGTAAGCCAATAGCGCTTTCATTGAGCGTTCCTCCATGGACTTTCTCACGCTCACTTTCTCAGAGGAACCGTTTCTTAAAAACAAGCAGGCGTTGCTTATGTTGCTTTATATAGCAGCACAGAGCTCCTGGGTGAAGGCTTCGTCCTGATTGGTCAGAAGGTGTTGATTGATTTTCTCTAACAGCAGCTCTGAGAGTCGTGCACTCGTTCGAATACCTTATTGTTTCTGTAGTTACACAGGGATACGTACGGCACTTCAGACAATCTAAGACTAATAATAAACAGACAAAACTGTGTTGGAAAGAGATGTTTATTGAACATTTATGGAAGGAGTCTCCAGTGTCAGTGCTTTGTAACTGTCAGTGGTAACGCTGTGAGGTTTCCAATACTGGAAAGTCTTACGTTCGCGTAGCACTGAAATGTATAGAATACTGAATTGTACAGAATACTGAAGTTTATGGAATGATGACATGTAGAGAGTACTGAAGTGTAGGGAATACTGAAGCATACAAAATACTGAAGTGTACAGAATACTGAATTTTATGGAATACTGATGCGTGTGGTATAATGAAGTGTATGGAATACTGAAGTGTATGGTATACTGAAGCATACAAAATACTGAACTGTATGAAATGCTGAAGTGTTATGTGTATGGAATACTAAAGCGTGTGGTATAATGAAGTGTATGGAATACTGAAGCGTACAGAATACTGAATTTTATGGAATACTGATGTAGACGGTATACTGAATTGTATGGAATACTGAAGTATACAAAATACTGAAGCGTATGGAATACTGAAGCATACAGAATACTGAATTTTATGGAATACTGATGCGTGTGGTATACTGAAGTGTTATGTGTATGGAATACTGAAACGTAAAGAATACTGAATTTTATGGAATGCTGGCACGTATGGTTTATTGAATTGTATGGAATACTGAAGCGTACAGAGTACTGAAACATGCAGAATACTGAAGCGTAAAGAATATTCAAATGTCTTCAACCAGCCCAAAAGGACCCACGTCACACCCCTCTTCATCTCCCTCCGCTGGCTTCCTGTAGTCGCCCGCGTCAAATTCAAGGACTTGATGCTCACATACAAGACCTTGTCTGGAACAGCAGCCTCCTACCTCAACTGTCTCCTGAAGACTTACATTCTCTCACGCAATCTACGATCAATTAACGACTGATGTTTAGTAGTGCCTACTCAGCGTGGCTCAAGGACCCTTTCAAGAACCTTCACACTAACTGTTCCTCAGTAGTGGAATGAACTTCCAACCTCAATCCGGACGGCAGAATCTCTCACCATCTTCAAAAAACAGCTAAAGACTCACCTCTTCCGTGAGCACTTAACTAACCCCTAAAATGCCAACCCCACATTATATATATATATATGAAAAAAGAAATACACAGGCCCTTACACCTCAACTCTGCACACTTTGCTTCTTCTGGAACTCAATTAAAGATCTTGTATGGTAGCACTACTTGTATTGTTCTCTGCTTGATATATCACACACACACACACACACACACACACACACACACACACACACAAAAGCATTCATATGTGTGTTGCTGTATTAATATAGACCAAATGTGTTCGTATGTGAGAGACAATCAGCAAAAATATTCCAAATCTCGGAGGCCAAAGCTGGAATGTTACTCATATTTACACTCTCTCATGTTTCCGTGCATTATAGGATTTATTATTTTAATTTTTTTCAGAATGTCTTTTCTCTCCATGAGGTCAGTGTGTGAACAGAATTCCATTAAGTGATTAATATAAATATACACACACCATAACCACACACACACACATTCCTTATAGAGGGAAGCACAACTCGTTCTGGATACAGGCAGCTCAAATCCAATAAACACACACACACACACACACACACACACACACACACACACAAACAGCTATGAAACTCTCCTGTGGCCCCCCCTTTTCCGCTACATTAATTCGGAGCCCCAGGGCCACGATGAGTAGTCATCAGAGATAACGCTGCCAATTAAAATATTCATGAAGAGGAGGCGGAGCAGCTCCCCCCCCACCTCCCTCTCTCTCTCTCTCTCTCTCTCTCTCTCTCTCTCTCTCTCTCTCTTGTCTGTCTGTCTGTTCTGAGGCCAATAATGCGCTTTTTCCTCCAGTCCTCAGACAGATGAGTCAGTGAGGGGGGCGTTATCTGCTCTGCAGAGCGTGAACACCTCCACAAGGATGAAGCATCAGCCTGCATGAGATCAGAACATACATGCACGCACACACACACACACACACACACACATTCTATACATAGGCCATCAAATACGCTATAGTACCACCACTACAGTCAAAATATACTCTCTATACACACGCTCCATCTTTCACATGCTCCATTAAGCCTAAGCCTACACACTCACACACACACACACACACACACAACTAGGGATCCTGCAGAAAGCCCAGCACCAGTCTCAGTGAATGGGTTTCCTCCTGCAGTTGGGACTGGAGCTGGATGAATTAAATTTCCTGTCATCACAATAGAGCTGATCTGTAATTACTGCAGCTTCCCAAAGCCACAGCTCTGTATCTTCACCAACGTCTTTGTTTACACTCCGGTCTAATCTCCGCTTTATCTCGGATATATTTTCTCCTCTGGAATAATGAAGCACATACGCAGGTTCAGCCACACTATAATTATTAACGCTATCACGTAGTTTACAAAGTCAGCAGAGAGACCGGCCCACGTGCAGGAACATTTCGCTTTCTTCCGTGAGTACATACACACAGGTTAGCATTAGCATCGTAAACTCTGGAGGAAGAGAGCGTTGTAATAGTTTGAGAGAACATCAGACAGTCCCTCCAGGATTTCACGATTTTGCAAAATCAAGCCAAATCCACAATGATCAGAGGAGCTTACAATTTTTCTAAATATCCGCAGATTTTCCGCAGATTTGGCCCGAGACACGTCATGTGACGTCATCACGACGCGCATTCAGCCAAAGTCCTTTTCGATTCACGTGCGTCGAACACGAGTACAGCTAAAAGGTCTCATTTAGCAACAAACATCACCACGAAAGACCACGCAGAACAATTAGTGCAATCGTAGCCCTAACCCCATCCTTAAACCTAACAGTGACCTTCATAACTTTTTGCATAAATTGTGTTGTGCAAATTTCTACCAATATGCAGTTGTGAAATTATGACAAAGAATTCTTAACAAAGGACAGGACAGAAGACCATCCTCAGAAGTTCTCCTTCTTAGGCAATATGGGTTTCTACTGTTACTTCACATTGAAGTTGATTATTTTCCTATAACAGCATGTCCTGAAGTGTTTTATTCCACTTACACCACACCAATTTGCCAACAATGACATTTGTATTAACCCTCTACTGCATAAATTATTACATTTGCATCAAAAAAAGGATTTATGGATTTTTATTAATTGAATTAGTTCAAATAATAAAAAGAAATGTGAAAAATGTGAACTTTTTTTTTTTTTTTTTTTTAAATTCTGCAATGGTGGAAAGCATCATATAGTCAAAAATACAAAAATGACACAAAATATATTAAATAAAAATTCCAAGTACTGCATTCACTCTTTCTTTTGACTTCTTAATTCTTCCCCTTGAAATAGAAAATTTAGAAAAGAAGGTGCAATTACAAAATGCCTGAAATGACAACAGTTTCTCTTCCTTTGAATGTGAAAAAATTTAAATATAATATAAAAAATTTAATATAATATAAAAATTTAATATAATATAAAAATTTAAATATAATTTAAAATTTTTAATATAATTTAAAATTTTTAATATAATTTAAAAATTTAAATACAATATAAAAATTTAAATATAATATAAAAATTTAAATATAATATAAAAATGTAAATCAATGGATTTATAAATGCTGTGGGGGAAAAAAAATATTCTGAAAGCTATCATGAAAAAAAAAAAAAATTAGCAGCCAACATTATCACTGAACCTTAACCTTGACCATTATAAGTTTTTATCCAAATGAAGACATTTGCATAGCATTTTTGCATTTTTGTTTTTAGCTTTAAACACTACAAAATACAATTTTCACGCTTTATTAGCCCAGCGCGAACTCTCTCAGTCGGTCGTATTTTCGAAAATTTGCGAAAGCGCTGATTTCCGCTGAGCACTCTTGCTCTTTTGATCAACTTTTGATAAATATTTATGCTAATCAGACATGTGGATACTCTGTTCACAAAAACGAACGCTCCGCCTCTTTCCCAAACATGACGCTTGTGATTTTTATTGTTATCCCGTGTGTACAGAGACGTATCACAGAGAGGTTTATAAATGTGATACGTCGACCATTTTAAAAGAACACCGTGTTTCAGAGGCTTTAGACACTTTAATAACTTTAACTTCAGAGGCTTTAGACAATAAGTGATTGCGTCATTTGCCTTGTGTGTGTCTGTTTTTTTTTTGTGCTTCTTCGTATGTTAGCAGAGTATCACTTTAATAATGAGTCAGACTGAATTCCTGCATCAAGAAATACTCATTTCTTTTCATCTCTGGAGTTTGTATTATTAGCATTTGTAGGACCGTTGTGTCTGAGAACTTTTTCCTCTTGATCTGTTTGCTGTATTTGTGCCCCGTTGGTGGTCTTGAACGTCACAGTTTGTAAATTACACCCTGACCTTAACTCTGTACTGCTCAGCTGTATGGTTGGGATTGAGGCACATTTGTTAGAAGCTTGCATCAAATCAACAAAGGTTAAATATAAATGTTATTTCCTTAAGCCAACTTTCTTCATCGTCATGCATTTAACAAATTTACCTTGCAACCGTTTTACTGTTAGAAAGTCAGAGGAAATTAAATATTCAGGATCGACTTCTAGATATTCGACTGCCAGTGCAAGGATTCTAGATCAAATACCGTAATACAATATAAATGAAGCTGCAACTGGAGATTAAAGGGGCCAAGCACTTTCGGTTCCTACTCCTTAGTGACAAAGAAAGACCAGAAGCCACTGGGAAAACCAGCAGATGTTCCCAAGGAGAAAGATATTGCCTCACTTCCTGTGTTCCGCCACAAGTTGCAAATGATCTCAATTCTTGTTTTGTTAACTTTAAGGTCATGTTGCTAAATACACGCGACAGGTTTGGTGTCAATATGGAAAAGCACCGATGAGATATTCCCTGCTTCCTGTTTGGTGATTTAGCCATCAAATATGTTTGCAGGTTACAAACAAAACATCCCAATATCAAAATTGTATTATTATTTTTTTTAAATTCAGGTTAGTCTCCCGATGTTGTCTTTCAAATTCCATTGTTATTGAACAAGAAACAGTTTTAGTGAAAATTCAAAATGACTTCAAAATGACAAGGGAACCTTCAAGAGAATCAAGATAAGCAAGATTCTTGATCTGATGTTGAGGAGTTTGGTAATGATTAGTTTGATGAATTTGTGAATAATAGCGTCACCTAGAGGTAAATTTATACAAAACTTCTAAGAATCCCTTAGGATGAGGTCCTTCCGTTAACTGCAAAATTTGGTTTGAATTGTTCACACTGTTGCCCATTCACACTGTTGCCCAAGATATGCCCTGACTTCCTGATTGGTGGAAATTCCTGCATTATAAATCA
>JANDJT010000001.1:33971454-33987207 GCA_024331685.1 Stegophilus panzeri | reverse complement strand
ACAACTTGTTCAAATGGAGAGAATAAAGTTTTTATTTGCATTTCTTTCAGAATTGTGGAATTAATTATTATTCATTTCAAATAAGGCATAAAAGGCGGAACTATCGGTATCGGTTATCGGTATCGGCCGATATCACTATCATAATAATAATAATATCGGCTGAGAAATTTAGTATCGGTGCATCTCTAATTATTATTATTATATTTCTAATATGAGTATTAATTTTTAATGTTATACCAAATGAATTGTAAATGCCATGTGATAATTATTCAGTAATTGACCATTAGTTAATCGTTCATCCTTAATGATTAGACTATGTATTACTTAGTTATAAATAGTTTATTACCAAGCTAGTGTTTACATCACACCACTCATTTGGATTTATTGTTTCATACCTAATGTTATAACATTTATGCTTATTTAGTATTTGAACCTATATATATATATATATATATATATATAATACACTATACTATACTATAGCATCATGATTAACTGAAACTAATTACGTACACTAAATAATGATATAGTTTAACAGTATGACTGACTTTCAAATGACCAAATGTGTAAAAAAAAATTTTAAATCCCTGCTAACACAAAGTGTAACATCCACACAATTCTGCTCAGCGTGCTAGCTCAGTGATACTGAGAACTGTGATATTGAGTTTCTATGAATTTTGCATATACCGCATGCACAAATCATTCTTAACAGTTAAAACCCACATTCAGCTACACACGATGGTTTGTTTGCTAAAGCGTCTGCTTGTTCTGGTGCTTCCATAGAGCGAGAAATTTCAGAATTTGTCGTTTGGATCTTTATTGATTGAACGATGATGTATCTCTCAGGTGTATCAGCTCAGCTAACCAACACCCGTCTCCGGAGGAACACGTCCGTCGGGACGCCGTTCTGGATGGCCCCTGAGGTAACTTTTTCTCAATATTTTATCCTCCTATATATATGAATCAATTTAAAAAGAAATCACAAACTAAGAGCGAAACTTAGAGACATGCCCTGAGTGATGGAAGCGCCTTTTTGAAATGTATGACTTGCAAATACTCTTGCGGCCGTGCCCTCATACTTTGCATGAAGTTTATTCGGAGCTGTGGCACACGGATACACAGGAGTACACAAGCCACACTCACGGTGTGTTGTGGGAAATAGATAGGATCGTAGCTTGAGTGGAGAGAAATCACAGCGCTGAGCGTGAAGAAAAAACGTTTTATTTCGGGTGAAGGTATTTTAAACCTGAAGCGAGAGAAAAAGGGCGTGTAGTTGAACGACGTGCCGTGACATCAGGTAAACTATATTGTGTCAATTTCATATTCTAACTTAACAGTGTGTTGATTTTTACTCTCAGGAGAGTAGTTATCTTTATCTACTAGCTTACTGCATTGCTATTGACTTATTCTACTCTTAAAGCTGTCAAATGTGAATCTTTATATACATATTTATTTCAGAATATTCTAGCGACATGTAATACGACATGTAATACGACATGTAATACAAGCTAAACATATAATAACCATCTAAACCGTGAAGCTGTCGTTCCTGATGTCATATGCTATGTCCAGTATTATAACAGTGATACAGTGTGTTACTCTTATTGGTGTCATAACATGTGATGTCAGGACAGATTATGTCGTGCTCATTTATGCTAAGTGTGTAAATAGTGTATGGTTTAAGATATTAAACGTATATCTTTTTACAATTTAATGTCTTGGGTCACTTTATGAAAGTAACGTATTGTAAATATGATGAGACATTCTGGGTCTCATAAGAGCGTAGTATTGGTAGTGGTTTGCTCCAGTAGCCCGGCCTCGTTAAACTCCAAAATTAAACTATATTTCTCTACAATTTGGCCCAAAATTCACAAAATAGCTTGCATTTTATTTTTTACAGCTTCTGCTCCATTTGACCCACACAGACCACACCCTATGCACAGGCTAGCTAGCATACTACAGTATCTCTGTCACTGTTTATCATTACTAAAAAATTGTCCAAAACATTCCACTTTAATTTGTTTAACGCAAAAATAAATGTTACATTGATGTCTTTTGATCTAGCTAGCCCATTTATACTAGCCACGCCTGTGTGTATATATACATATATATATATATATTTCAATGCTTATTACAGGTCATAGCATGTGAGCAGCAGTTGGATTCGACATATGATGCTCGTTGTGATGTCTGGTCTCTTGGTATTACCGCCGTCGAGCTGGGAGATGGAGACCCACCTCTGGCGGACCTCCACCCCATGAGGGCTCTCTTCAAAATCCCAAGGTGATGCAATCTTGTTTACGTAACGCGTTCTTCAAACAACCTCTACAGCCACTGAAGCTCTTCCTTAATTTCCTCCACCTTCTCAGTATTAGCTTTGTGCCATTTTGAATAGAGATTGCATGGTGAGATTATTTCAATGTTATTATTCTTGCCTTCGTGGCTCATTTGAGCTGCTCCCAGGGAGTTTGTGTTATATTACCTATATGAACGTAGCTGACTCTCTGATTCATGTGCATCCTGAGGCTGTTGTGATATACCGTAGTGTACTATCTTCGACGGATGGCTTTGTGATCCTCATAGCTGCTTTTAGGAAATTCTCAGTCACATCTGCTCCACTTGTAAACACAAACTCCCACAAATTTCCCAGGATCCCCAGTTCAACAACAAGCTAAAAGGTCAGCCACATGACCTGTCACATGACTTCCCTGCTGTAGTCCATAATGAGGAGTTAATTATGAAATTGTGTTCATCAATATTTAGACCTCAGGTGTAACTCCGGATTTAAGCGGTAGTCAGAAGGTACGTGAAAGTTACGTGGAGGGTGGAGTTTGAGTAAAATGTGGGCGTGTCTCAATGTAGACATAGGCGTGTCTCGGTGACGATATGTTACGCGGAGCTTTATGATTTGCCAAAAAACAACAAGTGCAAAGGGTAAGGCAAAAATCCACAAACAGACAGAGGTCAGGTGATCAGGCAAACAGTCAAAACAAGGTTAGGCAGAGAGACGAGGTCGTGAACGAGAGCGAAGTCGAAAACAAACACGATATCAAGGCTTGGTATCGACAGAGAACTAGGCAACTGAGCGTATACGTCGCGAAGACATAGTGTTTTAAATACTCTCTAATGTAGTGTGGAGTGAGTGTGTGTGAGATTGGAAACAGGTGTGTGATTAGAACTCCGGGGAAGGTGAATGTGTGTGTGTGTGTGTGTGTGTGTGTGTGTGTGGGAAGTGTAGTCATCATCGGCCATGTTAGTAGTTGGTGGTGCATCCTGGGAAATGGAGTCGCTGGTTTGTTGTGATATGATGATCCTCGAATAGCGCGTCGAATGAATGGTTTAAATCCGCGAAATAAAAGTCGCCTTATAAAATCACCTACATCCCAACACACACATTATAATTTCATTACCTCAATCCAGTACCTGGTAACTTCGTTAAGTCTCGTGCCTGAGTCATTGCAAATAAATGCAAAACAATAGGATGTGCTGGATCAAGTGCTATTTTATAAAAAATGATACTGGAAGCCATTTTGTTAAACTAAACCAAATATTGCACTGATTACTGGGATAATTACAACTAGGACTATTCGTGCAGCAATATGTTAGCAATATCCAGTACTAGACTCCTATTAGATTTATTATATAGACTGCTTCTTGAGTCCCTGGATTAAAGGGGCGTATTTGTGGTCCAGCCCCATTTTTAGATGTATTTATTTAAGAAAAAATGCTGAACTGCATAGAAATGTGACATGAGTACAGTACGGGCATAACCTGACCTGAATACAAACACAAGAAATGTATATAGAGGTAACTTTTCTACTTAAGTCATCCATCTGAAGCACTATAAAGCTGTTCTGTGGTTTCTTACGTTGGTGGTTAATGTGGCTGAAGGTGAAACCTGATTGTTTACTGTCCTTTGCCTTCACTCTTACAACCCCGTTATCATCCTGTGTCATCTTGATTGTGTTCCCTGACCTGCCCTGACAAACACACACACTCAATCACGCTCACACAAAGAACTGCTGCACAGCCACGTATAACCCTTTCTGTCGTATTTTGCCTGAAGGCACACAGGGGGTGGGCATCACAGTGCAGTGTAGAAATCTTTCTGACTGCCGCTGTATATATTATTAGTTCTCTTTGCTGGATTACACACACGCTTTCCTGTTCTGACTGTTCAGGAGTCAATAAAGAATCCGAGCTTTGACTTTACTATAAACCCTCGCTCATGGCTGAATGAGTGCACGTCCCTGTAATGAAGTATTGATGTGTCTGAAAAAAAGACAGGGTCCCAATGCCTACTGTAACTTCCGAGATGTTCGTGTAATGGACAGCGTGGTGACATCATTATGGTGCTAAATAAATCTGCCCCGCTTTATATTCGATTCAATTAGTTTTTATTTCTACAGCACTTATAACAATGGACATTGACCCAGAGCAGCTTTACAGAAACATATAAATTCAGGATATATAGATTTTAAATGTATGAATGTATCCCTAATGAGCAAGCCAGACGCTTGAATCTCTAATACGTGAGTATTTAGGCATACACTAGACATGTACAATGGATATAAAAAGTCTACACACCCCTGTTATAATGGCAGGTTTTTGTGATGTAAAAAAACCAAGATAAATCGCGTCGGAACTTTTGCCAACCCTCGATGTGAAACTAAAACGTTTAATAAAAATGAAGTGAAAACCAATCAGAAACATTTTAGGGAAAAATAGGAAAAATAAAAAAGTTACAATAATTTGGTTGCATAAGTCTGCACACCCTTTTATAACTGGGGACATGGCTGTGTTCAGAATGAACCAATCACATGCAATCTTATGTTCAAAAGTAATTATCATGAAATTATTCTGATTAACCCCAAATAAAGAAATTGATTCTGTAGGATTTTGTTCACATCTTCTTGGTTTCATGTGACTGCTGGCCCATGGTGAAACATGGTGGTGGCAGCATCACGCTTTAGGACTGCTTTTCTACAGGCAGAACTGGGGATTTTATCAAGGTGGAGAGAATCATAAATGGCTACAGTCGATTTTAGTGCAAAACCTTCAGGTGTCTGCTAGTAAGCTGAAGATGAAAAGGAATTTCACCTTTCAGCACGACCACGACCCAAAGCATGCATCCAAATCAACAAAGGAACGGCTTAATCAAAAAAAGATCAATGACCTTTTGAATGACCTAGCCAGAACCCAGACCCGAATCCGACTAAAACTCTGTGGGTTGACCCGAAGCGAGCTGTGAAAAGGAGATGCCCTCACAATGTGATGGATCTAGAACGCTTTTGCAAGAAAGAGTAGAAAGATGTTGAGAAATCTTAAAATCTTAGCAACATCAGGACTGCGAATCCGTGAAACAACGCGGGCAAGAGCCGGGCGGTCAGCTATGAAGCGCACAGGACAAAGAGCGTGTTTATTACAGTGAAAGTAAAGGTACTAGTTTGTTTGTATGTTGGGAGAAATTAGTAGCTTCTAATAAATTAATTATTAATTTATTAATAAATTAATAAAATAAGTAAATTCTTTAGAAAATATCACAGGGAGGTACTGTACAAACAAAAATAATAACAGATTAGATGTAGCTACAGTCCTGAACACATAGTTGAGACTTGTCATAGTCAGTTCCCCAGTATTTACAGGGGCATTGTGGTAGGGTTTATATTTAAATGTTAAAAAGTTAGCAATAATAATAATAATAATAAGAAGAAGAAGAAGAAGAAGAAGAAGATGTCTTATTATTTTATTGCGTATAATAAATTTAATTATAAACGATTCCTTTGCTTTCCGGTTTAGGCCACGCCCATTTTGGGTTTAATTCTGAATACACACACAGATATTTAGAGCATGATACAGATACAGGTACAGATCTTCAGACATACGTCTGCTATGCAACGTTATCGGTGGACATCTGTAGTAATTATAATTGTTTCATACAGGAATGTCTCTGTATAAATCACAGAGATGGGCGTGTCTTCATGATGGTCACACCAAAAATTCCATGTGTCCTATACACATTTCATTTTCATGCGAAATGATCGTTTGAATGCTTATTAAAAGCACTTGTTATAGGGGGCGTGGCCGCATAGGTTGTGCTTAATCATTAGTTGGTCACATGACCATAATATGTACTGTATGTAGGCTGTACGTGTCCTAAGAACTCAATAACTTATCTAAAGCCTCTGGCTTCTGACACGTCTGACACGTCTGACACGTCTGACACGTCCTCAGTTAAAACATGGCCTATATTTTATTTTCCTGTGTTTTAAACTTGACTTTTTCTGACTGTGGCGAGAGACTAAAGAAAAGAGTGATTACTTCCTCCTGAAGCTTCTTTTTCTACAGGATGTCAGTTCAGATAGGAATATATACTGTATTACCTGGGGTTATTTCTACTGGTCTGTAATAAATTACTGAAATGGCGGGTTTGGACAGGAGTCCGTGAATTATTCCATTACCCACCTTCACTAATCCAATCTGAATAGGGCTGTAATGTAAAGTGGGAGTAAAACATCATCAGCAGTGTAATAGGGTTTTCTTTGGTGATGAAATCTCTCTCTCTCTTTCTCTCTCTCTCTCTCTCTCTCTGTCTCTCTCTCTCTCTCTCTCTCTCTCTCTCTCTCTCTCTCTCTCTCTCTCTCTGTCTCTCTCTCTCTCTCTCTCTCTCTCTCTGTCTCTCTGTCTCTCTCTCTCTCGCTCTCTCACTGTTAGAGAGAGTTATCATCCAAAAAAGAGAGAAAAGGGGTCCAGCCCTGTGGACTAGCCCAGCTTGAGCTGTCTGATTTGGGCAGGAGATGCCTGCACACTGCCTTCTGGCACTCGATGGGAATGAGACACAGCCAGAGCAAAAACGGATTCAGACAGGCGGGAGGAGATGAATGAGCCTGAGGCAAAGGCACAAATAAACAGCCCTTAAAGAGAGTTGTTACTGGGTCAGATCTCACAACTATGGGTGTTTATGTATGTCTAAAAATCCAATACCAAATCCAGTACCAAATCCAATACCAAAAGGCCAACACCACAACCAGGATTCCCAGGACATCGATTCATCTGTCTTATAAATATCTATTAGCATTAGTAATTTCATACCAGTCTTCTGTGGTCATTCCAGGACTCTTATTTACTAAGTGCTGTATTCAGTATTCTGTGGGCAGATGTGACTCAGGTGGTAGAGCGGGTTATCCACTAATCGTAGGGTTGGCGGTTCGATTCCCGGCCCACATGACTCCACATACCGAAGTGTCCTTGGGCAAGACACTGAACCCCAAGTTGCTCTCAATGGCAAGTTAGCGCCTTGCATGGCAGCTCTGCTACCATTGGTGTGTGTGTGAATGGGTGAATGAGACACAGTGTAAAGCGCTTTCGATAAAAGCGCTATATAAGTGCACCATTTACCATTCAGAGTCAGTGACTTGAGATGAAAAGTTACACTAATATGTATACAGGAGAAAGTTACTCATATACGCAGCTGCTTAAATCAGTCCACCTGATAATGAGTCTTTATTGATCACATATACACAATGAAATTCTTTTTTTGGCTTACCCCAGCATGTTAGGAAGCTGGGGTCAGCCATGATACAGCGCCCTTGGAGCAAAGAGGGTTAAGGGCCTTGCTCAAGGGCCCAACAGTGGAAGCTTGGCAGTGCTGGGGCTTGAACCCCTGACCTTCTGATCAGTAACCCAGAGCCTTAACTGCCAAGCTACCACTGCCCCCATGTTCTTTACACCTAACGGTTAACGGTTGCCAGATTTGCCAGATTTTTCTTGAGTAAAAGCAAACGAGAAGGGGAATTTATATGAGGTTTAAAAGGCCACCAGCTTTTTTTCTTAGCTGTCAAATGTAATATGATGTACCATAAAACCAAGTAGCAATTTTTTTAAAACATTTTTAATAAATATTATGTCAAATCGTTACTATATACTCAAATCAAATAAAGTTTTCCCAGTGGTTCTGTAGGTATTTTAGAGTTCTTAGCTTCCTAACTGGGTTCGACATGAAACTCTAAATGCTTCACCAGTTACTATATATGCCAAGAATGCTTCCTAAAAGAGCAGCTATAGGGTTTCCTAAATTGGTTCTACGTGAAACTATCCTTAGAACCTTCAATGGTTAATTAATAACCTTAAAGAGTTATTAATATGGTTCTTAGCTTCCAAAAGGGTTCTACTTGAAATTCTATCTAGAAACTTCAACGGTTATTATATGCTCTAGGAAAAAATGTTTCCCTCAATGGTAACTTGTGTAATTTAGGTTTCTTCTTCCTAAAGGGGTTGGACTTGAAACTTCTAGAACCTTCCATGGTTACCATACTGTATATTCTACATAAAATAAAAAAAATAAATAAAAAAAAAAACTTCCTTGATGGTTGCTTAGGTCATTTCAGGGTTCTTACCTTCCTAAAAAAGTTCTACTTTAAACTCTTTCTAGTATCTTTAACAGCCACTGTATATTCTAAGAAGAGTTCTTAAAGGGGTAGCTCACAGAGTTTTAAAAGGGCGTCCTGAAGGGGTTCTGAAATCGTTTCAACTTGAAACTATCCCTAGAACCTTCAATGGTTACGAAATACTCTAAGAAACGCTCTTAGATTCCTAAAGGAGTAGCTAAAGGGGTTCTACTTAAAAATATCTCTAGAGTGTTCAGAGGTTACTAAATACTTTAAGAAAAAAAAAAAAAGGTTCCTCTGGGGTTCCTTGGGTTGTTACCTTCCTAAAGGGGTTCTACATTGAGCTCTTTAAATTTCCTTTAACATTTACTATTTACTATATACTCTAAAAAAAAAAAAAAAAAAAGTTTCCTTAATGGTTTCTTGTGCAATTTGGGGATCTCAGCTTCCTAAAGAGATTTTTTTTCATTAAATATTCTTTGTTCTTGAAAAATTCTCTGTTTTAGCTCTCTACAAAGAACCCTTAGGAACATGATTGCGTCAGTATATACAAATGTAGATTGAGGGAGTGGTGTTTTGTATTTTTTTTGTTTCCTCATGGGGAATAGGATTAGTTCATGTTACAAAGGGAAAGGTGTTTGTGAAAGGGTGAGAACTGATACTTCTCTGGTAACATTGTGGTGCTTACAA
The DNA here is from genome assembly GCA_024331685.1 of Stegophilus panzeri. Taxonomy (NCBI): domain Eukaryota; kingdom Metazoa; phylum Chordata; class Actinopteri; order Siluriformes; family Trichomycteridae; genus Stegophilus; species Stegophilus panzeri. Next base: position 33,978,130 of record JANDJT010000001.1, on the reverse strand, counting down.
AGCTAACGTCACACCATATCTTTTGTCGTTGTTGTTGTTTTTTTTTTTCTCATTCTACTCTTTATCACACACTGGAACTTTGTACGAACTGTACAAAAAATCTAGAAATTTACAAAAATGTACCAAAAAAAAAAAAAAAAAAGAATGTTAGTAAACACTCTAAAGTGTTTTCTCTTCTGAAAGAAGTGAAGATATCGGGTCTCTTTATCAAACTGGATATGAACTGATTTATTCGTAAGTTGTTCATATGAGCTTTTACACGAGAATTTTTTTTGCTGTTGTTCATGAAAATTTGTTGGAAAACAAATTTCATATACTACAAAATGGTTAAATGGTTCTACACAGAGCTTTCAGGAAGCTACTCCACACTCTTCCTTTCTCACACAGGTTCTTTACCTAGTTAAGGGTTCTTAACTTTATATTTTAGTTCAGCTGAAGCCTTTATATTCTGTTTGTTGTTGTTGAGCGTCAGTGCTAATCGGGCCATGACTCGTCATTAAACATGCATCGTAGCTTTTCCTCAGTGTCAATGACTACGTTTACGTGCACATCAAATTCTGTTTAAGGCCTATATTTGGGACGCAGCCGTATTCCGAATACGATGTTTATATGCGTACAGGCATCGGAATATTCCTGTATACACGGTTGTTGTAAGTTTCCATTCCTAAATACCCAGCCTACAGCTAGCACCCACAATTCCTCGTTGACTGAGCATGCACATATATCTCCTTTCAGTGGATTTTCTGAATAAGGTGTAACACATTTCCAATTAAAACGGGCATATTCCAGGGATGGGAATCGGAATTTGGGGATTCAGAATATCAGATTGCGACATTTACATGACCCAGTACTATTTCGAATATTACCAAATTCCCATTAATATCGGAATATCGATGTGCATGTAGACGTAGTCATTGCCGTGACTGAAAAAGGAAAAAGTTCAATGTGAAAACAAAACACTAAGAACACACACAAAGTGTCCTTTTTGTCTTTGAGCCAAACGATAAAAAGAATTCTGTCTTGAAATGCAGATGTCCTCCATGCAGTATTTTTTTCAGCTGATAAGAAAGCAGTTTAATAGTCTGAGTATTTGTGGGGACAGGACTCATTTTTAAAGTGTCTGTTAGGTCTCTGTTTTTGTAGGCTGCGTTGTGTGATAAGCCGAGATGTTTGCCCTCCCCCCGTACCACACACACACCATTAGTGAAATGAATCGCCGTCTCGAGACGTACGACAGGGTGCTGATGCCGTAGCCTCTCGCCTAGAGCAGTTTGGGATGCCACTGCTAAAAGGCTCTTTACACAGGACTGTAAATGATGTCTAATTAGCTGCATTGTTCCGCGGTGGTGTCGGGTCCTTCGGGACGCTGTTAAGTGTGTGCTTATCTCAATGGGAGGGACAAGGCTTTATGGGAGCTCCTGATATCGTAAGTGTTTGCTTGTGTTATGCCATATGCACCGCAGCAGAGACGGGAATGTATATCACTGTTCACCATGCACAAGGCCCAACTCACGTCCAAACACCATACACACTAACAGAGGTTATATTAGAGGATAGTTTGCACCCATAAGAATAAGAATAAGAACTTTTATTTAGATAGCACGCTTCATATGTTTAAAATGCCGGAGGTTAAAGTGCTTTATTATGTGAAAGGGGTCATGTCACAGCAAACCAGTGACTACATTTCCCACCCTGCACAGCAGCCTACAAACATGGCCGCCATGGACTACTCTTCCCACACATACATGTTCACCTTCTTCGGAATACTAATCACACACACCTGTTTCCAATCTCACAAATACTCACACCACAGTGTAAAAGTGACTGCTCAAACACTATGACTTTGCGTAGTATTGAGTTTTACTCACTTACCAAGCGGTTGTCCTTTGTTCTAGTTTCGTTTCATGATCTCTGACCTTGTTTATAGTTTCTCGACCCTGATTATTGCCTCGCCCTATTTATGCCTGTTTGCCGATCGCCTGACCTTTTGCATGTTTTTGGACCACGCGTTGGATTACTGATTTGGATTTGTCTGCCTTTGTCTCCTTTAATAAAAGCTCTTAACCGAGATTGCTTCTGTATCCTACTCCCTTACGTCTCGTGACGTGACAAAAGGAAATAAAATGGCAAAACAGGCCAATATAAAATAAATATTGAAAAAAAAAAAAAATAATAGCGGTGACAGAAAGACAACTATATAAAATAGGAAAAAAAAGATCAAAATAACAAAAATGTGTGTGAAAGTAGAGTAAAGGTACAATAATGTGAATAATATAAAAGTAATTTAAAAAGTAGAGCAAAGAATTACAGCTAGTTAAATGCTAAAGGAAAAAAAAAATGATTTGTTTGTTTGTTTTTATCAGTGATCTATAGAGCCTGGTGAATTTTTATTGGTAATATTCCAGCTCTTTGGAGCAAAGTAGCAATAGAAATTTATTTCTCTAATGATTTAAAGAACGTCAGGCTCTCTTGAGTTGACTTCTATAACTTATTTTCTATCCCATTTATGAATTCAGCACACTGTATATTTTGTATTTCTTGTCCTCTCCAACCTCCTCCCCATCATAAATATACACTGCATCCGGAAAGTATTCACAGCGCTTCACTTTTCCCACATGTTGTTATGTTACAGCCTTATTCCAAAATGGATTAAATTCATTATTTTCCTCAAAATTCTACAAACAATACCCCATAATGACAACATGAAAGAAGTTTGTTCGAAATCTTTGCAAATTTCAAAATTGAGCTGTGAATACTTTCCGGATGCACTGTACAATTATATATACCGCGACATTAAAATCAACTTACCAGTCAGAACGTAATCATTTTTATCTCTGAAAAGTTTTCTCTGCTCTCTCTGATGTCATGTGAGAAAGTTCAGAAATGATCTTTTACCTCTGGTTTTCTGTCCTTACCTTCTCCAACAGAAATCCTCCACCGAGTCTGCAACAACCAGAGATCTGGTCCGATCAATTTAACGATTTCATATGCAAGTAAGTGAAATGTGGAATTAGCAGTCTGTTGGTGTGCTAGAGTTTGTAAAGTGATCCAATTATTAGAAGCATTTGCTACAAATGCCATATAGTTTAGTTTAAATGTCTCGTATCTGGATTGTATCCTGCTTAAACTTGAAGCACATTAGAATAATGGTTAGCCGAATTGAAATTGCTGAGTCATGCATTAGTATCCTTGCGTTTCATGAGACGTCACGCTGCCGTTTTGAGAAGTTGAATCAATGTTACTGTTCCTGTTCTTCATTAAGAAATTTTCCTCATAGCTATGTTAGCTAGCTAGCTACTATACATTATTGGATATTTATCTAGGCAGCAAGTATTGCTAATATTAGCAAAGTTTGTTAGTTAGTTAGCTGATATTGACTTCCCTATAGCGACAAAGAGGTTTTTCTCCTCCTGATGAACCTTTACACACTCAGACATGAAGAGCCACTCGGCTTCTGTGCTCCTAAACGCTTTGAGGAACTCTCCTCTAATGTGTACGATATATATTTATATATACATAAAGCAAATATTTTGCTCATTTTAAGCGGAATCTGGGAATGCTTGGTTGGAGTGAAAACCTGCACCCACACCAGCCTTTTCCGGATAAGATTGGACACCCCTGCGTTAGACAGACATGATCTGAGAGTTCACCTACTTTGTTTGTGTGTGTGTGATTGTAATTATTCAGGTGTCTGATTAAGGACTTTGAGCTCCGTCCAAATGTTCAGGATCTCCTCCAGCATGCCTTCATCAAACAGATCACAGGCCAAGAAGAAACTCTACAGAAACAGTTGACGGAGCTCATCGAACTCAACCACCAGATTGGAGTTATTGAGAAAACCAGGTGACTGTTCTTCAGAACTACATAAAAAATCTCCCACTGAGAACCTACAGATCTTGTTGTAGCTACATGATGTTCTGAAAAAACGAATATGAAAACAGGATTAAATAAAAACCATACATCTATTGTTGATTTGGAACTGAAGAACCTCTAAGACATCTAAAGTGACTTGGTGTGTAAATCTCATGAATGGAATTAAAATATCATTATACCACAGCACTGTTGGATTCTTGAATCTGATTGGTCAGAAGGTCTTGATTAATTTCCTATATGTAACAGCATATTTTAATGCCTTCGTTCTAAGATGTTATCCCTCCTTAGTAACTTGCTGCATTTTTTCCTCTTATTAGAGAATAAAAGAGAGGCTGGTGAGCGGACGAGTGTTTAAAGCTACTATAACATAACTATAGACTAATAAAAAGCATGATTTGTCATTGTTTCATAAATAATAACTTGTAATTGTTGGCAGATTGCTGTGGTATGAGAGGAATAACACACTTCAGGCTCTGCGGTTATTGAGAAATAAACAACGTAATGATAACTCTATCACTGATAACTTTATCACACCACGTCATCATTGATTATTTTTCTATAACAGCACAGCTTAAGTGATAGTACACCATTCATGAAAGTAGCTTGGAATTCTGGATCCCTCGTACCCATACCAAACCTTCTTTAGTTTCATATTTCTACCTGGAGGACAGCTTTGTCTTGGTTAGCCACTTATATCTCTGCTATTAATCCAACCTAAAGGTATATCTTGAGTGTTTTTTTTGTTTTGTTTTTTTGGGTTTTTTTTAGTGAAGTGACCTATAACCCCACCGATTGTCTCAAAATTTCCACACAAAAAAAAATACCAGTGGAACTTGATAGTGTTAATCTTTGTACGGTGATCCATACACAGTCTTTATGCTAAGCGTATCTGATTCCTATTCAACTACGCCTTTGTTGTCATACACCAGTCTGGCCAGTTCTCACTACTCCAAAGCTCTGTATCTAAAACCTTTTCAAATCATTTTTCATTCTCTAAGCCCTCAAGGAACGACTGAGAGGAGAGTCGGGGATGCCAGGTAGGGGATATCGGCTGCGTCATGCCACTCTTGGCTACAAAATATCTGCTTTTTCCCCGAGCTAACCCTCATAACGGTGTAGCTCTGTAGGCTAGTGACTAAAACGCTTCAATGTCTAGTAGTAATGTGCAGTTTAGTTTGTGCTTTTGTGAAGCATGTAGTTTGCTAATGCTTTTTAACTAGCTTGTAGAATCTACTTGCTTTTTTTTGTTTTTTTTAAACAATCTATTATTTATTTGCGACCACTTCATCCGTTCAGTTCAGCCGGTGAGTCTGAAATGGTCTGGAAACGCTGACGATCTGATAGAGGCAAAGTGACCTTTAAATTTTAAACATCTGTAATTGTTTACCTGACCTGTTAACAGTATGCCCAGGAAGCTAATCTGCTAGCGAGTTCTGATGGTTCTTGTTCGCAAAGGAGAAGCTTAAAAAGATCAAATGGAGCCAACACTCAAAATAGGATGGAGGAGATCGGTAGCATGGATGGAATGAAGCTAATTCATCTTTACTAGCCTTGTTTATTCATTAAACATTAGCATGTTTTAGCATTTTAGAATCTGACTACACGTCAACACAGAAGTGTGTTTAGACACTAGGGTGTTATGTGCTAGATTTGGACTGCATTCTGGGATTTTTGGGGGGTTAAGACAGACGTTTCCACACTTTTTGGTTTTGTCTTTTGAATCCCTTCAACAAAAACGATTAGTCTTAAAAAATCTTAAAGCCCTTTACTGTTCAATAATAACAACATGTTCGATATTTACGACTATAATATTAACTTAACTAATACAAATACTGTAAGTCAGAGACTACCATTTTGTGTTTAATCAAATGTCCATTCAGTGCTTATTGTTAATTATTTGGTGGCAAGACCTTCGTGTGATTAATGAACAGTAACAATAATGAACAGTAATGATAGAAAAATGTGTTTAATAGAAAATCAAGCAACAGTAAAAACACAATGAACTCTGTAAATATTTGTTTTGTAATATTGAACTGTAATCGTTCTCAGGAATGGGTGCCCATTGTACCTGACCATTTATATTTAAAATGTTTTAATTTATTATCATCTCATTTGAAAAGGCTATTGCTGAAATTTCAAGAAATCACGTTTTCCCACCTCAGGCCTAAAGTATTTATAGTTATTTCTCGTAATAGTTTGGAAAAAAAAACCCAAAACAAAACAAACTTTATTTCAACTCCGTCACAGTCAGTTTGTCATTTACAGACTTATAATTTTAGTAGATAACTTATTAAAATCTGTTAGTATTACAACCCCAATTCTGAAAAAGTTGGGATTGTATGGAAAATGCTAATAAAAATAAAGAGGAGTGATTTTGTAAATGTACTTGGACTTGTATTTAAACAAAAAAAATGTATAAAGACAAGGTATTTGATGTTTTATCTAATCAACTGCATAGTTTTGTTTTTTTGAAGCTTAATGTTTATTTTGAAATTGATGCATGCAAAACGTTCCAAAAAAGTTGGGACAGGGGTGATTTAGGAGTAATAACGATGTGAGAAGTTGAAATAAGAAGGTGATGTGAAACAGGTGAGGTAATCGTCTAATCATAGTATATCAGGAGCCTCTAAAAAAGGCCTAGTCCTTCAAGAGCGAGGACGGGTCGATCTGCCGACAGATGCGTCAGAGAATAAGCGAGCACTTTGAGGAGAACATTCCTCAGAGACAAATCGGTAGGATTTTGGGCATTTCACCTTCTACACTGCACAATATAATTAAAAGATTCAAGGAATCCGGTCAAATC
>JANDJT010000001.1:33935004-33956655 GCA_024331685.1 Stegophilus panzeri | reverse complement strand
ATATACACACACTCCTGGGCAAAAAAAATAAAAATGGGCCAAAATATCCACAAATGGTAAAATATTAAGCTTTTAATGGTCTTAAGAACTAATCATTGGTCAGGAAATTAGCAAGACTTAAACAAACAGATTAAGTAACTTACTTTTACTTCATTTTAGTTTTGTACAACCTGACATGTTTAAATTTTACATCAAACATTTTAATCATTGCGAGGGGCACGGTGGCTTGTTTTCCTCACACCTCCAGGGTTGGGGTTTGATTCATCTCCGCCCTGTGTGTGTGGAGTTTGCATGTTCTCCACGTGCTTCAGGGGTTTCCTCCGGGTACTCCGGTTTCCTCCCCCAGTCCAAAGACATGCATTGTAGGCTGATTTGCATTTCATTTCCAAGTTCGTAGTGTGTGAATGGGTGTGTGAGTGTGTGTGCGACTGTGCCCGGCAATGGGTTGGCATCCAGTCCAGGGTGTGCCCCACCTCATGCCTGGGATAGGCTCCAGGCTCCCCGTGACCCTGTGGAGGATAATCGGTACAGAGGATGGATGGATGGATGGATGGACATTTCAATCATTATCATGATTTAACCTTTGTGTACAAGAAGACTGTATAAGTGAATTTTCCTTGTTCTAGTTTTTCCATAAGCAGGGAAACAATTCTTGCTAATTTTCTGCCCAATCATTTGTTGTTAAGACCATTAAAAGCTTAATATTTTGCCATTTTGGGCTTGGCCCATTTTGTTGCCCAGGAGTGTACATAATGAAATTGTATATAGCATCAAGTTCACAGCCACACAACAAACAACGAATCTCTATTTGAAAAAAAATATATACATTATATATTTATCAGATAACATTGTGTCTAAGATGTGTTCATGTGATTTTCTTGAATATACTGATCAGGTGATCTATACTGCCTCTGGGTTTCTGGCTAAGAACCGAGACGCTCTTCCTGCTGACATCATCCTGCTGCTGAGGTCTTCAGAGAACGAGCTGATTAGCAAACTAGTCACTAATCCGCTCACTAAAACAGGTACCAGCACACTCAGAAAGCTGTTTTACACGGGTATTCCCAGAGCTGAGTGAAACACTTTCTTTACACAACAGTGAAAATCTACCTTATTTATTCATTTCTGTTAGAAAGTACTCATATCATTTTTTTCCCCTTTGCTTGCACTGGTTATTAGCAAAGTTACACTACAGACGTGTGTGTACACTGAGTAATACGGAGCAGGGGGAAAAAAGCTAGATGGTTATCTACTGCCATGATGCTGTTACATTTCAGCACATATATCATTAACACATAAAGAGGTTTTTTTGTTTGTTTGTTTGGTTTTTTTTTTTTTTTAAAAGAGGTGTTCGTTGTTGTTCCAGGACTTTTATGACGTTTATGACGTCTTGAAATGCCACACATTAAAAAAAACAAATAAATAAATTTTACAAAACTAGATTCAACATAATATAACCTGCTGTTTATATGTGCTCTGAGCAATCCTGGAATCATAAACAAAGTAAAGTACAGCGGTCAAGAAGCAGGAATAGAGTTACTGTAGACTAAACTACTGGGGGTCTGGTCACAAAAACAAGGAACACAAACTAGGAAACTTAGGGGAAGAAGTTTAGTAATGCATTTTACTACAATACACTGATAAAATTGTTAGACTGGTCATATCATGTTGATCATAAATAAAAACACAGATCAGGTGATAAACCAGTGACTGGAGAGGGGTGGAGGTATGGCTAGATGGGAAACCAAAATGATCACATGCCGTAAATCTCCAACAGAGATGAAAACTGTGATGGGGTGCACACATACAAATCTATTTAACTGACAAAGTGGATTTTTATATACTGAACATATATTGAACAACATTCACTTTTCTTGTCTGTATTTATTGTCTTTAGTACTGTTTATTCATCCTTCCTACCAAACATTTCTGCTGGGGTGGTACCATCAAAGGTACATGTTTTGTAGTTTTAGTATGTAAATGGCACACTTATATAGCGCTTTTATCCAAAGCGCTTTACACTGTGTCTCATTCACCCATTCACTCATTCACACACTCACACACCAGTGGTAGCAGCGCTGCCACGCAAGGCGCTAACTTGCCATCGGGAGCAACTTGGGGTTCAGTGTCTTGCCCAAGGACACTTCGGCATGTGGAGTCACGTGGGCCGGGAATCGAACCACCAACCCTACGGTTAGTGGATTAGTGGATAATTCGCTCAACCACCTGAGCCACAGCTCAGGTTGTGAAAGATACTTTTGTGAAAGATACTTGTATCTTTCACAAGTACCTTTAATGAGCTTTCACAGTAGGGGTCCTTAAGGTTCAATTCTGTATCTTAAATTTAGGTACATACTAAAAGTACCAAACATGTCCCCATATGGTACCACCCAAGAGATAAGGAAAAATACCGTTCTGTACCTTTATTTCTGAGAATGCAGGATCTACAGTGTGATGTCAGACTCCAGTGAGAACACACATCAGCAGTGATGTCAGACTCCAGTCCTTAAACATTATACCACTGCATTGCAGAGTTTCGCATTTTACTTCACGGAGCGCACTTTAGTATTTAGCTGATCAGCTAATTCCCCTCACCTTCATATACTGAACTTGCTGTATTAGAAGAGGAAATACATAAACCTCCGTAAAGCTGTGGCTATATAACAATGCCTGGCCAAGCTCTCTGGTTTATAAAGCAGGTAAATTCACTTTCAAACAAAATCCAATGACGAGATTCAATCTACGATGCTCATTAGTTTCCCTGAGCAATAGAGAGAGAAAAACTGCATTGTATTAGTTGTCAGTTTAGTGAACACTGCCCATCCATATCGCTATTTAACATTCTGTTAATCTGTTTCAGATTAACACAGATTACAGTTTGTTCTGTTCTTGCAGCGTACCAGCCATTTATTGTTGGTGGCCTCTTTAAGGTCAAAACCTTTCCACTGAAGAGTAAGTACAGCAAATGGGTGATGCTGGAGGCCAAACGAATCAACTCACAAATCGAATCACGCGTTAATACCTCTTAATGAAGCTTTGTATGGACTTCACACAGACCTGTACACACTTCTAGCTAAGTGATTGTTGGGTATACTGTATGTCATTGTAGCAAGCCAGAGTATAACAAGCTAAAACAAAAACACCTTAGGTTTCCTGCATTTCCAAAAGGCCATAATGAAAGGAATAAGTGGAGAAATTATATATGATGTGCTTAAGAACCTAAATCAGTAGCAGATATTTCACAGATGAGGATTTGCCAGAATCTGGATCCCATCCTGCCTCTTTATATTTGGAAGAACTGGTTAGATAGGCAGTGAAAATGATAATATATATGTATATATACTGTACAACAGGCCAAACTCGCTTTAATCGTGAGATTAATTCCAACAGTGGCACTAATAACCTAGTAAACATTCTTTCACTTATCTTCGTTAGTGGGCTTTATCCTCATTAGGGTCACATGAACACTGGGTGTGAGGTGGGAATACACCCTGGATGGGACTCCAATGCATTGCAGGACATTACAAACATTCATTCACACCTAAGCGCAATACAGTCGACCGATAAAACAATAAATCTGTGTATCTTATCACACTCTTTGAGGATCTACCAAATTTTGTTTGGGTGATATGGCGGCTCAGCTGAGTAGTTGATTCTTGAACTGAGTGCTCACAGCATGGACGCTTGTGTCCATCAGAGGAGCCATCTACAGCAGCTGGGAGGGTTATTATCAGGCTGAAAATCACCCATCACACCGTGTTCAAATCTGGCCTTAGTAGCACCTGAAAACAGAAACGCCAACTAGCTGAGTTTTATTGGATAATGAAGTGCGACCTGCGGCACAGAAAGTGCACATTTCCTCCTTGACTAGTTGCTCCGTCTAAAGAGGGAACATATGGCCCAGATTCTGACTACTAGCAAATCTGAATTTGAGACCTTGTATGTATTGAACATCATTACTCCACTTCATTCTTCCAGAATTGTCTTCACTTTAGCTTATTATATGAACTTTCTGGAACACTACAATTACATTTAGTTGTATTGAGTGATTATATCCAACAAACACTTATCTGTAAGTATTAATGGATCTGTGAGGGAAAAGCCTATACATATTGGTAGCTAGTCCTCAATTAGTCTTGCTCTGCTATTCAATTAAGTTCTGATCTCTGGGAGAATCTCTCTGGTGATTATTTATGGTGATTAGAATAGTACTTTTAATTGTCTTCTTGTAAAGTCTTCACTTTCAGGTTCTCAACATTGATGACTTTAAAATGAAGTAATTCTTTCCTGGACTAGTATTTGACTTTAACCAGGTCTGAGCAACTAACAGGTCCGAAAGCACAGGCTGAGCAGATCATGCTGGAAATGCAAACAATTCACGAGGCATATTTACTAATCCAACTTCATAGACGAGTTGTTTCAAGAAGAGCAGGATTTTCTAACCTTGATTAATCAATTAAAGGGATGTAATTAGAGATCATTTAAATAACTATCCAGTGGAGATAGGTATAGATTTTGTATTGGAAGGGTATCTACTGTATATAGGGCTTTAATGATATATTCATAAGCAGTGCATAAGTCCTTTCTAAACCAGTGCTGGGGAATTCATGAAAGGTATGAAAGGCTTATGTTAAAACCCATGAGGTGACATGAATATGTTTAATGTGACTTTGGAACAACCCTCAAGAACGATATGTTGAATTGACAATTCAAAAATAATTATTCAGTTCAACCATCATTTTTTTTTTTTATCCACTCTTCCAATTTATTATTTTGTTTTAGCTAACTGCTCATTCATATTACATTGAGAAAGTTGCAGAAGATGTACATAGTGCTCCATAACAGTGCTGTAAATGTAAATCTGATGCAAACCAGTTTGAAGCTTCGAGTGCATTGAGTGCTAGTTGGTTGTGTACCATCAAAACCAGCCCATCCCAGTTTCCATCTCAATATCAGGACTGATCTGTTCTTCATTTGGTACGACAACAAGCAAACGTTTGCCTCAATCATCACATTACAATGACAGATGAATATTATAAGTGGTCTTTTAATATTCAGCCTGAAAAGAACGTAAGATGGTCAGCTTGGCCTGTGTTTTTTTTTGGGGGTTTTGAGTTGGGTTTTGTTTTGTTTTTGAGTTGCTTTTTGTTTTCTATGTCCATGACGATATCAAGAGAAAGTCTGTTCGATTAGGATGTTACTCTTAACTTTTTTATCCTTTCTCTCTGACCAGGTAATCTAGCTCACACCAAGGGAAAGGGGACCGGGTCGGGGCGACTCAGTTCACGTCAGCGCTCTCCTCAGCGCTCTGTAAACATCGTCAAGGTATATACGGAGCTCGAGAAAATAATGTATGCTTTCTGTTTTCCCCCTCTGTTCATCTCTTTTGTTTCCTGTCTGATTTATATTTCCTCCCTTTATGCACACGTCTCTTTTTTTCTAAAGATGGAAGTGCTGATTTTGTACAAACTCCTGTCAGTCAGCGAGGTAATAACACAGATTTCAGTATCTGCCCACAGGAAATGGACGTCGCATGTGCTGCTTACATTGTCTTTCCCACTGTGTGTGTGTGTGTGTGTGTGTGTGTGTGTGTCGTGTATATGTACCTGTATGTACTTGAATTATGTTGAAATTTTGAATGGTACTACAAGGAGCTAAGCGTTTTCCCAGCATTTGATTTAAGGTGATTGTTCAATGGGCTACATGACAGCTACATAAGCCCTTCATTATAACTGAAATAAACCTACAGTATATAAACAGTTAAATGAGTTCAATTCAATTCTGTTGATATATAGTTATTTCAATATATACAGTATATGAGGAAAGTTCCTGGTCTTCAGAGTTGGGTTACGCACCTTGATAAGTTGATATTATGCAAATCACCAGTGCAAGATTTTTCGTAAAATAGAAGCATCTAAGATGGTCAAGTACTTTCCTTTAAGCCTGAAAAAGCAAAAAAAACAAAACAAATCAGGAATAGAAAATGTGAAATATTGTGTTATACTGTTTAATCCTTTTTTTTTTTTTTTTTTTTTTTTTTACCAACATAACTAAAAAGAAATAACCTTATCGCCATTCTGCCCCTCTGACATAAGTGCATGTAATTACACAGTCAGTTGTTATAAGCTCTTAATGTTAGTCAGCTTAGAAAGTGTCATAACACAACCTTATATAAATAAAAATCCCAACACTTTATCTTTTTGTCAGGTGACACCATAAAACAAACTGGCTTTATGATCATCTGTGTAGCTTCATGTCAGTTATTAAGGGTTTATGTAGGTGTCTTACAGCCTTATGGACATAATTAAAGTGTTACACTATTTTGTCATTCCTTGTTCTACACGAGCTCGTTTTGTGAGCATTATAGTGAGGTTTCGTCGTCTTTAGAACCCTCTAAGAGAAACGCTGATGTACATTTAAAACTCTGAAGTTCCACGCCTGAAACAAAATCGACGCTTTATACATATTGAAATGAAGTGTCTTTGAGGAGGCCGTGAATATATTTCCATGTATTTGCATGCTGAGTCATACTCTTTCACCTCTTTGGAAATTTCACATCAAAGATTGCACCCATTGTTTCTGTAGTGAAGATCAGGGGCACCTGCACGAGCATCTATCGCCTGTGCGCATTTTGCATTTGTTTGTAGTTCTGCAAATGTGCTTTACAGAGCCTCGAGGTTCGAATGAGCCTGGTTATACTCTACATTCAGGTCCATAAGTATTTGGACAGCGACACGATTTTCATCGTTTTGACGTAAATTTGGAATCAACTCCCGAGCTTTTATCACCTTACACAGCAAAATCTCCAGTGTTGATTTAACACCCACAGTGTTGAATTTACACCCTACGGTGTTTATATAAGTCCATTGGACTCAAATAAACACTCTGGGTGTCAATTCAACAATAAGGATTTTACTGTGGGACACCTGGCCACGAAACTGCTAATCAGTCTGTCGATTGTCCAATTACTTTTGAGCCTGTGAAAATGGAGGGACTCTGTAATAAAAGAACTGTAGTTCATAAAACGGTTAATGCAATAATTTTATTAAACCCCTTGAATTAAAGCTGAACGTCTACGTACACTTCAATCACATCTAGATTGCTTCGTTTCAAATCCATTGTGGTGGTGTACAGAGGCAAAATTATGAAAATTATGGACATGAATGTATGTGTAAATAAAAAATTTCAATAATCATCCAGTTAGGGGAATAAAAAAAAAAGCAAAAACATGAATCACACAAGTGTCAAAAAAAAAAGTGTAAATTTCATGTGACTTTTCCGTAAGGTCTACAATTACGCTTATGCTTACAATTACGCAATTACAATGACAGGGCGGCTGTGGCTCAGGTGGTAGAGCGGGTTGTCCACTAATCCACTAATCGTAGGGTTGGTGGTTTGATTCCCAGCCCACGTGGCTCCACATGCTGAAGTGTCCTTGGGCAAGACGCTGAACCCCAAGTTGCTCCCGATGGCAAGTTAGCGCCTTGCATGGCAGCTCTGCTACCATTGGGGTGTGAGTGTGAATGGGTGAATGAGACACAGTATAAAGGGCTTTGGATAAACGCGCTATATAAGTGCACCATTTACCATTTAATAAAATGAATCCATGTTCAGAAAGCTATCTGTGTTATCAGTTACGATCAACACATACTGGCCTTTTTCATGTCAGCGCTACATCATTTTTTCAACTTAATATCTCATTATTTCTAATGAATACCTCCTTATTTGGAGTTATTATCTTGTTATTTTGACAAATTGTCACTTTAACATTATTTCAGTGTGATATTTAACACCCCACAATCTATCAGTCAGATTAATTTATTGAATATGAGCTTAGAGTTGTAATAATTCTCATTAAATATCCTGATACTAAGGAAGCCAGACGCGCTTTACATCATTCCCCTATGAGGCCATATTCCCAGTATTTTTGAGAATATGTATTCCCATCCTAAAGACATAGCACTTCACAGCTTGCGTGCCAGATCGTCCAGACGTATTAGCACTCGTCTGTGGAGGAGGAAAAGAACATCAATATTTTCCTTGCACAATATTCCCAGCATGGCCGTGTGTTCACCCTGACCCACGCTTTTACAGCTATCCTCCATCTCTCCTCATAGCTGCTTCCCCCGACACCCAATAAATCCATCATGTTTAGAAGCATGCTTTAGACATGACGTCCCTTCACTTCACCCTGATAATATTTATTGTAGTCATTAGAGGCCCGTTAGATGCTCGTCCTGCCCTTGAATCTATAAATTCTCATTTTCCTTGAATATATTGTGTGTTCTCAGGGAGAGAACGGTGCGGAAAGCATACATCACCCTCGAGAGACCACCAACATGAGGACTCAAACCGTGGCTTCTTATTTCAGAGTAAGCATTGCTTAAATAATAACTCAAATTTAGTCGATTTTTTTTTTTTTCTAATAACGAATATGAATTGTTTTTATAAAATTTAATGATGTGATTAAGTAAGCAATAAAACAACTGGTGTGGTGCTGTTATAGGAAAATAATCACCAATGCAGTGATGTGATGAAACAGACTCACTGTTGTCCCCACAAAGTTGATTTCTTTCCTATAACAGCACATCCTGAAGTGTTTTATAGCTCTTATACCACATCAATTAACCAACAATTAAATTGTTTTTAATTTAGCAAAAAAACAACACATCATACTTTTTATCTATTTATATTTACATTTAATGGTGTGGAATGTCCACAAAACAAGTTAGTTCCTTGTTGTTATTATTATTATTATTATTATTATTATTATTATTATTCATTTATTTATTTTTACCGTGTCACAAATTCACTACAACTCTAACTACCACTCATTTCTTTTCCTTTCTTTCAGTATTCACTGATGGACCTGCTTTCGAAGATGGTGGCCGGACAGCCGCACTTTGTCCGCTGTATCAAACCCAATAACGACCGCCAGGCTCATAAGTTCGACAGGGAGAAAGTGCTGATTCAGCTGCGCTACACAGGCATCCTGGAGACGGCTAAGATCCGCAGACAGGGCTACTCTCACCGCATCGTCTTTGCTAACTTCATCCAGAGGTCAGTCTGCAGCACACGTGACGCCACTGAAACTCTGAATCACAGAAAAAAAAACACTCAATCAAAAACACTCAATATTTTAATAGAGTTCTTAGTTGAGATTTATTTTTAATACGCTGTACCAGAAAATTATGCAAAGAAATCTTCCGAATATGTAAATATAGGCTACTCCATACTGAATATATGTACAGACATACTGTAGATAAAAATAAGCACTCTTCATTTGTGCAGTGTTGATTGCTATTAAGGCACATTGTGTTTGTAGATACTACATGCTGGGTTTCCGAGTGAACGAGGACCCGGCTGTCAGTCCTGAGGCGTGTGCAGCTATTCTGGAGAAAGCCAAGATGGAAAACTGGGCTCTGGGCAAAACAAAGGTAGAAATCCAATCATATTTTTTCATATAAAAACAGTAGGAAAGGTTCTATATTGCAAAACAAGAGTAAGGGATGTAAGTAAGTCCAAACCCTGGGAGTTAGTTTAATGTTCAAACCAATCAAACGGTTTCCAAAGAGCACAGATATTAAGGGAGTATAGTATATATATACTGTGTATATATATATATATATATATATATATATATATATATATATGAGTGTGCTGTTATTTCAGGTCTTTCTGAAGTATTATCACGTGGAACAATTGAACCTGATGATCAGGAGAACCATGGACCGGATTGTGCTGGTGCAGGCGTGCGTACGGTGTTGGCTGGCAGTCCAAAACTACCGAAAAACCTTGGGGAAGAGAACTCAGAGTGCTGTAGTCCTGCAGTCAGGTGAAAACACATACTGCATACATCTCAGTTGAGTTAATGTGTTAGTAAAAGCATTGCTAATTAGCTTACAGTAGAGAAATGCACTGTGGGTATGCATTAGTACAAAGTGCAAGATCAGGATGGTTGAAGAAATAGAACGTAAAATTGTTTTCAATAAAAAATAAAGTTAGGGAAAAAAAATCTATCTAGCATTTTCATTGGTTTGTTCCTCTGGGAAAACCCTTAAAGGTGTGAATTTGAACTCGATCTTGAATTTCATTTCAGATCTAAACAATATTGTGATACTCTGACTGTAGGGCAGCTGAAAATGACACGTTTATTTTAATGTGCTGATTATGTAATACGTTATAGTATGTTTTTCAATAGTAACAATTTACACAGGGACCTGTATGGCAAACACTCCACATAAATGGATTAAAATATATACGGTGGTGCTTAAAGTTTGTGAACCCTCTAGAATTTTTTATATTTTGACATAAATATGATCTAAAACATCATCAGAACATCATCAGAGGTCACTAAGGATCCCAGGGTAACTTCTAAGCAACTAAAGGCCCTCTCACATTGGATAATGTTAATGTTCATGCCTCCAGCATCAGGAGAACACTGAACAACAATGGTGTGCATGGCAGGGTTGCAAGGAGAAAGTGACTGCTCTCCAAAAAGAACATTGCTGCCCCTCTGCAGTTTGCTAAAGATCACGTGGACAAGCCAGAAGGCTGTTGGAAAAATGTTTTGTGAATTGATGAGATCAAAATAAAAATTTGGTTTAAATGATAAGAATAGTGTTTGGAGAAAGGAAAACACTGCATTCCAGCATAAGAACCTTATCCCATCTGTGAAACATGGTGGTGGTAGTATCATGGTTCGGGGCTGTTTTGCTGCATCTGGGCCAGGACGACTCGCGATCACTGATGGAACAATGAATTCTGAATGATACCAGCGAATTCTACAGGAAAATGTCAGGACATCTGTCTGTGATCTGAATCTGAAGAGAAAGTGGGTCATGCAGCAAGACAACGATGCTAAGCACACAAGTAATTCTACAAAAGAACGGTTAAGGAAGAATAAAGTTAATGTTTTGGAATGGCCAAGTCAAAGTCCTGACCTTAATCCAATAGAAATGTTGTGAAAGATCCTGAAACAAGCAGTTCATGTGAGGAAATCCACCAACATCCCAGAGTCGAAGCTGTTCTGTAATGAGGAACGGGCTAAAATTCCTCCAAGCCGATGTGCAGGACCGATCAACAGTTACCCCAAACGTTTATCTGCAGTTATTGCTGCACAAGGGGGTCACACCACATACTGACAGCAAAGGTTCACATACTTTTGCCCTCACAGATATGTAATATTGAATCATTTTCCTCAAGAAATAGATGACCAAGTATAATATTGTTGTCTCATTTGTTTAATTGTGTTCTCATTATCTACTTTTGGGACGACTTTTAGCACCACTGTAGATAAACTATGGTGAGGTTTTCAGTAAGGAGACATTTATTTAACATTTATGGAAGGAGTCTCCAGTGTCAGTGTTTTGTAACAGTCAGAGATAAAGCTACAACTTTAAATTTTCCAGAAAATCTTCAGGACAGAGGAGTTTACACTTTGCATCAATAAATAAAATTGTTGGTATTATTGTGGTATTCCTATAACAGCACACCCCAAGTGGCAAGTAGTGAGTAAATGACATATCGCCACCACTTTGCACCCAGGCTATGGAAAAGGGGTATAGTAAGGGTTCATGTCTATGTCCAATGGCCTTACTTGTGAAATTAGGTGATTCATGACCACATTCATTGGGACTAAGTATAAATTAGCCTGTACTTAGCATGTTCTGTTGTCTTCTTCAGCATACAGAGGACACAAGGTAAGAAGACAAATGGTTGATGATAAAGCTAAACCCAAAGAGGACACTACCATTGTTGAATTTCAAGCATGTAAGAACAATATTTATATAAGAATAACAGTGAAACTTCAGCTGGCACAAATGTATGGTTTTCATGAACATCTTTGTGTCTAGTATGCCGTGGATATCTGGCAAGGAAGAAATACAAGGAGTTAGTGGATGAGAAGAACAAAGCTGCTACAAAGATCCAGGCACACTTTAAAGGGCACAAACAGAGGAAGAGCTTCCAAAGGAGAAAGTATGCAAAATTTTTAACTGCGATAGTAAGTATTCAATGGACAGTATACATCTAACACACTGTACTGTTTTCTTTTAGAGAAGCCATGCAAAAGGAGAACGAACAGAATACAGAAGAGGTCAAAGAGGATGCACCGGTTGAGGAGAACAAGTTGGCTGCAGATTCAGCTCAGGAGGATGGAGCAAAAGAGCCTGAGAATAGCGAAGAAAAGACCACTCCATCTGAAGATGAACCTAAAGCTGCTTCACCAGGATCTGGAGAAGAGCAGGAGACCAAAGCGGCGACGGTTATCCAGAGCAACTTCCGAGGATACAAAGAACGCAAGACGCTCCAAGAGGAAGGGAAGCTCCCAACAAAGGGGAAGAAGCACACAGACTCACAAACTCAAGAAAATGACTCACTTCCAGATCCATCTGAAGAAGAGAAGCCAGCGGAGGCAGGACAGGAACCAACAGAAGCTACACCTGATGTACAGGATGGAGAGGAAGAAAGGACGGAAGAGGTCCAGGATGCTGAGTCGAAGCAAAACGACGAAGCGCAAGCACAGACAGATATGAACAATTTAGAAAGTTTGACCAAGCATGTGAGTATAAAGGTTCTCCAGACAGGAGAAGATCCAAGTGTGCTCTCTATCAGGTTTCATATCTAGACCCAGTTTATGTCTAGGACTAATAGGGCTGGGTTAAATCCAGGAAATAGAGCCAAAATAAATTATTTAGGCATCAGAGGGTCAGGCAACAGAATCATTCTGCAGGTTACAGGCCATGGATGGCACGTTTTAAAGTTTTAAAACACTGTTTATATGAGATGATTTGGGAAAAGCTGTCGTGTGAATAAAACCCGGGTCCCTGCTGCACTGTAATGCCTCACATGAGTTAATTGGGTTAGTTTAATACTAACAATTCCTGCAAGCACCAACATCCTCACGACATTTTATACAACAGTTAGTTCCAGTCCACAAATTTGATTGTTTGAGTGGTGTCCCAAGATTGCTGATATTTCCTATAACTGCACTGGGACGTTTCACTGTGTGTATCACTCTGCTTGTCTGCTTTCGCCTAATAAAATTCCAGTTTTCAGAACTATATGTAACGCAGAAAAAGTCACATTTTGACCATGGCTACGGATTTGCAGGCTGCCGCACATATGCAAACGATCGTGGTAATTTAGTCCATATATGGAAATAAGAGCAGCTCTGGGTGCACCTGTCACCATATATAGAAGTAGTAAAAAAGGAAGTCATTGGTATACATATTCAGTGGATATAAATAGTCTACACACCGCTGGTAAAATGTCAGATTTTTGTAATGTAAAAAAAAATTACACTAAGATAAATCATGTCGGATCTTTTCCCCCAAATAAAGTGTTTTCACTTTCACAATCAGAAACTTTTTAGGGAACAAAAGTAAAATAAAAAACTTACAATAACCTAGTTGTATAAGTGTGCACACCCCTAAACTAATACTTTGCTAACTATGAATTTTTTTAATTTTATTGCACCACTCAGTCTTTTTGGCTGAGTCTATCAGCGTGGCACATCTTGACTTGTCAATATTTTCTCACTCTTTCTTGCATCCATCAGATTCTAGATTCATCAGATTGTAAGGGGCATCTCCTGTGCACAGCTCGCTTCAAGTCACCCCACATCAATTTAGTTGGATTCAGGTCTGGGCCCTGGCTAGGTCATACAAAAACACTGTTATTCTTTTGGATAAGCTGTTCCTTTGTTGATTTGGTTGTAAGCTTTGGGTCATTGTCATGCTGAAAGGTGAAATTCCTTTTCATCTTCAGTTTACTAGCAGACACCTGAAGGTTTTGCACTAAAATTGACTGGTATTTGTAGCTATTTATGATTCCCTCCAGCTTGATAAAAGCCCCAGTTCTGGCTGAAGAAAACCAGCCCTAAAGCATGATACCACCACCACCATGCTTCACCGTGGGGATGGTGTTCTTTTGGTGATGTGCTTTTTTTTGGGCCAAACATACCTTTTTGCAATTATGGAATTATTATACCTTTTGGAATCGGTCTCATCAGACCATAACACATTTTGCCACATGGTTTGGGGTGATTTAGTTGAACTTGGATGTTTTTTGTGAGAAAGGGCTCTAGCCACCCTACCCCGAACCCAAGACATGTGAGGAATATGAGAGATTGTTGTCACATGCACAGAGTAATCAGTGCTTAGCAGATATTCCTGCAGCTCCTTTAGTGTTGCCGTAGGTCTCTTGGAAGCCTCCCTGGTAAGTTTTTGTCTTGTCCTTTTGTAAATTTTGGAGGGACGTCCTGTTCTTGGTGATGTCACTGTGGTGATCCATTTTCTCCACTTGGTGATGATGGCCTTTACGATGTTCCATGGTACATCTAATGTTTTGGACATTTTTTATACCCCTCTCCTGATCGATACCTTCCGACAGTGAGACCCTATACAGGCTTTGTTAGCTCTTTGAGGACCATTTCTTCAGCAGTCAAATGAAACCAAGAAGATGTGAAGAAAATCCCACAGAAACAACGGGTCTTTATTTCATTCATAATTTCATTGATGACAGCTGTATGATCATTACTTTTGAACATGAGATTGAATGTGGTTCACTGGTTCATTCTGAATACAGCCACATCCCCAGTTATAAAAGGGTGTGCACACTTATGCAACCTGGTTATTGTAACTTTTTTATTTTTCCTATTTCTCCCTGAAATGTTTCTGATTGTTTTTCACTTAATCTTTATAATGCGTTTCACACTGAGTGTGGAAAAAGTTCTGACATGATTTATCATTTACAGGATTTCTGTTGGGAGTTTTTAAATAATTGTAATAAAAGTTCGTAATCTTCTAAACAACTAACTAGCCAACATGACAGGATTCCAGAAAGATTTATTGATTTACACCATTCTCGATTCAGCAGCACAAATGAACAATAATGGACTGACTATTTGTCTCCACATCTCTTGAGACACAGCAGAGTAAATGGTGTTATGACATACAGCACAGTTTCTTTTGTCAGCCAAGACATTTTTTCTTTGTCTTCCTGTCCAGATAAGCAGCGTCTCGCAGGACTTCCTGATGCTGCAGCAGAAGCTGAATCAGATCATAATGGCTCATCAGATCAACCCAACCAACAACGGCATGTTTACAAGAGGACAGGTCATGAACAATTCTCTCGGGACTGATCAACAGCTCTCAGGTAAAGCCTCACATCACGGTCACAGTTACCACACAATACGAGATTTATTATTAATAGAACTATTTTCTTTACTCATATCACAGAATAAAACATAACATGTTTAAAGTATACATCAGTACAATAAGTGGCAGAGCTCCAGGGTCTCCAATTTGATCCTGAGCTTGGGTTAATGAGGGAGCAGTTGCTTCACAAGCTCTAAAACCTGGAACCGGAGAGTCGGATCCAGAGGAAAGAGCAAGAGATCAAGAGTAGCGTTCATCTCCGGTTCCCCCTCCAGATCTATACGGAACCCACAGGATCTGAGCCAGTTGGCTGCCTCGACAGTGGCTGGCCCAGAGTCCTGGGGTTCTGAAACCCATCTCCCTTCAGCTGAGAAGTGAAAGAGCCAAGAGCAGAGCCGCTTCATTGTGAAGTGTTCACAATGTGTGCAGTCAGCTCCCTCAAGGGCTGCCGCAGCATGTTCCACTCCCTTATACTTCACACACAAAATGTGTCTCTGTATTAGATCTTGTTTTTTAAGAGTAGGGAGTAACACACTCTCTGAATTCTCTCTAACTCATTCCGCCTCAACGGGATAGTGACAGAAGAGGGAATGATTTTCGCGTAAAAAAAAAAAAATCTGAAATATATAGAGAAAAAGCGCAGAGTTTTCGCAATGTTTGTTCACACTGAGAACAGACATGCGGCTTCGCTAAAGACAAAGAAGCTGAAGACGTGGTTTACAGGCGCCGTTTTTATGGTCACGCGATGCGTGAAATGCCACGTCACCTGACCACAGCAAGCCATAAATTGGTGTGATTTTACACAGACTTCAGATACCGGTCATGCCCGGAAGCGTTCCCCACAGCGTGACGCTCACGCAATGTCTCATTCCCTTCTCAGGGAACAGGTTTACATCCGTAACCCAGACGATTTCCCAGTTGTCTGGTGGTGTGTTTTGGTCTAATGTCTAGTTCTACTAAAGTTTATAACATGAAATTTCTAATCTCACATGAGAAAAAAAAAAAAAACAGCAACAAAGATATCAGCACAAGAGATCATAGCAAAGTGGCCGCTGTCAACAGTGTTATTTATTCAAGTGGTATTTATATACTGTTGACAGTGACCATCGTGAGACAGGTTAGTTTTACCCTACTGATGATGTGTTGTTGCAGTAGTAATCCTGCTCAGTACGAGAGGAACCACAGGTTCAGACATTTGGTGCGTGTACTCGGCTGAGGAGCCACTGGTGCGAAACTACCAGCTGTGGGATTATGACTGAACGCCTCTAAGTAAGAATCCCACCTAAACGTAATGATACCGCAACGCCGCGGATCTTCGGTTAGTCTGGAGTACCCGGGGACTCCCCCCGGGCCGGGGTGTGGCTGGACGAGCGCCACACCATCTCCGATTGCGCACCGCAATTTTGCGTCGACCCTGGTGCTAAATGATTCATAAACGACTGTCAACAGTATATAAATACCACTTATATACTTTACTTTTAATAAGATTATTAAAGCATTTGCTTCTCTGTTTTACGGAGATAAAAATATCACCAACACTAGCTGGGTAGCTCATTGCTTGTTCAGAAGCTTTTGGTGCTCGAATGGAGGAAACAATAAACAAGCTTTCATGCAGGTGTCCATGTTTTTTTCTCATTTTGTATCTCAAATGTGCAGAAAATTATGGAACTCCAAGCTCCGACTTCCCAATTCCAAGTCAAGTCGAACGCAGCATTGTTTCTTTTTTCTTTCTTTTTTTTTTTTTTTACATTCATGCTCACACAACGTTGAGTTCCCTTTGAAAACCTTCCATTTTGTCAGTTTTCCGTATCACGTGGTGCTGTCGTGTCTACCCAGCGATGTCTTTTACACATTCGGATTTTAGCGTCACTTCTTAGCCACGTCCCTCTGCATCATTTTGACTCTCGCTCTCGCTCTCTTAACGTACCATCGAAGTGTGCCTCATTTTTCCTTTACAATGGCGCACTGCTGTACCGTTCACATGAGGAGCCTCACCTGCAACCTGCAGCAAGTGCCGAGTCTTTGTTCCAGTCAGTTCGCGTTACCTTCCTTCTGCAGATCGTATCAGAGAATGAAGGTCCTTTTTTTTCTATCGCCATGTCTGATTGTCTGCAACACAGGAGATGTCAAGTGCTGAAAGAGGAAAGCCGCTTCTCGGCAGGTCGTGTCATCAGAAAATTCGCTTTGTCGTGCACATGTGTTGTTCACTGGATTTCATCAGATGAGATGTGTAATTGCTTTGGGAGGATGTGAGAGAGAGAAAAAGAACAGTAAATGTGCTTTAATGTTGTCCACTGTGGAGCTGAAGATCCATCTCAGAGCCTGTGAAGCATAAACATAATTATTTATCAGGAATTATTTTTTTATTGTATTTTTGTCATGAATGTTACAATATCAGTGCTTTTACGTGAAGCAAAATGTTCTTTAATATCAGAATGAGAGAAAATCTAACCGTATGACACACAACTGCATCAAATTCAGTTACGAACCTTTTCATGACTGACAACGTGCAATTTACAGTATATTGTTTTCCTGGACCTTTCGCATAACTGATCACAAGCTGAAACTGCAATTCCTGATCATTTGTTACAGTCATAAAAAAGGTTTGGCCTAATAAAACACACACACACACACACACACACAATCATAATCAAACTTGATTATCGTTGCTCATTCCAAGACGTCGGAAATCCGAGTGGCCTTTTTGAATATCAATCATATTTCTCTTTCTACAAAGGTCATTAAATGCTAATCATATTTCATGAGAAACATCTCGTGCAATTACGCCTAGTGTTAATATGAACACTTTAAATTGGCTTCTGTCATCTGAGCAATAGAGAATTACTGATGACCTTTTACTGGGCCTGTTACAAACTCTACCCTCCCGCTGAAACCTGACGGCATTGATTAATCGCCTTCACGCTAGCACTGAATACACAGACGCTAAGATAACAAATCAAAGAGTTCCTAATATCCATCATCTCAGTCATCCACAGACGGCAGGCAGTGTGTACTTTTGTTTCGTTTGCTATTCGGGTTTGGTTTGTTTTCTCAGTGCGTATTAATTCATTTAACCGAGAAAGAATCGTCTGAGGGACGTGTAGGGCATTGGTCAGAAATACGACAACAAAATAAATCGTAGAAGTCATAAAAATCACCCGAGCATAGAGAACATGGATCCACGCTCAATATATTATTAGACACATCACATTTCCGCAGCACTTAGCTCGGTCCTTTGGCTCATTTTAGCATCTCACATCTACAGAAAAATGTCCTCCGCAACCGCAATTGAACATGGACAGAGACTACCATACTCAGATGGTCTAGGCAGGGGAAAAATGAAAATTACACACACATATATATATACACACATATAGGAGGTATAATAGAGGTATATAGATAATCAAGGTAAATGTCTGCAACTGAATAGGGCCACATTCCTATATTTTGCCTAGGTCCCCCAAATCACCAAATCTGCCCCTGGGTCTGGAATCGGTTATTTTGTTTTGCATCTGCAGGTGATAACCCTAATTTTACCTGCACACACGACCCACATCAAAGAGAAAATCAAACAGACTAAACACCACAAAAGTGAAAACACCCTAAATGTAAACAGGGTTTGATATAAAGAGCCTGTTTACGTAGACGTCTTCATGCTTGTTTACACTCTTTAAAAAATACACACTTTGATGCACGAGCACTCGGACGCAGCACAAGTTTGATCGTAAGTCAGGGTGTAAAATCGATCCTTACACATGCTGTACGTTCAGAGCTTAAACCTAGCTCTCTGCATAACTAGTCACATCATAACCAGTAGTGCGTAAAAGTGATCGTGGACCATGGAGACACACACTTCACCATCAACACACAACCTGACTTAAAGGTGCAGTAGGTAAGATTTGTCAAATTTTGCCAAGATTATGTCTCTAATGGTTGAACAGGCAGAGCTGAATAAGATTTGAATGAGTTGTTTACTCCCGCCCCCCATTCTCACCTATTTACATAAAGCTCCGCCTCCAGAACTGTACAGTGGTTCGATTACAATTAGCATGCTAACTACACTAACCATTAACAAGGCCTGTCATGACATCACTTTCAAGCACATTCGGACATTCAAATGAGCCGTAATATGATAGACACAAGAAATTTGGCTCATCATGATTTATGAGGATGTTCAAGAATGTAGTCGCTGCCTTATTTCTCTTCGTAATGACAGAAAATACTCTATTCGTTATGGAAACCCGGCCAGCCAGAGAATTCGCTAATTCTGCGTCCGGCTTCTTCTCCGTCAGCAGTGATGGACTCCATCTTGGAAAAGTGCTGCCAGTGTTTATTCTGGTTTTACTGTGTTTCGTGTGATTTTTCAAAAATGTTTTTTTCTCAGTTACGAATTACCTGGCTGCGCTGGGTGCTTACCGATTTCAGATGAAGACTGGGGTGGAGTGAAGGGGCATGTCTACAAAATGGCTAACAAGAGGCCTATCCAAACACAAACAATCATTCTGGACCAGAACACAGTTTTCCAAACTTGTTCTCAAGCCGTGGCTTAAACCGTTATTTTTTCAAATCATTTTTCCTTGTTATTTGTACGACTAAGAAATAAATAAAAAAAAAAATCACTTATTGCACTTTTAAACAGGAAATACTACTGTATATGCATGATCAAGACTCAAGTGAGCGTCTGTGTCTTTCAGTGTAACATTTACATCAAGCGAGCGAACTAAACTAGCGAACTGTTATTTACGATAAACTCAAATGATTTTTATTTTCCGTACATTACCAAGACTACGGTCAGCACCACAAGTGGAAATACTTTACCATACAAATGCATCAGTCAGGAAAACTCTAGTATCTGTATTCGGATGCTGTAATTCAATGATGTTTCCTACATTGACCTCTGACCCCAATTGTAGGAGTGCAAAAAATAACAGGGTTCCGCAATCAGGGCACTTTTCATCATATTTTAAACGATTTCATATGATTATGGAGGGTTTCAGAGGGTTTTGGAGGGTTTTAGGATTTTGGATTGTTTTAGGGTTTCGGAGTGTTTCAGAAGGTTTTAGGGTTTCAGAGGGTTTTGGAGGATTTTGGAGGATTTCAGAGGGTTTTTAGGATTATGGAGTGTTTTAGGGTTTCAGAGGGTTTCGGAGGGTTTTGGAAGCTTTTGGAGGATTTCGGAGGGTTTCGGAGGATTTCAGAGGGTTTTAGGATTTTGGAGTGTTTTAGGGTTTCGGATGGTTTTAGAGGGTTTTAGGATTTTTAAGTGTTTTAGGGTTTCAGAAGGTTTTGGATGGTTTTAGGATTTTGGAGTTTTTTAGGGTTTTGGAGGGTTTTGGAGGGTTTCGGAGGGTTTTAGGATTTTGGAGTGTTTTAGAGTTTTGGAGGGTTTCGGAGGATTTCAGAGGGTTTTAGGATTTTGGAGTGTTTTAGAGTTTTGGAGGGTTTTGGAGGGGTTTCAGAGGATTTCAGAGGGTTTTAGGAGTTTGGAGTGTTTTAAGGTTTTAGAGGGTTTTAGAGGGTTTTGGAGGGGTTTCAGAGGATTTCAGAGGGTTTTAGGGGTTTGGAGTGTTTTAGGGTTTTAGAGGGTTTTAGAGGGTTCCCTTTCAAAGGGAACTTCGACGTTGCGTTTAGCATAACAGTATGGGAGCGCCCTTGCGCATGTGACTGGTATCTGAAGCTTGTGTAAAATCATGCCTCTACTTATAGGCCTGATCAGGTGACGTGGCAATTAAGCGCGTCGCATGATATATATATGGCACCTGTCAACATGCCGCCAGCCTTATTATCTTCAGCTAGACTGCATGTCTGTTGTTTGTGTGACAAAAGACGCTTCATTTCTACTCTTATTTTCTGTAAATCTCTAAACTTTTCTATCCCTTTTTAAAAAAGAAAAGAAAAGAGAAAGAAAGAATGAGCGAGAAAGAATTCAGAAAATGTGTTACGCCTTGCTCCCGTTTCATCACGGGAGGAGACGGACACGCTTTCTGTGTGAAGTGTTTGGGCGTAGGGCATGCGACAGCAGCCCTCGAGGGTTCTGTCTGTCAGCATTGTGAACATTTCACAATTCGGCAGCTCCATTCTTGGCTCGCTCTCTTCTCGTCCGAAGGGAGTTGGGTTTCAGAGCCTTGCGGATCTGGGCCGGCCGCTGCCGAGGCAGCCAGCCGGCTAAGGTCGTGGGGTTCTCATATGGATTTGGAAGAGGAGCCGGAGACGAGCCCTGCTCTATCTCTTGCTCTGTCTTCCGGGTCCGGCTCTCCGCCTGACTCTGGAGCTTGTGTAGCGACTCCTCCTTCCCCTATGGAAAGCCAAAACACCCTCGCTGACTCCGAGGAGTAGGTAGAGGGTGCCACTGCACCAAAAACCGACAGCAGCTCTCAAGCATATAAAGAGCTGCTTGAGGTGATTACTAGTGTAGTTGAAAAGTTGAATATAGACTGGCCCGGGGAAGAGGAAGTGGCTCGTAGCAGGCTGGATGAGCGCTTCCTCTCCA
>JANDJT010000001.1:33894264-33905866 GCA_024331685.1 Stegophilus panzeri | reverse complement strand
AATCTGAAGAGCAAACGATAACCATGTGTTGTATGATAATTCATTAAATTGATTTTCTTTCAATTCAATTTGCTTTAATTCATTACGTTTCTTTAGGGACTAATACAATAATTAAAAGTATTGCAAAAGCGTCTAAAAAGATGAAGAAAAAAAAGAAAAATCAACTGAAAAATGCTTGAAAATTCAACTCTGATATGGAAAATCTTGGAAAATAATATTATGTCCATTAGGGTTTTTTTTTCCCCCCCATTAAGCCCAGAGTAATATCATCATATTTTAAAAATTATATTTGATGTTACTTTTAAAAAATAAAATGAAATTAAAAAAAAAAACAAGCAGGAAATTAGAGTACAAGAATCATACTCACTCAGAGTAAATTTATGCTAAAGTCAAGACTTTTGTTGGTAGATATATTTTTATATTTATATGGCCTTTGTCTTACTCTCATGAGCACTATATATATTATATCTGAAATGTTGAATCCTTGCAAATATAAATTGACTTAAAAGTTAAGTGAATCCAATTTAATTGCGTTGTATCAAGTTTGATTTACTTTAATGAAAATCGAGTGGCACTGAACCGACATTCCTGATCCACAGCTAGAAAACACTTCCCTTGGTATGTTGCACTTTGCTCTTTCAGGGCGAACTCCATGACGTGGAACCCTCATAAGATGATGGCCGTGCCCCTGCAGTGCTCGGCTTTGCTCGTCAGAGAGGAGGTGAGGAGTGAGGTTTGGTGAAAAAAGAAATCATTACAACATCTCCGTATTGTCCGTGTTTAATGATTGTGTTTTATTTAGGTGGGTTATTGTTGGCTCTGTGTTGTTGCAGGGTTTGATGCAGAGCTGTAACCAGATGCAGGCGTGTTACCTGTTCCAGCAGGACAAACAATACGACCTGAGCTACGACACCGGAGACAAGGCGCTGCAGTGTGGACGCCACGTTGACATCTTCAAGCTCTGGCTCATGTGGAGAGCTAAGGTACACATGTACAGCGAGATTTAACCAGGGAGAGAACTTACTCAACATTCACACTAACAAGAAACTGCAGTAGCTATACATACATACATATTGTATATATATATATATATATACTCTAATCAGTGTAAAATCGGATTGTTTGATTGATGTTACAGGCTAACATGCTAATAGTATAAGCTGCATACGTAATTTCCATAGAACTAAATCTTAATTCAGATGCTAGTGTGAATGTAACCTCTCATTAGCATAGTGGAACATGATTGGCTCTTGGATCTGATGCAGCTCATTATGTCACAATATCACTGTCATATGTTCAACATTAATCAGAGAGAACACTGCTGCGTAGAACCCTACAACACCGTGCTTTATTATCAGAGAACCTGTTCAGGAAAACAAAAACCTTCCTTCTTTCTTTCTTTCTTTCTTTCTATTCATTTCTATTTATTCATTTCATTTTCTCTTTATTTTTTCTTTCTTTCTTTCTTTCTATTTATTCATTTCATTCTTTCTCTTTATTCTTTCTTTCTTTCTATTTATTCATCGTTTCATTTCATGTCTTTCTTTCTATTTATCTCATTTCTTTCTTTCTTTCTTTCATTCTTTCTATTTATTCATAATTTCATTCTTTCTTTCTATTTGTCTGTTTATTTCTCATTGTGTTCTTTTACCTTTCTTTCTTTTTTCCTTTCTCACTTGCTTTCTTCATTTATTTGTTTTTAATTTCTGTATTTCTCTCTCTCTCTCTCTCTCTCTCTCTCTCTCTCTCTCTCTCCCCACAGGGCACTATTGGCTTCGAGGCTCAGATAGATAAATGTCTCGAGTTGTCTGAATATCTCTACAACAAGATAAAGGACAGAGAAGGCTACGAGATGGTGTTTGATGGAAAGGCAAGTTCTTCCATCTGATATTTTAATATTTATCATTTACCTTGCTGAGTCGTGCCCCCCCCACCCCCCTGTCATGTTTTTTTGCATGAATAAAGCCTATGAAACGCCCGGAGGAATGAGCAACACTCTCAGCAGTATTTATATAACGTCATTTAGTGTGTCAGTGCTGATTGTGAGCGCGTTCCCTTTCAGACAGCAGGGGAAGCAGGCCAGGCTAATCTAAATGGAAATGATGCTTGTTGGCAGCGTGGCCTCTTCACAGGAGCACGGCCTGCGTGAGGTTTATAACCCTGATAGAATCAGAGCAGGACGTGAGACACGAGAAAGGAAATGCAAAGTTTTCATTTTAAATTGTGGGTTTTTTATTTTTATTTTTACGAAAGCCCTGAAGCTGACAGAGTGAATTCAGAGCTCAGAGATGCTGCATAAATAATAATGCCTGGTCAGCTGTGAGTCACAAGCCATGTTAAATAATAGAGCTTTGTGTGTGTGTGTGTGTGTGTGTGTGCGTGTGTGTGTGTGCGTGTGTGTGTAGACAGAGTAGTGTGTTATGGCTGCCTCTTACCGGTGCTGCCCTCTAGAGACACACAATAGGGCTGAGTGGCTATAATGGAGTTTAATGTCTCTCTATGAGGTACCTGCTCAATAACACACACACACACACACACACACACACACACACACACACACTCCCCCATCCTGAACAGCCCGCCTTATTGTCTGTGCATGAATTGGTCTTTTGATTGAACAGATTACACGGCAGCTCCAAAACTGACAGCGACAATTATTCTCATTACGAGGCAGCCAGTGAGTGGCGAGGCTAATCACGCCACCTCAGCCTCCACACGTTTGCATCTCAATGAGCTTCATGCTTAATGGAGTGATGGATGAGTGAGTGTATGTGTGTGTGTGTGTGTGTGTGTGTGTGTGTGTGTGTGTGTGAGAGAGTGTGTGTGTAGGTTTTATGGTCGAAATGATGAATTGGTCTTCATGTCGTTGTTCTTGTTGTGTGTGTGTGTGTGTGTGTGTGTGTGTGTTCTTGCAGCCTCAACACACCAACGTGTGTTTCTGGTACCTCCCACCCGGCGTGCGCTACCTGGAAGACAAAGTGGAAAAGATGAAGCGTCTACACAAGGTGAGTTTAAAGGAGAAGTGGAATTAAAACGTTCAAATCGAGGCCTCGTCACTGGTTCAGATACTTAACAGGTCCCCAGTTTTGACTATTATGCTTTAAGGATTTATTCTTTTTTTTATTATTATTATGCTTTAAGGTCCGTGCGAGATTCTCGTTGTCGCAATATCTCAAGAAAGAGTGATTGACTGTTTGTAAAAATTAATGTGGAATTATAGTTGCAGCCAGTTTATTAGATTTGGAAACTGATTCATACAGGGTCAAGGTCACAGCAAGGTCAAATGTCTGAAACAGTTTTTTTCTGTAATAGCGTCCTTCCTGTTTGTCATGCAGAGATGTTGCTTACTTACATGGACTTAGTATGCTTGCTACAACAACAAGGTGGCCAGATTACATTTCTACGCTGATTTTAAGTGTATCTGAGGCATACAAATTAGTTCTAAGAAGGACTACACTTGTTGGCAGTGGACAGTGGAGTCGTCCCCGTCCGGTTCTTCTGAGTTTATGATGTGATGTTTTTCTTTTATCACCCCTGAACTGTAGAATAGTGTTCCACAGAATCAGAATCAGAATCAAAATAAAAAAGGTACTTGATTAAATCGGCATATTGTTTGTGACTTTTATCTTGCCGCACTGTGTATATATAGTTAATTTATGAATGATTTTTAGAAGAGAAGATAAGATGCTTTTATTGTCACTGTTTGGAGCAAGCCAGCAGATGCCGTAAAGAGTAAGACAAAAAAATCTAAAATAAAGGAGACAAGTAAAAACTTATGGAAATGTCAGTAGAAGTAAAATCCAAGTAAAAAAAATTACACAGATTTCTTAATGTGACTTACATAATTATAAGTAAAGCAGAAGGAGAAGAAGAAGGAGAGAGGAAGAAGAGGAGCGGAAGAAGAAGAAAAGAGGAAGAAGAATGGGAAGAAGAAGAAAAGAGGAAGAAGAAGAGAGGAAGAAGAAGTAAAGAGGAAGAAGAAGAGAGGAAGAAGAAGAAGAGAGGAAGAACAGAGGAAGAAGAAGAGAGGAAGAAGAAGGGGAAGAAGAAGAAGAAGAAGACAAGGAGGGGAAGAAGAGAGGAAGAAGAAGAAGAGAGGAAGAAGAAAGGGAAGAAGAAAGGGAAGAAGAGAGGAAGAACAGAGGAAGAAGAAGAGAGGAAGAAGAAAGGGAAGAAGAGAGGAAGAACAGAGGAAGAAGAAGAGAGGAAGAAGAAAGGGAAGAAGAAGGGGAAGAAGAAGAAGAAGAAGACAAGGAGGGGAAGAAGAGAGGAAGAAGAAGAGAGGAAGAAGAAGAAGAGAGGAAGAAGAAAGGGAAGAAGAGAGGAAGAAGAGAGGAAGAAGAAGAGAGGAAGAAGAAAGGGAAGAAGAGAGGAAGAACAGAGGAAGAAGAAGAAGAGAGGAAGAAGAAGAAGACAAGGAGGGGAAGAAGGAGAAGAAGAAAAACAAATTATTTATAATCATCATAGATCTTAATTCTATAAAATATATAAAAATAAATCTAAATTACAACAACAACAACGACAATAATAATAATAATAGTTATTATTATTATTATTATTATTATTATTATTATTATTATTATTATTGCCCTGAAGTTATTTAACTATAATGGCACACCCTGAAGTGTTTATTCCTCTTAAACCACAGCAACTCGGCAACGATTACAATATATAATTCATGACTTGCGTTGCTATGCATTGTCATTTACTTTATATCCATGATATATTTAAATGAATTGAACATGGAACCAAATGAACAACAACCAGAAAACCTTTTCTGCATTATCACATTTATTCCCATTTATAAATCATACACTTGCTTTAAAAATGAAAAAAAAAACCACAAATCTAATAGAATGGAAAATACAGTAATCCTGAGAGACGTATAATGTATTAGTGAGAGATATTTCTCTTCGATTTTATTCTGAGATCCTATAAATCTGCACAGCATTGTTTATTCTTTTCCTAGACAGAAGCTACATTTTCTAATTTCAGAAGCATTTTCTAATCTCTTCTTCAGAACATCAGATCTGCTCAAGCCCAAGTTTTTTGTCATGTGGTTATGGTTTGTGATTAAAAGAGATCATTTTATCGCTGTAGCATAGCAGGCGCTTGTTAAATGGAAAGGCGATGTGATGAAAAATGGACTCCAGGGTTTTCAGAGTGCGACCCGAGTCACATAACAAAGACAAAAACCACCTACTCGCGCTTTTTCTGCAGATGAGAAAAGTCCCAGAGTCACATTTCTGTCAGAAGCCTTTACACAGATGCCACAAATGAAAAGTGACACGAGACATCCGTACAGAATAATTTACTTTCACCGGGGCATTGCTAGATTACCCCTGCACGTCTCTCTGCAGATACAGTGCCGCATGTCTGCTGCTAAATTTAGCCCCTCGCTCTTTCCTATGCCAGACACAGCTGTCCTGAATCAACGCAATCGCCCTTTTCTCTGACGGATAGACCAGACAAGCAGTCAATAACTTCAGCCTCGAACCATCACCCATCCCCATCACTGTCACTGCTCAAATGGAAAATAAGCACCACTTTAACTCACAAAGTCACCTCTTTGGCTGCAATCGTTCTTTAAAGATACAGATCTTTAAACTTTTAATAAACTTTCAAGAGGTGGGTTAGATTGGTCTGTCAGGTCTGGTGAACATAAGTGTGCCGAGGGTTTCCTGACTGCTTGTTGGCTGACACGGGGTTTGAGGATATTTCAGGTTTCGAGAGGAGGCATTGGTACTGAAATGACAGTTACACATATAATTGTATGATGTTTGCTAAATGGTAAATAAGTACTCGAATCTGATTGGTCATAACGTGTTGATTCATTTCCAATAATAGCAGCTCGGACGGTAGTGCTAATACGTTACCGTTTCTATAGTGACATCTTATTTACATGGACTTGTATTGTGGATGCTACACATCGCATTTTCTGTAAGGAGATGTTTATTAACGTTTATGGAAGGAGTCTCCAGTGTCGGTGCCGTAACGTTACGCTTGGAGTTTACGCTTTGACGTTTCTCAGTAACATGACAAGCTGCTTTTTTCTTTTCTTTTTTGCCTTATTAACTTCAAGAGAAAAAAAATAGAGGATGGTGAAGGAACAACTGTTTATAGCTTATAACTAACTTGTCTCATGGATGTTCCACAACATTAAATGTACAGATAGAAAGTATATCGTTAATAAATAAAAAATGGTCATCTTTGGCAAATTGTTGTGGTATAAGAGAAATAAAACACTTTAGTACAACTTGTTGAATATTTTCTGACACTGAGTGTTTAGTTCCTTAGTGTAAATCTTATGTAGCATTAACAACATGGTCAGTGATGTTTTTAATCCGAAGATATACAAATGATGTCAACCACCATCATCCAAACAGACCCAGACATCTCTACTCACCTGTCAATCATGTTACCTTCCGATTCAAAAAGCTCCGCCCTTTAACGGCTAACATTCAGCAGTCAAGCGTGGGTGGGGGTGTGGCTTTGACTGGAGATTGACTCGAGAGTTACAAAACAGTTTCAGCAAACGTCCTACAAAACTCTTTGCTATATGTTTAATTAAGCTATTAGCATTCAGTAACTGGATATGTAGCTGACTTAATAGTTTGTGTGGGCACAAAAAAATAAAATAAATAAAATGTAAAATAATATAAAGTGCTGCATCAAGTGCTATTTTATAAGCTGCTTTTATAATAATGAGTGTGGAAGCCGTATTAACTTAATGTGATAACGGCAGCTAGGACTATCCATACAGTAATATACTAGTGATATACTACAGTCCTCGCCCTTTTCTCATTCACATACCATCGTGTTAGTGATTCATGTTTTGAATGATCACTTATCGCTTTGGTTATATTGTATTACATTTAACAGGAAAGGGGGGGGAAACTATTTCTTTCTTCAGTCCGCATTTTCTATCCCTGATTTTTTATTTTATTTTATTTTATTTAAATGAAGTGCTTGTGTTTAAAGGCAGTGGACTAGACATTATTAAAAGCTCAGTCTTGAATGCTTCTACTCAAGAAAAAAACCCAGGGCTTATGATTACTAATGCTCCATTCATACACAAAGGAGTCACCGTATAAAAAACTATGAAGTGTTACTATATGAAAGTAAATACAAGTCTCACAACTTGCTCTGTCTGTACTATACAGCTTCTTGAGGACAGCGGGATTAGTCACACAGAACAGACAATCCTGCTAACAAAATCTTATGTCTTAAAGGGACAGTACACATTTTAACTGTTACAGACTTAAGCACCTGCATAAAAACCCACGTCTGAATCTGCGCAGCGTTCTTTATGTAAATATCGAGGTAATTTTTTACATTAAGTCATCGACTTGTAGTCTAAATCAGCAGCTAAATCAGTAGCTAAACACCACCACTACCTGATATTCACCTTAAATTCTTTTTATTTTAAATGGACTTTGGTGGTCCTGATGATTGAGAAACTCTTGACTCGGCGTTAAATGCTTTTTCCTCAGGTCGCTCCTACGATCAAAGCTCGGATGATGGAGTACGGCACGACCATGGTGAGCTACCAGCCGCAGGGAGACAAAGTCAACTTCTTCCGCATGGTCATCTCCAACCCGGCCGCCACCTTCGAGGACATCGACTTCCTCATCGAAGAGATCGAGCGACTCGGACAGGACCTGTAACGCTTCCGACATCTCGATGTACAAAATGTTTGTTGTGAATGTACGGTAATTTTATTGCTCCCCCCCCCCTTCTTCAAATTCTAATATAGGTGAATATATTTAACGTCAAAAAGTCCGTATTTAAGTATCGTAGCACCACGTGTCGTGGACGTCTTGGTCCGAAGCCCTGTAGAAGTGTTAATGTCTGCTCCTGTCTATGTCAGCATAAGCTTTACATGTGTGGTGTGAGTGTGAAGAATTATTTGCTTCAATCCTGTGCAATAGGGCATAATTTATAGCGGACCAGATATTCTAACTGCCAGTCATCACTATAGATATATAAGAAGGAACGATATTTATTTAAATAGATGTATAAGAGAGAGAGAGAGAGAGAGAGAGAGAGAGTACTTTGGCTTACCTCAGTATTGCCTTTATAATCACAGGCAGCATTTGAGTGTTGTTAAGTAGAAAATACAGTAGAAATGTAGTGTTTAATTCCTGCTGGAGAACAACTCTTGTGTTAATATTAAACCTAGCACAGGACATAAAGAAGCTTTATCTAGAATGGTTTTAGAGTAAAAGGCTTTTATCCAGAGAAAAAAAAAGAGTAAGCAGAAATGTATTGTATCTACAGTAGGAGGAAGATCTGAAGCAGGCTGAACCAAAAGGTCTTAACTAGAGCGGTAATAATGACGAAGCACAATTTTGAGAGAATCATTTATTCTGACCGGCATGAAGCGTTTACTCCAGACTGCACGGATGAATGGATGAATGAATGAATGAATGAATGAATGAATGAATAACCCCCATCTGAATAGTACTTTACTGGTGTAAATATTTATTAGACAGGCTGAGCATATCATTGCAGCGAAGCAGCTAATGTTTAGATTTAAATTCTAAAATCCGAGTTTTTTCAGCTAGAAATCAATTTTATGCCTGGTCTTAGTGTAAAATCAGTTTTGGACTATTTGGTGCAACCGCCTTACAAGTTACAACCACAACGAGTAGTTATAAGGTCATAAGCCCTTTTGGTGCAGTCGGCCCCTGGAGATCTTCTGCAGCCATGTGTAAAATAACTAAAGGCTACAAGGCTAAAATGTCAACAAAGGAGACTTTATATAAAGAAAGAAGTGTGTGGAAAACTAAAAGAAGAGCTCATAGTTGTACAATGTCCTTGGGTATCCTTAAAGGCATTTATAAAATGCTATTATTATTATTATTATTATTATTATTATTATTATTATTACAACCGGAGTCTGTACCTGAGGCAGAGAGTGAAGTGAAGTTCTTTCTGACTGGATGATGTTGATGTCACTGATGGATATCTGTACTTCATGTCTGAGAGTGTTTGTCTACAAATGTTTGTCTGAAAGACACCAGAGGTGTTGAATCCAGAGCAAAGCGCTTGTATCCAGCACACAAAAGACTTTTCTTTTGCGACCAAGAAGTAGACAGCATTAATCTTAAGTTAAAATAGTTAGCAGGTTCTGACGAAGAGCCGAAATGTTAGTAAATAATCCAGTAATGTAGAGTAGGTGTAAGTGTGTGAGGTCTGTATCTTTAGCAGACAGCAACAAATACCAATAGATCTTGACACACACACACACACACACACACACACACACACACACATATATATATATAGATAAATATATATACGCAGGCGCAAAGCGATGAAACATTTCATTCTTATCGCAGGATCAGTCATCTGTTCCTGTGAATAATTCACTCTCACATACATAAGCATATAGTATATTGTAGTGAATTAGTGTATTAGTGAGTTTAAATCAACCTATAGTGATGAAGCAAACTATTAGCGATATTGCTAAGTACATGCACTTAGACCAAAAACAATAGTTGAAACAGTTTCATAGTTTAAACTGGAAATGTATATCATTTAGTGATATCGCTCAAACTGAATCAGATAAGCTAAATAAGATTCAAGGTGTCATGAGGACTCTGGACATTTCACTGCCACACCAGCAGAGGGTGCACTCATCAGAGTACCAACTCTCACCAGAGTACTTCCTGTTTACTTCCTGGTCTTAGAGTAAATAAGCGTTCATTCACTGCGAAGTCTTGCCAAAAATGCACCTTATCTACAAAATACTGGGATAAGTGAGAGACTTTAGTAATTTAGTATGAATATCTAGTATATAGTAATTTAGTTTTTTTTGTTATTGTTGTTTATTTATGTATTATTGCTATTGGTATTATTTATTTATTTATTTATTTATTTATTTTATTTTTTAGAAATTTTCCCCTGCCAATCTGATGCCCACACTCCAGTCCAGTAGATGGTGGTAATGCACCTTAAGTTGGTTTGCCAACCGCCATTAAAACAATAACAATAAGAAGAAGTCTTGCCAATCCCAGTGTTTACTTAAGCTCCAGGACCGGTTATTGCTGATTACGTGTCTTGAACCATTTTGTTTATCGGACTTATCCATTGGCTTTGCTGAACCTGACTGTCCTTTTTTGTTGTTGTTGTTGTTGTGTTTTTTATTTATAATTTATTTAACTTTATTGAGCCTCTTACAAATGGATCCTCACTCTACATCCGAGTCGCCATTCTTTCAGAAGATTTTGCCTACACCCATGCATCGACCGCAACCTCCCAAGGTCAGTTATTGGGAACACCTATGGAGGAATTAATCAGAGTTTGCCGGGCCACCATAAGATTGATCCACTTACCTGGTACCATAAGTGTCTACTGCTAACCTGGAAGTCAACTTGCCCAAACCTCCACCATTTCCCATACACAAAGTTCATCAAGGCCAAAAGGTAGTTAAAAAAAAACAAAACAAAGCGATGATTCAAGGCACGTAAAGGTAATTAGCAATAACAAGGTTCGGAACTTGGGGACTGGCAAGACTTCGTAATAAATGAAGGTCTACAAACTGCTTAATTACTATAAAAACCAGGAAGTAACCAGCAAGTGGATGGGTCTGGTGAGAGCGCCCTCTGGTGGCGGGGAAGAGTATCCATTGTCCTCGTTACACAAAAATTAATCTCCGTAGCACTTAGTTTAACATCTGTGAGTTTTCCATTTCCAGTCCACTCCAGTGTTAGAAATTCAATCAATCATAAAAATAAAAAAAAATAAAAAAAACATTTAATAAGGTTATTCTTGGTCATGATCTGTAAATGGACTTATTGACTAAGCACTTATCTATGTGAATACATCCATGTACTGTATATAAAAGAGTCTATTTGTGAGGTAAAATATTATTTTCTCTATTCAAAAATAACATGTAATTGTAATACTATATATAATATATATATATATATATATACTCATTCTGCTTATGTATACATTATTTATGTGTATATTTATCTGTGAAGGAAAAGGCTTTCATTTAACTGCATTTTTTGTGCTACGAAATACTAATCTAAGAAGAAAAAAAAAATGTTTTAGACTCCAATGACGTGAAATTCCAGCGATTATGGAAAGCCATTTCTGAACCGAAGTCGGTTATCTTTGTGCCCAAGTGATCTACTTGACATTATGTGCAAATATGTCATTTTTGTGCATTCGTAACTGTATTGCCTTAGTATTTATTGCCGGTATTGTCTTGTTCTCCGCCTGGGGAACTTTGTGCACTTTAGATTTCCTGTAAGTCCAGTGGATGTTCATAGTTTTAACCGTTTTTGATGAAACTGTGATTCGTCTGAACGTGTGCTTGTTTTTGGATTTGGATGAAAAGTCACGTGTGATGTTTAAATTTGCTTCGGGGTTTTTGCGTTTGTAGTTCGCTAAACACATTGTCGCTACCTATCTGTATCCTTAACATGTACAATGAATAATTTTCCTCTTTTTTTATTTTCATGGAGGTGTATGTAAGGTCTGTCCTCGTTCTGAATTAGCAAGCCAACCCTAAATAAGTCGTAAAAAAAGCCGTGGTGTCCTGGGCACGTTCTTTATGTTGTCTCTTTAAAAAAAAAAATTATATATA
>JANDJT010000001.1:33870735-33885805 GCA_024331685.1 Stegophilus panzeri | reverse complement strand
CTGTCTCTCTCTCTATATCTGTCTGTCTTTATCTCTCTCTCTCTCACACTCTCTCTCTCTGTCTGTCTGTCTCTCTCGCTGTCTGTCTGTCTCTCTCTCTCTCTATCTGTCTGTTTCTCTCTCTCTCTTTCTCCATCTTTCTGTCTCTCTCACTCTGTCTGTCTCTTTCTCCCTATCTGTCTGTCTTTATCTCTCTCTCTCTCTCTCTCTATTTTTAGCTCAGTGTATTTCACTACACATTTAAGAACTGGCTAAGAACCAAAAGAGAATGTTGTTAGAATTTTATGATCAAGTCACAAAAGCCTTTGATACATGACTTGACCAGAAATCAAATACAAATCACTTCTATTAATTTGTGCTATAAATCTTTTGTGCTGTATCCACTGAATCTACAGTAACCAGATGAGCTTAAACACTGAAGCAAAGACATGAGCATAAACTGTTTCTACGCTCTTTTGGGGCATCCATATTGGACCATGCACAGCATCAGAACATGAAACACATGCTAAAGCCTTTTTAAGGTAATATTGTGACAGTAGGCTCCAGGCTCCCCGTGACCCTGTGTAGGATAAGCAGTAGAGAAAATTGATGGATGGATGGATATTGTCACAGTGACTAGTTTCCCCTGCAGGGTAGTTAAACAAAGCCAGATGTTTCCCATCCAGGTCTGTTTCTGTCTCAAAACACTTAAGTCCTCGGGGTCAAAGTTCAGAGGTGATGAGTAAAACAGGAACATGTTGAAGATAATGAATCGGGCGCCAAATCGGCCATCTCATCACATCTGACGCCAGTATTGCCATGATGGAAGGTGAATGAACATCTGAATATATATAGTTTGGGTAAAATGAGAGAATTGGATGCACAATCCTGTTTGAGTAATCTCAGCATTCGAGGAATGTCCGCAGTTAGAAACGACACCGGTCTGATCCGGCAGGAACTCCAGCTGGCTGTGTTTCCTTTGGGAAGGACAGTTGAGCTGCTGCACTTTTCCTGACATGTTGTGGAGCAACATTAGCTGTTTTTTCCTCCCCTATGTCTTCGGTTAACAGACTGAGATCATTCGCCTTGGCTCACTGTTTAAAAGGACTAAAATAACTTTTGAAATGAAAATATCTTTGGCAATCATGGAAATATCAACATCACACGGGATTCTTGGAAATCTTATATAAGTGCTCGTTAGATTCCCCGGTGCCCATGTATAATAAAAACAAATGAGCACTGCTGATTTCTCTGTGTTAGTCCACGCTAATCTTATGGTTCTCTCCAGCATGCATGACTAAACCTTTCATCTACGACCATTTAATGAAAACTAATTCCTAAAGTGAAAGGAGTGGAAAATAAGAGACTACACATCATGAAATGGTTTCGATAAAGTACCTCCTCATATTTCCCACAGTCTTCATTAGACTTCAGTGTTGCATATGATTGAGCTGGTGTTCATGTCACTGCACACACTTTATTTTCATTGCCTGGTTTCAATAAAAGCCAAGAATGAGTGAGCATGGTACCAAGTGACTGTTGTCTATAAATCAGAACCACAGGTTGACCTCTAACTTTCTCTATTCATGGAGTTATTGCATTATTGCATGCAGTTATTGCTGTGGATCAGGTGGTTGAGCAGGTTGTCCACTAATCGTAGGGTTGGAGGTTCGATTCCCGGCCCACGTGACTCTATATACCGAAGTGTCCTTGGGCAAGACACTGAACCCTGAGTCGCTCCCGATGGCAAGTTAGCGCCTTGCATGGCAGCTCTGCTACCATTGGTGTGTGAGTGTGTGTGTGTGAATGGGTGAATGAGACACAGTGTAAAGTGCTTTGGATAAAAGCGCTATATAAGTGCAGAACAGTTACCATTTGAACTCACAACCTTCCGATCAGAAGTCCAACATCTTAACCGCTGAGCTACCACTTCCCTTGTTCGTGAGAAAGCGTCAGAGGAAAACGTCCAGACAGGTTCGAGCTGACAGGAAGGCTACGTTAACTCAAATAACCACTCTTTACAACCGTGGTGAGCAGAAAAGCATCTCAGAATGCACAACATGTTGAACCTTGAGGTGGATGAGCTATAACAGCACAAGACCACATCCGGTTCCACTCCTGTCAGCCAAGAACAGGAATCTGAGGCTACAGTGAGCACAGGCTCACCAAAACTGGACAGCTGAAAAAAGTTCCAGTTACATTATATTCTCCCAAACGGTTCCATCAGAGCCACACAAACGGTTCCCTAAGTAAAAGTAGCCCCATGTTTTGCAAGGATGATTTATACAGCTTCATTTACAATCATTACTCTGATTGAAGGCTTAATGAACACATTCAACTGAAATGTTGTTTTTTTTTTTTTAATCCCAATTGTTCTAATAACTGCCCCTATACTTCCGGGTTTTATGTTCGCAATACAGGGAAACATGAGCTTCTTCTTCTGTGGTAATCACACAGTATAACACACATACAGTACACAGAAATTAAGTTGAAAAACTCTGGAGTATTCCTTTAACGTTCTGCACTACTGATTTCCCGGATCGGATATTATTTAATAAATATCTGCCAAATGAAAGCATGTAAATATTTGGAACAGCCAGTCTGACTTTATAACTATTTCCACATAAAAATCCTACAGTCTGGCAAAGCTAACCATGAAAATGAAGCCATGATGTAGACACATCTGTAAAATGTTGAGATGGAAAGGATTACCGAGGCTGACTGCTAATCAGTAACATCTACAATTAATAAAGTAAATTCAAGGTGATTTGGGGGAAAAAATGCTTTGTCGGCGTTCCGAGTCGGAGCTTCGGACAGAATCTGCTGCTTTTTCATGTTTACGTTGAACGCTTATTCATTCATTAGATCCGAGTGAGACAGGATTCAATCCCAGTACAGAGCTGTTAAAGAAACCGTATATGTTCCAAAATAAACTGGAAATCTGATGACTTTTTTTTTTTTTTTTTTTTTTTTTTTCCCCAACTGCATGCAAGCCAAATTTGTATGTTGTTTCAAATCAAATGACAGTTTTGCGATTGTGTTTGAGCAGTCATTCAATACATGGCGCTTTGGGATGTCAGAAATTGGAGACGCCATCAACAAATGTTAAATAAACATCAACTATGACACGTTTGTGGAGCATCCACAGTACAAGTTCTTGTGTATTAGTATTAGAATTAGCTAGCGCATTAATATACGTAAACCTGTGATTTGGAGCTGCACTACTGTCAGAAAAATAATCAAACACATTCTGACCAATCAGAATTGAGAATTCTAAAAGGCGGTGGGTGATGTCATCAGCATTCATCATGTAAGACAGGTTTGATCTACAGACTGTTGAATGTCTATGACGGTGTGTATTTTTTTTCCCCCCCTCTATCCTTTCTGACTGTGGTGGATTTTTTTTGTGTCTGGTTACTTTTCTGATCTCATTTGATCTTCAATATAAAACATCTGGAGCTGAGCGCATTTCACACCTGCTTTTAATTCACAGCACAGACTGAAAGCTGTGTATTAGCTCTTCGCAATCAGGGGCTGTTAGTCACGTTCTGACCGAACCTAGACTACTGCCTAACTCAATGAGTAATCATGTTTAAACAATATAAACAAATA
This sequence comes from Stegophilus panzeri, assembly GCA_024331685.1. Classification (NCBI taxonomy): domain Eukaryota; kingdom Metazoa; phylum Chordata; class Actinopteri; order Siluriformes; family Trichomycteridae; genus Stegophilus; species Stegophilus panzeri. The sequence goes on along the minus strand of JANDJT010000001.1, from coordinate 33,882,214 downwards.
CAGATATTAGAATGCTCTAGAAACAGTTATGGCGGTGAGTATGGTCTTTCTGATGTCATGGTAAAAACTGAGGTAACTGTTTCATTTAGTCTACCAGAGTTTTGAAGGGTTCTGTGTGTTCTCTATAAGTTTCTAAGACACACACACACAAAAAAAAAAAAAAAAAAAAAAAAAAAAAAAACACGCCTTCTCTTGTTACATACAATCCACAAAACGCAAAGACCTTCCAGTGTCGGAAACTTGGTTACAGCTTGACCTCTGACCTCTGACCCGGAGACTCCTTCCATAAATGTTAAATATACGTCCTCTCACAGAACACTTCAGCGTATCAATTTTTTTGTTGTTGTTAAATAAAAATGCCGTTTTAATTCTTTTATTATTAGACTTAGATTAGGTTGAGAGTTATGTGACGTCCCTGTGAATGAGCGGATAACGTATCACTGTAGAACGAGCGCGTTAATATAAACCTGTGATTTGCAGCTGAGCTGCTGCTGTAGGAAATGAATCAACACCTTCTGACCAATCACTATCAAATGAAATCAAAAGAAAACCATATGAGTATTTACATAAGATTATGGATGGATAGATGGATATATGGATAGATATATCTATATAGGGATATATCTATAGATCTATCTCTCTATAGATAGGTAGATAGATCCTATAGATAGATCTATAGATAGATCCATATATGGATAGATAGATGGAAGGGTGGCTAGATGGATAGATAGATACATGGATATAGATAGATGGATAGATGGAATTGGTAAATATGAGCTGTGAAGGCTGTGAAAAATTCTCTTTATTGTTGAACCTTTTGAGCTTTTGTTAAAAAAAATTCACAAAAATACCCTGCACAAAATATTGTCTAAAAGGGTGCCAATAATCGTTGCACACTTCTATTTAATAAAGTTGGTTTTTTTTTGTTGTTTTTTTTAAATAAATAAACCTGTGTTGTGTTTGCAGTTGTTTGATATTCACCAGAGCAGAGTACTTCTGTGAATTTTTTTTTTGCATAAAAGATCAAAAGGTTCAACAATAAAGACAAATTTTCACAGCCTTCACAGCTCATATTTACCAAGGGTGCCAATATTAGTGGAGGGCACTGTATATGAGGCATTCATAATGTGTTATGAATACAGGATTCAAAGGAAGTGTTTCCATCATAAATATGAAATATGTCTTATCTTAACGACTCCACATCCTGTAGTCTGGTGTTTTATTCTGGGGGTTTGAGGAGTCGGTAAAAGTAGAACACCGCTTCAGTTCTGTGATTTTAAAGAATAACTAGAAGTTAATGGAAGTTGAAGTGTGTACTCACCTTCTCTCCCACAATCAAACTTCGATACGTGTGTTCAGGGAACAGCTGCTGATCATTAACCAAGACGTGACTCTGTCGAATGCTTTTATTGGACTCTGTGCAAAGAAAATCCGATAGAACGTCCTTCGCTTTCCGAACAACGAGTCAAGAATGCGGCTGAAATCGTAAACCATTAGAGGGTGAGATGGTGCATATCAAGTGCAATTGAAGTTTAATTTAAATCAAATCCACCTGAACATACCGTGAGGGACTCCGACAACCTTTGTGCTAAAACGGTTTAAAAGTTCTGTCAAAATAGAAGCAAATTATATTCAGCCTTGACAAAATATCACGTTTCATTCTGCAGATTTTAATTATTATTATTTTTCTTTTTTCTTTTTGCAGAATAAATAAATTAGTAACAGTTCCAAGCACAAGCATCTGAAATGATTTGCAATTTTTTTTTTTTCGCCATCGGTTACATAATAGATCGAGAAATTCAACATAAACAATGTTGCTCACATAGACACTTCAAAGTACCCTCAGCCAGAAGGAGGTCCTGGGTTTGTCCTGTTAGGATGGCAGTGTACCTGTAAAATCTTCTGATCTTTCTTTATTTCATAGCCTCGTGTGTGTCCTCAAAGAAAAGGCAATCCCATCGATGCTTTTCACCGGATGAGAGATACACACGAGTATGGAAAAAAACAGAACGGACAGACATTTTCACTCCACGTAACAATCGCTACATATGAACGTGTAAGCATTGAAAACAATATTGTGATAATACCGTTTCTCATTGTGATATCAACTGCGATAAAACGTCAGGAAATTACCACGATACTAAATCTTAATGTTAGCTGTAATTACTATAAGAGCGGAACACACACACACACACACACACACACACACACACACACAAAATAAATTGCAGTGTATGTTAAACACACAATACACTACGGAGCCTGTTCTGTTTTACAGATCTTCAATGTTACAAGTAACAAAAGAAGGTTAAATAGTGTATGTTAATAGATATTAATAATGAAAAAAAGACGTATATCAAGTTCAAAACTCGTCAAATCGCAGTATAATACTCTCATGACTTGTAGGCCCTCACTTTTCCTCTATAGCTGCCACTTCTTTCGATTCTTCTCAGCAACGTTTGGATCTTCTCTGTTGTTGCAATGTTTTTCACTCTTTTCTTTTTTATGTTATTCTGGTAATTCCGCTCTGTCTTTTGTAAGAAAATCAAGATAAAGAATATTTTCTCCCCCCCCGGCTCAGAAACCTTGTTGTGGGTGTACAGGGGCGTAACCTGGCCTGGGAATTCGGGGCTGTAGCCCTAAAGATTTTTTTTCTTTAACCCTGAATAATTCTCCACTTGGAAGTAACTGAACACGAGTAAAAGAAGACAACGGTGTTGTAATTTTGTATCCTCAGTGAACGAAAACGAGACCAATCAGACGGGGTTTACAGGAAATGATGTGGAAATACTCGTGTCTTATTCGCTGAAGGCTCTCGATTCTGCCAAACGCTAGCTCACACAGTCCGTTAGTGTGAGGCGGGAAATATGGATTTATTTATTTATTTATTTATTTACTTTTTAACTAGCAAAGTGGTTAAAACTGAACCACATCACTGTAACATCCTCTCACGCTGAGCAGGAAACAAGGTGTGTAAATGTCTATATGAGCTCCAAGTCATGTGAACATGATATGAGCAGAGCATAAGGACAGATAACGTACTCTGCATGGCTCTGTAGCAGCTAAACCCATACATTATTAGCTTAGCTGTGCCTCCCCTTGACTAGCGAGACCAAACTAGCCTAGTCTCGTGTCAGACAGGCAAAATGGTTTATATTTTATCCGTCTGGTAGTCTTGCAGGGAACAGTGATAACAGGCGAATTTTATGATAAATCCAACTTTTTCACACTTTTTTAATCATGTAGCCCTCACATGCAAGAAAAAAAATGCATGGAAACAATCTATATAGAAGTAGGTTTTTAAAAAAGTTTTTTTGATGGAATAGAATCTGGGCTCAGCCCCAGATGATTAACAGTCCAGCTTACACCCCTGGAGGTGGGGGTTGTTATGGGGGGTGCAAAGTTTTGCACTCAACTGTATTTTTCTCCTTTATGTTATTACCATATAAATTTCTGTAGGAAGATACAACAAATAGCTATGTATGCATCTTATCCTATATACACATAGTCTTTGTATTTGGATTTACATAAACATTTGTCTATATACTTTATAGGGATTCCAATGTAAATTTCAATTAAAAACTTTATCATAAAGTGAGAATGTAAGATATATGTGCATAATTAAGACAAAAAAAATGATTTTAAAATAGATAAATCCTTTGAATGAATTACCATTACTGTACAATGTTTAAGGTATAGGACTGCGGTATAGCATTTTATATATGCATGGCAACATCATACCCCACCACACACATAGATCAACATATACACACACACACACACACACACACACAATCATCTCAACATTAAGCAGAATCAAAAGGTTCATTCCCTCAATAAAGTTTGGTCACGCTCAACCAGCCAAAGTACTTGGAAAGCAGTCAGTACTTTTTGTTCAGAAATTGATTAGAATAAACAAACACTGGAATAAACAAAAAGCAACAAATAAACAAAGGATATAACTCGATTTAAATAGCACCTTTGCATTATATAGATATCATATTTCAAAATTTTTGAATATTAACCCTGCCAACCATTTGTTCAGTTTAGGCCAGACCACATTTCTTAAAGCACCATTTTCTTTTTATATTATTCTATTTATATTTCTTTTCATTATAAATGGTGTTAAATTGCGACCACAGATAAGGAATTCATTCTATAGTGTACCTCGTTTTTCTGTGCATACGACAACAAAGGCCATGATTTTCTGAAAGCACCTGTTTCTGACAAGAGCAAGAATTGAGATGCGGTGAAATCCTGGTGTCACGCAGCCACCCAGAGGATGGAAATGTTGGCACCTTCGTCATGAGTGATTTGATTGATGCGTCCACGTATGCAGTCCAGCGTGATGTAAATGGCTGTGCCGTTCTGGACCTCGAAAGACGCTCTGACTCCAACACTGGTCCACTCGCTTCCCTCGGGCATCTGACCCCCAACCTGCTGCGCCAGAGGACCCGAAGTCGTCCTGTCATGGCCCTGCTGATGTAGCACCAGCTTCACCACGTTGCATGAGTGGATCAGCTTCACAGTGAGTGCCACGTTGGCTGTCCCGGCTTCTTGGAAAACAAAATTCCTCTGTGGGTGTTGGTGTCCCGCGCCAGCAAGCCGGATGTGTTCGGCATCCGGACCAACCTGCTGAAACAACAAAGGTTTGTTCCTCACAGCTCCCGATGGAAGGCCTGTCCTGGACACGGTGGCCATTAGCGATGAGGAAATGGCACCTGGAATCCAGAGAAGACTTAGCATGCTAATTCCAGAGCTGTCTCCAAAGTATCGGACATTGCACTGCGACGGAGTGAGAATCTCAAAGTTTAGCCAGTCACCCGAGTCTACGATGGTAGTAGCAGACAAGGTGATGGAGGTGTCCCGATAGTTGACACCGGATTTAAATGAGCGCATTACTTCCTGGTTGGTCCCATTTCCGTTAATGTAGGCGACTAGCGAGAAGCCTTCACGGACGCACGTGTGGCCCATGGCATAAAGTGCCTGCTGCAGGACAAATTTGACAATGCCTCGCTCAGTGAAGCGAATTCCACGGTTATCATGAGTCAGTGCCACTACATAGGGGTCAGAGACAGTAGCAACACGAAAGGATGGCCGATAGTTACCGTGGTAGTGAGGTGCCGTAGATGTCTGAGCAGTCATTGAAACGGCTCCGGTGTCATGTGACAGCCACAGCAGGCTGAACGCTGAAGATCCAAGCTCGTAAAGCTGCAGTTCTTTGCTCTGGTTGCAGTGCTGGTTTGGGCTCTTGAGAAGCAGCCACAGAGTCTGGTTGGGCTCCACCTCAGCTGCTGCACTCACACTCACACCCTGGAAGTGCTTCCTCTCTGGCTGCTCCACCCGTACACCACTGAGGTCACGACCTTCCTCCTCACTGCCACCACTAAGCCTCACACCAACCTGCAGGAAGTTGCGGCAACTGTGCTTCAAGGCAAAGTTGTGATCCAGCCAGAGCAGACCGTGCTGATTGAGGCTGATGGAACCATCACGACTGACCAGAAGGTCACTACTCTCCTTTCCCATTACGCTCAGCTGCAGACCTGGGAACACGGCACTGCTTTTTGATCGAGCTGGGGGTAAAGTGACCGAGGCGGACCAAGACTGCGAAAATGTGTTTTCTGAGATCACTCCACACACTGTGTCGCTCACGGTGCTACACGGAACGGCTATGGGCTCCCCATCGCAGTCTGAACATGCTTGGCACTCCTGTAGCTCTTGATTGTAGAAGTACTCATGACCACACAGGCCTGCAGAGATCTCTTGTTCGGACACGCCCAAGCACCGGAAGCCACCTGTCCACACAAGTACAGGGTATATGTTAAAGGAATGGTTTACCACAAATGATGATCATTTGGCTAATAACAAACTATTCGTAGCAATGGTTATTTCAGGCATATTTTAAGGGCCCACTTGCAAATTTTGGTGCATCCTGACACACTGGAAGTCTCTAATTGCAGACCTGCCAACTCTGAAGAGGAATAATGCATGGTAGCATGGAAAGGAGGTGGGGTCATGAAATGGTTCCACAAGGCTGATGTTTTCACTGTTGTTTTTGTCCTTTTTTTCAATCAAAATTTTCAGACTTTTTTCTTCAAAAACTGAACATGCCCTTTTGGACCATATTTCAGGGTCTACCTAAGAAATAAAGTTTAGGGATTGGAAGGAGGTTATTTTAGCATATTTCTGAGTAATCGCTCATAGCAGCAACATTTCCATGTGTCTGCTTATGGTCATTTATTAAGGAAATGAAGATGAACAATATCAAACCACCGCTTAATACCCAGTGTTCCCAATCTTGAACGTGTATTGTGCTGTCAATTTTTTTTTTATCGATTAGCTGTTTTATCAGTTTATTTAATATTAATAGTATGTCAATTGTTTACAATGGCACAGTGATAAACTGTAGATGCAGGTGATGATGAAATAATAATGTGAATATCACTCTACCAAGCTACTAATCTAGCATTTCCAAATGATCTAACGAGCGCCATATTATTTAAATATTGTAATATCATGGTGTTACAGGTGGTAGGGTGGTAAGGCAGGCAGTGTTGACGTCTCACAGCTTCAGGGTCCCTGATTTGAACCTGGGCTCCGAGTTACTGTTTGTGTGGAATTTCTCACATTCTCCAGGTTCTCTAGTTTCCTCCCACCTTCCAAGAACATACTGGTAGGTGGATTAGCTAAGTTAAATTGCCCCATGACTCAGGATATTTTTTTTAAATTTCTTTTACTTGTCTGGGTCATCTCTGGTTTACTCTCTCAGGCTCATACAGTTGAAAACAACAGCCGTATTATGGAAGCAATTTAAATTTAAATGCCTTCCTGCTCAGTTTTGTTGTCAGTTATTTTACACAGCAGTATACCCTAAAGCGAATATAGCGACTGTACTCATTTGCGTAAATTTGAAATTTAAATCAGAACCATTATTTGCAAGTGGATATGTTATATAATGCAGCAGAGATCATTTTTGTGCAATTTCCTTTTTTTTTTAATTTATTTTTAATTTATTTTGCACGTCTAATTTGTGCAATTTAAATGAGGTCATGAGCTCAGTGAGTAATTTCCATTCATTAGCATTTTAGTGTTGAGATTCGAAACATCGTCCATTTTGGATTTGTATACCTGGTGTATTGAGGCATTTCACTCTCTCTCCACACATGGTTGGGATTTCCAGGCATTCATCTCTGTCCTGTATAAAAATAAATATGTTTATATACATATATAGGTAGGTGCCTCATTGTTTACGATTGGTGGGATGTTTGCTGGTCATAATTTTTGTTTTTGTTTTTTTGGTAATAATCTTATTAACCCTTTCAGATCAGGAGGAGAACGTTTGTTAAATAAGATATCATTTGCATACTATATGGGTTTGATACCATTGTACGCATGGATCATAAACAGACTCTAGATTAAGTTTCTGTGAAATACCTGGCAAATCCTGTCAGCATTGGGTGAACACTGAGACACCAGGAAGAACCCAGGTGGACACATGGTGCACTGTTGGCACTGCGGTGGCTGCATTTGAAAATTGCAGTACTCTTCGGGACCACATGCACTGCGACAGCCGAGCAGAGCGTGATCCGTGTCCCCGGTCACGTCTATCATCTTGGCATCCGTTTTATGCACGGCATACGACTTCTGCAGGTGGCTGCGAGCTTGGCTCTGCACGCCGGCCAGCTGGCTTTCCAAATAACTCTGCAGCTCCCCCTGCAGGCCCTGAAAGGACACCTGCTTGACGGTCTCGGACAGCATGCCGTACTGCGCCTTCACCACGTCCATCTGCTCGTACATGCGCCGCTGCTGCTCTAGGATCTCACGCTGCTGGGCCAGAAGCGCTCCCTGCTGCTCTTCCAGACGCTGCTGTAGGTCGCGGATCACTAACTGCTGCGCCCGCAGTGCCTCCACCAACTTCTCCTGGCCTTTGGAGAGCTGCAGGTGCAGGACAAGGGCATCTTCCGAGGGAACTTCGTTCTCTCCTGGGAAAAGTAAACAGCACAACAGACACGGGTTGGTACATTCTAGACTCAATATTTTCCTCCCAGGGAAACATTAGAGATCACAGAACATCACAGATGGCATGTAAACCAGAGTACACCGAGCAGACAGCACCACAGATACTCATTTTCTCCTGAGACACAACACGGACTACATACAGCAGAGGTTCTCAAACTTTTTGCAGGTCTTCAGATTTCAGATTTCTTTTATGAACTAGTCAAATATTAGGCTCATTACGTAAGCATGTAAAATAATATTTGTGATTTTTTTGGCATCATAGTGATATTAATCCATGAACCTTCCATCAACGAAACACATTAGGTCAAAATTGACATAATTTATAAGCTGACTGTTTGTTTTTGCGTTACTGAGATTTGAATTAAACCTTTTTTTTCATTCAAAAGAACATCCCAACAAGATAATAACAACAAGAACGCAATAATAAATCGCCAAAGTACTGCATGTAATGATTATTATGAACAGCCTGCACTCCAGTCCCCTGTACTTTGGGCTATCATTGATGGCCTGTGGCAGTCTTTTTTTCTATTATTAATGTTACTAATGCTGGGTTGTGATTTCCGCCACTGTAACTAAATAAAACTAGACTCACAATGACATACAGTATCCAATCAAGTCTCGGTTTAACACGTAGACAAATGTTTCAAAAAAGACGGACAGCATCACTGATGCTGCTCTCTCATGTGATGGAGAGATGACCTCAAAGACACCAATTCACCTACGGAAAATGAAAAGGGACAACTTCGTTGTTCCCGTGACGTCCCTGTCGACCCCATTCACCCCTAATCGATTCACAGATATCATTACAACCTGAGCAGAGGTGCCAATATTTACAGTTTAGCCATGACATTTATGATTTTTGACCTGTGAATTTGCAAACCTTGGTCTGTTAGCCACAATTAAACAAAAGTGTGAGTATTTTAAACAGGGTTAGACAACGCTTGAGTAATTATATTTCATTAATAATTATACTGTACATAAGTATTATTTAGGCAGATTGTACTTTACTTTGATTTTTATTGCAATTGAATACTTGTACTCTTACTGAATTAGATTTCAATGGAAATTAAAAAAAAAACATACTTTTTACATGTTTAATTTAGACCTTCAAATGTCTTATAACAAATCACAGAGGTCTCTTCCCTGCCACGGTCGCCTCTGGCTTAATCACTAGGGATAAATTCATACGTTTAAATTCTACATCCTGAATTTATATATTTCCGTAAAGCCGCGTTGAGACAATTTTGGACAATTGAATTGAATTGCATCGTCTTCTCTCATCAAGCCAATGAATGTACATTATACATCAATCAAATGGGTTCAGTTTAGCATCCACTCTTTAAAATTTAGTATCCAATAAAGTTCATGAATTTAGCGTGCCAGTTCCTCATCTCTGGTGACCTACTCATGCTACGCAATGTAGTTAGCGCTATAGCTATCTGTGTGCATTTACAGCTTGATAATCCACCAGACTGCAGTGTTGAACTTGAGGATGAGTGCCCTGGCCCTACCTCAGTAAAATGTTCCAGTATGCTGGAGTAAACAAATCATTTACTTCCCTAGAAAGCTTGAACTCATTCCAGTTTGAAAAATTGACATAAGTATTGCTAATTAGTTTTAGTTTTTAGTTTAGTTTTGTCGTCGTTGTCGTTGTTAATGCCAGATTAAACTAGCTTCCAGATTAAACTAGCTTCCAGATTAAACTAGCTTCCAGATTAAACTAGCTTCCAGTAGCTAACATAATCAGCTAGGCAGCAAGTCAGACTCTGGCTAATGGTAAATGAAATGCGTTCAATTGCAGAATGTTTTAATGCATGCCATGATTTTCTTGTTAGCAGTGTGCACGAGTGTCCAGAATGTTGGCTGACTTTAGCATGATTATTCCAAAACAGCACATCACTGCAATTCAGTCTGGTGTCTATCACTTTAACATTAACTGATGGACAGAAAAGTCCAAAACGGACAAGCTGTAAAAGCTCAAAGTAAGTTCTGACCTAAAGTCAGCCAAAGAGGAGCACTGCTAGTAATTTGTGGGTGCAGTTTATGAATTCTTCTCTTGCACTGTTTTATTTTTGTGCATGTGTATGTGTGTGTGTGTGTGTGTGTGTGTGTGTGTGAAGAGATGGCATTCTCATACGTGGACTTTCTCAAAAATGTTCAACCTTACTTCTATTCTTCTCTCTTCCTGTCAAGGCTGCAATTTGAGGCTAGGAAACTAGCGTGGAAAGACATCAAAGCAGAAAAATATTCTAGGCGGGCGACTGCCAGAGATTTTCCCTCTGCTGCAGTTCCACAAGGCTTCCAAGTGCAGCTGAACAGATGTGTATGGCTATGCGCAAAAGTAATCGTGTTCCAGTTGTGCATTGAAAATAATTTAAATAAAGTGTGCACTGGGAGGAGGAAAGAAAAAAGGTGCATTGCTTAATAAACGTAGCTCGAGTGGAGGGGAGATTAGGTTTAAAATAAAACCCAAACAAGGACAGAACAGCTGAATCCACTCATTCACTCCACCTGGTTTGATGTCACATGTAAGCTGCACTCCCAGCGGTGCACCTCCAAGTTCCGATGAAGGATATCCGATATCCGGAAATTCCCCCAGAAACTGAGCAGCTCTGTCCGGAACGTGCACGGGAGCGTCGTCTGAGCCAGGTCCGCAGCCGTCTGGATGGCACGGCCTCACTCTGGGCTTGGTTCTGATCCTCAAAGGCAGTCTGCACTCCAGCCCCCTGCACTCTCGTGTATCATTAATGGCCTGGGGTGGTCTTTTGGTGGTAATGCAATCCGCTCCAGAGCACGTGTGACCTGCGACTTCGGCAAGCCGCGTCCTTTCCCTAGTGTGAGAATGAGAAGCTGTGTGTGACTCCAGCATGTCTGGTGAAGGAAGGTGCGAGACTGCATGTTGGTGGGTTGGTGCAGATCTGCTGTGTGTTAAAGGGTTGTGTTGACGTGTTGGTCTGCCCGAGCCACACTGTGACCCTGAACATGGTCTGGACTCCCCCAACTCTAAGCAGCGAGAACCTTTACACAGCTCCGACACACTCCCCACTGACACACACATGCACAGGAGACCCCACAGGGACAGCACGATTCTCACTGGTGTCATCTTGTATTCATTCATCTACCTGAAAGCAATAAACATTAACACACAACTGATTAAACTCATTCGGATAGAAATACAGTGCTACAATACTACTACAGTGTTTCAATACTACTACAGTGTTACATTCACTGTTAGTGTTACTCTAACTCATTCAGCATTACATTTACTATTACAGCGTTACATTAACTACTACAGCGTTACTCTAACTCATACAGCGTTACATTAACTACTACAGCGTTACATTAACTACTACAGCGTTACATTAACTACTACAGCGTTACTCTAACTCATACAGCGTTACATTAACTACTACAGCGTTACTCTAACTCATACAGCGTTACATTAACTACTACAGCGTTA
>JANDJT010000001.1:33855038-33866765 GCA_024331685.1 Stegophilus panzeri | reverse complement strand
TCAATAACACTTACAGACTCCCTTCATTATAAAACTGCACCAAATCTACCTGAAATCAATTTTTTTTTTTTTTTTTTTTTTTTTTTTTTTTTTTGTCACACCAAATATTGACATTGTTTCATTTACTGCTCTTTACGGTATTTATTTATTTTTATTTTTTTTAATGTAGAAACATTTAATTTTATTATTTTTGAAGGCATCTTTAGTCTACAGCATTTCTTTGCAAGTGCCTAAAACTTTTGCACAGTACTGTACATATAAAAATTTGTATTTGTAAATAAATAAATTCATTTTGTTTTATTATTTATTGTATTATTTAACCTGATTTCATTTTTAAGAACGATACAAATTCCATTGAGTGATGAGGACTAAGGCAAAAATCTACCCGAACATTAATCTCTGTTGTTGATATATATATATATATATATATATATGATTCTGTGTTTTCTTTCAAATTTTCAACTGTGAGATGATTCTTTTTTACTTTTATTTTATTTCGTTTGGACCGACTAGCTTTTAAGTGTTTTTCTTTTGTAAATATCAGTTTTACATGCGTGTTTAATCGAATCTTTTTCTCATGACTGTTTCGCTGATGTTTAATGAGAAATGAAAAGAGTCTGCTCTGGGCTCTTGTGTCTCTCTGGTGTTGGTGTAGGTGTTTGGACAGCTGCTGTCTTTCCCCCCGAGCTGTCACACTCAGCGAGCCCAGGCTGAACAGGTCAAGGTTTATTTGTCAGAGTTCAGAGGAACAGGAACCCTTTCGTGCTCGAGTCCGGAGTTGACTGACAGAGACACAAATCTCAGGGATAATTACTGTTTTTATTCGAGGTTACCCACAAGGTCACGACTTTATGAGCATTCTACTTACTGAAACACTGAAAGGTTCTGAATGATGCATGTACTTTAACAACATAATCCTTAAGTGAATTTGGATAAGCTTTATTTATATCTTATGTATTTGTATAGCAAGTGATTTAAAATATACGTAACATTTCTCAGGTTAAACTTTTTATAATTATCAATTAAAGTCAATTAAAATGTCTATTTTTTTTTTTTACCTTATAGATACTTTACCCCTTATTCTACTGTACCTGTGTCTTAATTTTATATTAATGTACAGCAATGTGATATTCTGTAAAAAAAAAACTATACAGTACATGTGTTTTTTCATCACTGCACAGAGCTGCAATAAGAATGATTTACTTTCATTTTATTTCATTTAATATGGTTCCATTTCATTTTGAACCTCATTTAATGGCCAAAAATACTTTTATCTTCATGTACAGTGTGATTTTAACTTTTATATATTGATTTCATTGTTTTGTTTTATCTTTAATTTGTTTGATTTGTTTTGTAACTGTTCTATCATAATATAAGCTCCAGCAGGTTTAACACAGGGACTAGTAACACTTTCGACTGCGTAGCCGGTGTGGATTTATTTACATAATGATTATTATTTTTTTTTATTTTATTTTGACTTATTTTTGTTTTATTTTCAACCTGATTTTTAATGGCAGGAAAATACAAGTTTGTCTTCATATACAGTGTGGTTTTATTTACGTATTGATTTCACTCATTCATTTTATTTTATGCATTTCATTTCATTTATTTTGTGTGTGTGTGTGTGTGTGTGTGTGTGTGTGTGTTATATAATTTTAATCATATTTTTCAAGCTAATTTTTATACACTCAGGCGAACAGGAGTTAGTGACACTTTGTCTGCATATTCAGTGTGGTTTTATTTACATAATAATTTAATTTTAGTTTAGTTTATTTCAAACCTGACCTAATGAAAAAAAAAATAGCTTGTTGTTGTTGTATTATTATTATTATTATTATTATTATTATTATTATACATTTTTAAAACCTTTTTATGAGCTCAGTTTGGTTTAATTGACATAATGAACAAATAACTTATTTTATTATTATTTATTTGCTTGTTTATTTATTTATTGAGTACATTTTAAAAAACATTTTTACTTGAGCACAGTTTGGTTTAACACAGGAATTCGAAACACTTTCTTCTTCACCTCCAGAGTGGTTTTTATTTTTTAAACATTGATTGTTTTCAGCAGAGGGTGCTGTTGCATTCTGGGATAATCAGCAGTCTATTCACACTCACTAACACGGCTATAAATCACTGTGTCTCCCTCACACTCACCGAGAATCTGATTAGGCTGAACGATGGTGTTATTGCTGTTGCCGTCACTGAGCTGTCGTGAGGTGTGGACATGAGGTCTGGATAGATCACGCAGGATAAAGTAACACTAATGGTTTTAAAAGATAGGCCTAGCCTCCACTCAGGCCCCAGCATGTCTCGCACACCTCACCATATGCCTGTCTTGGGTCACTTATAACCCAAGCGATGAAGTAAGCCTAGTCTGCTCCAGAGCTCATAAAAAAACCAGCCGGTGTTATTTATCAAAGGAATACGTATAATCATTGATGTGATGTTTTCTGTAAGGAGATGTTTATTTAACACTTATACCAAACGGTGAAAGAAAAGGCCCAAAGGCATAAGTGGACGTTATTTTGACTCACGGGTTCGTACACCGTATAGTGTCAGCTGTCATCACCCTTTAAACATGGGCTTATGGAAATCACATTATAGACGCTGATCAATTCAGAGCCTCCTTTTGTTCACACAAGAGTTTTTGATTGAACGCGTATGTGAAAGAGGATGTAAATATGCCACGTTCACTTCGGATAAAGGAAATGAACCGTGCGGAAGTTTTATTCTGACAGCTGATGAATTGTCCCAGGGTGAAATATGTAGTCCTGTTGCTCAATTCATTTGATATCAGACAGCGTGATGGGCGATTCCATGTTCGGAGTGTCCTGCTATAACTACGCTTATAATCATTGTATGTTTAATAATACTTCATACAATTTAATATTTTAGCAGTAATCGGTCCGTACAGGATTTCGCAGAGTTTCTTTTGTTCGTGATTGTTGCGGCCAAAAAGTCTTGATTTTGCTGCGGCTTTTTTCAAAACGGTGCTTTTTTCACGGAAAACTACTCGAATTGGCGAAATCGGAACCGCTCGAAAGTGTTTCGCATGCTCTTTCGCAGTGATGTTTGTGGGTAAATGAGACCTTTTAGCTGTACTCATGTTCGACGCACGTGAATCGAAGAGGGCTTCGGCTGAACGCGCGTCGTGATGATGTCACATGACGTGTCGTGGCCTGAATCTGCAGAAAATCTGCTGTAATTTTAAAAAAAATTTGCAAGCCCCTCCGAATATTGCAGAGTTTGCTTGATGTTGTGTTAATCGCAAAATCCTGAAGGGACTGGTTAATGTTTAGATCTATTTAACATCTCATGCTTGAAAACTATGAGTCATCCAATATAGGTTATGAAAAGTGTACATTTTAATCCCACAACCCTGTTCCCTGAACACATTCACCCCTGTGAAATATTTGCAATATTCACGTTAAACAGGAAGTTGCATCATCTGAATTTCCTTATGATCATGTGAAGAAGAAAAATCTGTCTTTCTTTTTTGTCTTTATTTTCAGTGATGCTGTGATATTAACTGATGATATGATGAAGATGATGATGATGATGATGATCAAAGCACAACACTGTTACCCAGATTTATAGACTGAAAAATTATACATTAAAAAAAAAACATCACTTGAAGTAAGTAGAACGTCCCTAATGTCCTCATGCTGTTAGCATGGATGCTAGTTAACCACATTTTGTGTATTTGGCAATTCTATGCTTAAAAAAATAAATAAATAACCCGACAACGCACAGCCAAAAATACATTGATGAAGCATGTTGACTGTTAACGAGGTGCTGCTGTAGAGTAAGACACGCCCCTTTTTTTGGTGGTCTGCGGGCGTGGGACAGACATATACCCTACTCTAGAGAGCGTTTAACTGGATGAAGACAAAACTAGTACAGAATGATGCGTCAGAATATATATTTTTTCTATGTTGTTGTGCTGGAGGTGACTAACTTTAAAATGAAAATATCTTTATACTGTAATTATAACTATTTTTGTTTATTTTTTTCTTTTCTAGATATGCTTTTATATGGGTGTCTATAACACTAAAAGATGAGTACAGAGAGCTTAAATTTAAAAGACTCTTTAAGAGCAGACTGCAGCTATTTAAATATTATAAAAATATTTTAAATAGTTTTTTTGTTTTTTTTTTTAATCCCAGTCATAGACTCACCCTAATACCATACTGTTCCTAAGTGCATGCTCTGTGACTAACCTAGATCAGTGTGTGTGTGTTGCAGTCACTATATGAAGATGTCCAGATCTCTTGGCTTGCTTACTCCAGTCTTAACGACAGCCAAAGGCTTCAGAATTCCTCCAGGTCATTGTTTCCTTCACACTTCTTTATCCTGTTTCTCTCCATCTGCTTCAAATAGAAATAAGCAATAACTGACATCCTCCAAAGCAAAGCCAGTTCCTGCAGGAAGGAACGGCTCTCTATTCAAAATGATCACAACCTCCACAGGACATATTTCATGCTTAGTATCCTGATTTTGAAAACGGGGTCACGTAGCATCATGCTAAACTCAGAAACCAGAATCGTGGTAAATTGCATGTGATTCTCGAGTAGGTCAGCGTTTTCTTTGCCCAGAAATGACGTAATGACTTCATCTTCATCGTTCGTCGTCTTCCAAACTCCTTCCCTTTCATGTGTGTGAGTTCTACAAACAAACGGTTCTGCGCTCCACTGGAAAGCTACCAGATAATGTCATTTCAGATGTCCTCATATCCTGATTCTCTTAGTCATTAGGCCTCTGGTTCTGTAATGAAAGTGCAAGTTTGCCTTCTCCAGGAAAACACATTTCATCCACGTTTAGTTAAGGTGAAGATGCTTCTCACTTCATGTTTTTGTAGTACCAGCATAGTACAAAGACCCGGAGTTCAAATCTAAACCGTAACGTGAAGTTTTTGGGGAACATCCACAACACAACACATTTTCTTCAGACTCCACACTCTTTAAAAATGGTTCCTCAAGGGTAGTTTGGGTGGATAACTGTTTAAGATAGAACCATTTCTACTAAAACAACCATCTAGAAGAGAGAAAAGCACACATTCTTTGCTCCTAACAATGGTTAAGTCCCGAATGGTCCTTGTAGACTACCCAAAAATGTATGGAGGCCATGAAATCTAGCCTGTTCAAATTCCTCCAGCTGTTGCGTTGTTAAGTGTAAAACTATGCTACGTACACAGCTGCTGTGAGAAGTTTCAAGTTACAATCACAACAGCAGCTACAATCAATGTGTCTGTCAGACCACCAGCATACAAACAAACATTTACAAAACTGAGGAAACTCACCTATGAAGCCTCATAGTAGTCCACTGATCCATAACATCCCAACAAAAACAGTCTGATTACACTGGCAAGGTCCAAAAGATCCAAGATTCAAGTAAAATATTTAGTCCAAAACACAGTATTAAACAGTTAATACCCATGGACTGTTGCTGCATCATTTCAAATTCATAGCATTTGGCAGACACCTGTACGTAGAGCAGCTTATGTTTATACAACTGAGCAGTTGAGGGTTAATGGCCCAGTAGTGGGGGCACTGGGATTTCAACCCTCAACCTTCTAATCAGTAGTCCAATGTCTTAACCACTGAGCTACCAAGTTGCTTGCAGAGTTGCCTACTCTTTCACACATTCTCCGTTATAACTTCGGTTTGCTTGTGAATATTCCTTATCTCTTGACTTCAAAATGGCCACTTGACTCTGACCTTTCGATTGACACCTCATTTGGACCAATAGGAGCTTCCATGTCCTGTCCATAACCTTCAATAGCCAATGAGAGTCCGTGCTGAAGGGAAGTGCCTTCGCCCTTTCCTTCGTGAAAAGCTCGAGCCTATTGCAACCGATTGTGTGGATGACTGGTGCATCGTATAGCTAATGAAATTCTGTAAAATATAGGGGTGAGTTTCAACACTTCGTTTTAAAAGTCCCTGCGTAAAGCTGGTGGCAAGTGTTAAACGTTTTTCTGTGCGTAAAAGCGTGCAAAGGTTTCAATTATGAATATAGATATAAATATACATTTTGTAGATTGCTGGATATGTGATATGATAGCTCTTAGTTTCACTTTTCATTAGTGCACAAAATTATGAGGAAAAATCAAGAGTAGTAGCCTTTTTATCCAAGGTATGTGTCCACAGTTACCAAGGGCCCTTTGGAGTCTCCAAAAGGTGATTTTGGTAAAACGCATGGATGTACCCTTATAAAAACATGTTTAAAATATTAATTTTCTTTGGTATTGTTATCAAATTTGAACTTGGACTAGCAAAGGCTTCATGGTGTGGTACAATTGTGTTTTCCAGTTAATAGCTCCCAGCTGTAGTCATCTGCAGGCATTATGAATGCAAAAAATAATAATAATAATAATAAAAATAGGCAGAAAAAAAACCCTTCTATTACAGTTTCTGACTTCAGTGTTTTTGACTTCAAAACTTCAGTGTGTCACCTTTCAAAAGAGACCATGCATGTACTCTAAATAGTTCAAGAACAGCTTTAATTTTACTTTGAGTATGTCTTGCATAGGCATTTTAGGCTAATTTTACAGGACTTTAAGAGGCTAGAATACACAACATGGTCTTTTAGGCTTACCCAATTGTCCAGTATTCTTAAACTAAGGGCTCGTCTCGATCAGCTCCTTAGTTCAGTAGTCAGGACACTGATCAGGGAGTCAGCCATTTTTAATGGCTGTCTCAATCCCTAAATCCTTCCAGTGCACTGGAACATTCACGCCCTAAAAAAATCCCGCAACGCACCGGACAAAACTAGGGAGCGTCGATGCTCACTATGTTCCCTTACTGGAAATGACGTCATGTTTTCTGAAGCCTCTCAGCTCGAAAGAACGTTTCTCTCAGACAGTTTCGTCTAGAAATGTAAGCAGCTTGTGATCGTGGTTGTAGATCTCACATGATTACTTACATTAGAGATTTTTTACTTAATTTGACGTTCTGTATACGGTTCGTTTGAGTCTAATGACTTTTAAGTGTTTAATGATTTTTTAAAAAATACACTAGCGAGCCTACGATCCTGCTACCGTGAAGTACCGCGACAGAAGCACGTGTGATTAAGCGAACACATTTATATGACATATAATGTCAGAAAGATATCGGTCCTGCTTGTTGTTCATAAATGCCAAAGGTGACGTTTTACAACGCGAGTACGTCGTCGTGTCGCCGGAAATTGAGTCATCAGTGTCCCAATGTGTAGTGAGTGCCAGGGTCCTTACTTTCACTTTAGTTCATTTCAGAAAAGATTCTGCTAAACTAATCTTGATTAAATTAATTTAGCACCAAAATGCTTTCTTAAGGGTTTTAATTTATATTGATGTCTGAACTGGCTCTTTCTAGAACCCACTGTTATACGGTTCTACATTGAATGTTTAAGATTTTCCCCAAAAGAACAAACCAAAGACGCTATTAATGTGTCACAGTGGTGTAGTGGGTAGCATTGCTGCCTCTCAGTTCTCGGGTCCCCGGTTTGAGCCTGAACTTGGTTTGTTTGTCTGTTCTGTGGAGTTTTATATGTTCTTCCTACACTGAAAAAAATTAATTTGACCTTTAGTATAGTGCACATGATGGAATTTTGCTCGGCTATTCAATTTAAATATGATTTTGGGTCAACGAAATAATAAGCGACTTAAAAATGTTTTAAAATGTTTCAAATAATTCAAGTCAATTATATATAATCAAGCCTGAGATGCTTGAGGTTTCGACTGTGCATGCCTGATGTCGTTTGCCACGACAGCGGCCATTTTCTCCACCTCGGCATATTGATCCTGCTGTGGGGGCGTGGCTTATGAACTCGATTTGCATATGATCTGAGAAACTTTCAAACGATTTAAAATTTGAGTGTCGTAGAAGTTTCTGTGTTTTCTGTATTTCTTGCTTGTGTTGGTTTGAAGATCTAGGGCTACTGTGTTTTGAAAAGTATTTCAGTGAACATGTTCTTCTCAATCAGTTAAATAATAATAATAGTAAAAATCAAGGTCTCTTGCTTGAAATAAATAAAATGTACATAACAGAATAAAGTTGGGGGTTTTTTTGACTGTTTAAATTGTGCAAGATTTAACCGTTTAAATCAAGTGGATTTTACCTTACCTTAACTTAAAAAGTAAAAGCAAATGCAAATAATTTAAATTTTTAATAGGAAATTTTACTGATTATTTTTCTGGTGTAATGCATCTAGATGAAGTTAACTTTACTCGTCACAGTTTGCAATTTATTCACGAAGATGGAACATGATTAGATGGCGCTGGAACTACTCACGTGGATTAAAGTCTACTTGATATAATTAAGCTAATATAACTTTTAAAAAAAAAATAATAAAATTAAAAAAAAACAACAACAATGGAGTAAATTTGTGCAATTACTTGACACTAAAAATTCATTAAAATACTTTTTTTTTTTTTTTTCCACTGTATGTCCGTGTGGGTTTCATCAAGGTTGTCCAGTTTCCACTCACGTCCAAAAACGTGCTAAATCTCAGACTATTCATAAGAATAATGAAGAAGGCTAGCATCATGCAAATGAGACCACGCTCAAGCTTTTAAAACTTTCAGCCCTTTCAGCTTCATATTATTGATAGACGTATTTTTAAGTGTGGTGTTGTTCTTTAACAGTTCTTGTGTCTTATCTAACCATGAGCAGTCCATTCACATTACTATGACTGTAGTACAGATCATGAGCCGTGTGATGCTTCTGAAATGAGATGAATCATCTCTGTGTTTTCCCAGTTTGCTCATACTCATTCCGACAGGGAGTTCACAGTTCAAGCCTGGAAAATAGATTTCAAACGGGATGACACCGTGTCTTAATTCCATGTGTTTTCCTGCGCTCTGTGAAGGCGCAGATCGAAAAACCGTTTCAGCTAAAACGCCAGATCTGATCTGAAGAGTATCCTCTACAGAGCAGTGACTCATTTGCACAGTAATGAATACTAAGTGGAAATAGACATGGATTTCCCTTCCAGTGGCCCTGCTCTTCTCTTTATACCACTGTAACTCACGCAGCCATATCAATAACGATCACGAACATATTTTATTCAGACTATCTTATAGATGCTTCCGTATTGTTGATGCACAATTAAAAATACACAAAAGGGATTTTTTTTTTTTTCCTTTGGTCCGTCAGACATGTCTATAATCTGAGCAACCTGCTTTAATCAAGAATTCCTTGTAACTCCTTTTTTTTTTTTTTTTTTCCATCTCTGAAAACAAGTAAACATCAAGCTTATTGGACCAGGGTGTGAGGGTGGTAATGTCAAATCAAAGAGATCAGATGCAGGGTTTGTCATTCTGATACAAATGCATTGAAAATTATACGGAAAAAAAAAAAAAAAAAAAAAAAAAAACACTGCCGGAGAATTAGCATCGGAATGAGGAATGCTAAAATGCTAAACAAACAAAACAGTATCACTGAGATTGTATTACAGGAAGTTACCTTATTTATTTCGAATAAATGTAAAATGCGACTTTAATTTCTTCCTACCTAAACAAAGACAGGATGTTCCCTAAATAAATGGCACCCCTACAGTGCACTGACGATTATAATGGACACAATTATCCATCCATCCATCCATCCATCTTCTATACCGCTTATCCTTCAGGGTCGTGGGGAAACCTGGAGTCTATCCCAGGAGGCATGGGACACGAGACAGGGTACACCCTGGACAGGACGCCAATCCATCACAGGGCACAATCACACACACATTCACACACCCATTCATACACTATGGACACTTTGGACACGCCGATCAGCCTACCATGCATGTCTTTGGACTGGGGGAGGAAACCGGAGTACCCAGAGGAAACCCCCGCAGCACGGGGCGAACACACATGGCAGTGGCGGGAATCATGGCGAGTGCTAGTGACTAAGCCGCCCTGTGCCCTGGACACAATTATTACGTTTTTAAATCATGTGCACTGACGTCTTCCTGCACTAAGTGGCTTATTTGATTTAAAAAAAAACTGACAAACGCATACACTGAGTCCATGAAAATGTTTTACATAGTCTGTAGAAAAATTCGAACTTCGACATTAATATGCACTCAAGTAGCGTGATAATGAGAACTGATCGGGACTACATGCGTACGTTCAAAATGATTGGGATTTGCTCACATGTCAACATCAGAGCATGCTGGTATGAGTTATTACTCCAAAAAAGAATACGCCAAAAGAGGAGTTTCGAATGCTTCGATATTGACTGACACTCTTTGTAAGCCCCGCCTCCTTTTGTTTCATTTTGGCCAATGCTTTCATCTCGACTTGATTTTCCCTCTTACGATGCGCTGAAAACGGAGAATGTTTGGATTTGTTTTGTTCATTTTTTTTTAAACATAAAACGCAAAATCTAAAAAAAAAAAAAAAAAAAAAAAAAAAATCCAAAAGAACAATCGATATTAAACGTTATAACGCGAACGCCTCAAGAGACTCGTGTTCGTGCACATTAGCGCTTCTTCATGGAAGCACAGCATCACCACAAATCAAATTTTGTGAGACCACGATGGGAAAAATAAAACGTCCAGGTCAAATAATTATGTCCAATCAGATCAAATCATGTCCAAGAGATAATTAACTTTTTATATTTAAACTCTTTAAACAAAATAACTTTGACTCAATTCTTCCTATTTCTATTGAGTACTTTTTCCACCCCTGTGTATTCAAAGTTCTATGTTTAGTACACGTCTTCACACACCCACACACACAATTCATGAGTGTTCATGTCGAATTTCAGCCTCGGGTCCAACTAAACTGTTGTCCTTTTCTGTGTCTTTTAGAGCTACTGTATACAAAATATACCCATATGATACAAAGAGTTCAAGTAAAAATAACTATATGGCCAAGTGATTATTAAACACTGTTATACATTCATAAGGATGACACACTTTACCAGGTTAATCTACAGTCTTCCTTTTAGTGCATGGCTGAGCAGGATGTGTTTTAGAGGTGTGTGTGTGTGTGTGTGTGATCTTTCCCTCACAGTGGAATGCACTGAGCAGGTCTGGACCTGAGCTTCCGCATACAGCAGGAAGTTAGTAAACTGACAGTGAGTCAGCCCTGCAGCCGCCCTCAAGCTCCGCGCACCCATCTGCCTGAGCGGGTGTTCACCACGAGGTGAACAAAGACAAACGAAAAGCAGAAAACACTGTATCTCTGAAGAAAACATTCATCTATGAGACTCTTGTTTAGTGACTGAGTCCAGGATCACGTCAAAGGTAAGATCTGCCCTTTTTTCTGTAATAGATGGGTGTGATAGGTGTAGCGCTCGGTGTAACGGTATTCACAAGAGTTCTGTCTGTTCACGTCCGTAATCAGGTTTTCTCACTACCTGAGGGGGATTTCTTATTCACGCACCTGTTTCAAAGTCCAACTTTTCTTTCATCGGAAAAGATGTTGACTTAGTAGGCTGAGTCGGGTTCTGGAGATTTCTCCACCCAGATTTCTCAACTGGCTGTGATGTGGTTGTTGTTTTTGAAAGAAAAATAGATAATAAGTAATAATAAATTATAATATATAGGATGGTAGTTTGTCAGACCGGTGTGAATGAACTGCTGTCTGTATATAGGTGTGTGTGTGTGACTGTAAAATCTGATCTAGGAACCACTGTACATACTGTATGTGTGTGTGTGTGTGTGTGTGTGTGTGTGTGTGAGAGAGAGAGAGAGAGAGAGAGAGAGAGAGAGATTTTAATAATTATACCACACACACACACACACGCACAC
>JANDJT010000001.1:33833361-33843505 GCA_024331685.1 Stegophilus panzeri | reverse complement strand
TTGTGTCTGTAGCTGTATACGAGATGTGGGCGTGGCCTAGATTTATTTATTTATTTATTTTCCACTGGTGGGGAAATCTGCTGGAATAAGAAGTCTTTTTTTTTTTTTTATTGATAAACTCTTAAAACAAATATCAATTTGCAGAATATAACTTGATTCTCCTTTTGAACTACTATAGTTCCTCAACCTCAGCTACTTTACTTTAGACGTCCTGTGGAACTCTCTGGAAAAGCTTTCCATCTATCTAACTTTTGTTTACAGTAAACAACAAGAACCAACTAATAATATTTGATCAGATTCTCTTTACAGTTTTGGGTTTGTTAGGTTCCATAAAAGTTGTCAGAGTGTACTATAAAGCTGAGACGCACTTACAGTGTTTCTGCGAGTCGAAACGGTCTCCTTTAAGCAGAATGTCGTTACAATGTTCGTATGATTTTCCAGCTAGCTTTTCTGTTAATAATGATGGAGTACATTCATTTACAATTCATGTGCAGTGAAGGTATGAGTTAATATTTTACCTCAGACTCCAGCTGAGATAAATACATGGAGCGGCAGCTTTTGGTAAATACTCTAAAAGCAGATTTATTTGTATTTTGGGCCATTTTGTACAAAAATTTGGCGGAAAGTGCATCTCCTGTGTGTATCTTTTTAGAACCCATTATCTGTTTATTCCATATAATGTATTCATTTTTTTTATTTTTTTTTTCATAATAGTATATAAATCTCAAATGCAATTAGGATTGTTTTTGCCTGAAAATTGACTTAGAGTTATGTTGATCTTCACTTGAAGCTAAAACCTATGACTGTTGTATCGTGTTCCCTTAGATCAGTGTACAGAGTTAATTATACAGAGACAAAAGGAATCTCTGAACTAGATTAGAGCAAAATCTGTTCATCTTCACAGTCGGATATTAGAAGTTAGACTCGGCTGTAAGGTAAGAGGCAGCTGAGTATAAGGTTTCACTCTTCATGTAGCACACTCTCACACTTTCCACCCCATTATACTTATCTATCCGTGATGACTCACTGTAATGTATCTCCAGCTGACTTGTGTCTAAAAGCTCTCAAGAAAATGCTAGTAGCGCTGATTAGCCCCAGGATTCTTTCTTTAGAAAGACAGACAAGACGTGTGCCATCACTCAGGAGGAAATACAAACCGTTAAAAAATAGATTTCAGCTTGACCACCCGGTTGTGCCTTTGTTTTTCTGCTTGCCGCAGTATAAAATGTTAAAGGAAAGAGGAAGGAGGAATCTATTTCGTTAAAAATATCAACTTATCCGTGTTAATTCTTTCTAATTTCTTCTAAAGTTCGTATTCAGTTCTTTCCATTTTTGAGCCTTCAGATGTTTCTGCAACGCACTGCAAGCCCTGACAAAGAATACATGCCTGGAAGAGTTATGCAAACCAAGCCGTTATCGTCACATCAGTCGTTGTGCAATTTCTAGCTCTAGGCTCCACATTTTGTAGTATAGAGAATGCGCTTGTATGGAAACTGCTCTGTTCTGCATTGAAGCACAGATATCTGACAAGCATTTGGAGAATGAACCGGAGAATGTTATACAAACTAATGAATAACAGATATAAAACTGTACAGGGTTAAACTATAGTTACAAGAACATTACATTAAGGTTTCCTTAACTAACATTTAACACATTCATTATCATGAATCTTCAACATTAATGGATCAGTTGCTTTAAAAAAACAAAAAACTTTTAAATAATTAACCTAATGAGCCAAATAATCAACACGGTCCATGTTCAGTCCATCACAGAGACCAACACTGCAAAATATGACTTGAATTACACAAAATTATCAACTAATATTAAATTATTAGCCTATTAAAAATAAAACCTTACGCTTGTATTAATATAATCTTATAAGGAGAAATATTAAATACATTCAACTATATTCAAGATTTCTGTTAATATATCAGGTTGTGATGTGATTGGAAGTACGTTTGTTTTTCTGTTTATGTTTATGTTTGTTAGTATTTTTTTTACTTAAATCAGTATTTATTGGCATTGGTATGACATAATTTTGTCATTTTTTCTTTTTTTCATTTTCCCTCGACTTTAGTTTTGAGTTAGTCTTTGTTCCAGATGTTGTTGATGGATAAAACATCACAGTTTGTGGTTTCTTTTCTCTCCCAGATGGACGACATTGACGCCATGTTCACGGACATGCTGCAGGAGATGGATCTCCTCACGCAGGTAAGACGTGTTTTCGTCACCACTTCTTTATTCTTTACTTCATAAAGACCTCGTGTTCCCAGAGCACTGTCGTGTTTTTAGCATTACACACAAGTCACGATTCTACTTTCACCTGAACGTGAGCTAATACACACCTACATATGGAATTGTGCTTTTCGTGCATCTTCATCCTCGAATTATCGTCTCCGGGTCCTGTTGGATGATTTTCCATTGCCATCTGCTTCGACACTTTATCATCAGAAGTGAAAGTCCTTAGATGTGAACATCTGGAGCAGAATTTACCCAGAAGTGATTAGTTGCAATTCACTGATCTAAGCGATGTAAAAAAAAAAAAGATAATAATTTTTGTTTAAAAAACAGGAACAGAGGTGTATACGTATACAATATGGGTAAATTGAAGCAATGATGAAAAAGAACTGTAAAAAATAATTAAATAAATATTAAAAGTAACCCCGACTCTGAAGACTTACCCTGTATATTCTCATAACGTAAAGCGCCTGTAAAATTCACCTAAAACGCCTATCCAAGGCATACCCAGAGTAAAATTAAAGCTGTTCTTGAACCATTTGGAGCACGTGCATGGTTTTGGTCTCTTTTGAAAGCTGGACTAAATATATTTACATAATTGGATTGTTTGGACCTTTGCCAGTGTAGTAACAAGACTGTGGATTATTATGAGGTTTCATATGAGGTGAGATACCTCCATTTTGTAGATGTTTGTTTGTATGTTGGTGGTCTGACAGAGACGTTGATTGTAGCTGCTGTTGTGATTGTATCTTGAACCGGTTTATATCAATTGAATCACAAGAATCTTAGCTTTCCAAAGGTATAATGCTGTGACCATAGTATAGATTTGCTCATAACATGGCGACATTTTAACAGGATAAAGTATACGACGGTGAGATGGCTGATAATCTCTAAAATTATTGATATTAGAATATGTTTTATCATAAAACGATATTTTAGTCTATATACTTACCTTGAACAGCTGCTGACAGAAGGTCTTTACAGAGCTCTTTACAACAAACACTCTCGCTCTCGGTTGGCACAGACGTGCAGTTGCTACACAGACACCATGGCTTTTGCCCCACTCTCGCCTCCTCACCTCTCTGATCGTCTTCATTTCGTTGTACATTTTGAGTAATATTTTCCATGTTAGCCTCCTCGCTTATGTTACGTTCGGGTTCAAATTGAAAATGCTGAACGGAAGACATGTTTATATCACTGTAGGTTCGCTGGAGAATCAAGACCATTGCAAACATTTGATGTCACTACCCAGAATGCATTGCAACGTAAACAGCAATGGCGGCCTACGAGTGAAAGGATTTTGTGACATCTAGAGTGTTTTTGTATATCAAATATATATAGTGGTTGTCAGCGTTAATCTAATATGCTATGCAAGTATTCATAGTCGGGGTTCCCTTTAATAATAAAACGTTATGTGATAGCAAAATTGGATCATAAATTATTGAGCTGTTTACAACAAAAAAATAGCATTCATTGATTCAATGTACGTAGCTAAATTAACATTTTAAATGGTGTATAAGTGTCGAGGACACTGTACCTGTATTTAAAATGTCTTTTACCAGTTCCAAGAGAGTTGGCTAGCGTACTATGAAACCTTGAGAGGAACCAGACTCAGAAGGGAACCCGTCCTCATCTGGGTAAAAACGGATAGTGTGAGAGTAAAAGAAAGTTCATTATGGTTTTTATATGAAGTCTGTTTGTTGAACTAGTCCACTGTTCACTAAAGGAAACCTGAGTGCAAAACTGCATGTGGTAATTGCAGTCCTAAGGCCATCGCAGCAACCATAGTCCCAGCAACCACAGCGAGAATGTCCATGTGGAATTGAGGTCCAAAAGCATTTCCATGGTACGTCAAGCGGTACCATCCTCAGCAATCTCCAGGCTGTAGCCTCCTGTTGATGAGAGCTCCATCTAGAGGTAGGGCATCAGAATGGATCAGGCTGGTCCGGAGAGCAGAAAGGGTCAGGATCACTGGCATCTCCATAAAATCATGTGGGACGTGACAGAAGGAGAGAGGGAGAGGGAAGTAAAGAGGGGGAGAGATTGTTACATATGCTTACTATCCCATAATGGATAAGACTGTGTACTTTGTGTAAAAGAAAGTTTATTCATGGTAAGCTTGAGTAAACAAATATGTTTTCAGACTGGCCTTAAACGCTGAGATTGACTCATGTCATGTCATTTCATATCGTAAACTTACAATTCTTTAGATTTCATCAGTAATGTTTTTCCTTCAGTAGATTTAGCTCTAAATGTAGACATAGGCGCTGTGTCTTCACAATTTCACAGTGTGAAGGGCTTTCCCAGGCTGACACACCCACAATTGTGCTATATACTCAGTAACTCAGATTTTCTGGGGTCTGTTGGCTGATGTGTAACAGTTTGCTGAGGATTTTGTGCAAATGTCCGACCCAGAGATTGAATCGTTAGTGGATTTGACAGTTTTGTGAACCCTGAAAGCCACACGCTGAAAGCCACGGGTATGCCGGCTTCCCTGGTTTGCATCTTTTTAAACTGTTATAAAAACTCAGTAGAAAGATCTCATGACTTTAGTAGATATCAGGACTTTATTAGAAGAGAAAGAGCTCTAAATGGTTTTATTTCCAAAGCTCCAATGCTAATGAAGGGGTAAATGCAAGCGCCAACGGGTTTTTTTCTGGATTGCTATGTCATGTGCTAAACTAATCATATCTATCTTAACACTTAATTGTGTCACTGTCTGAAATCTGATAAAGCCTAATTTTTTTAAATTAACATTGTCTTGTTTTTAAACTTTTTTTTTCTGCCTTATTTCTCATTAATGCGAGTGTCCAAGGACGCTAATATGTTACGGTTTCTATAGTAACGGCTCCTTCACAGGAACGCTCCACATCATCTAAGTTATATACTGAGAATAAACAGATTAAAATAGATATAATTTTTAACAAAGAAAAATATCTAACTGTTGATAGGGTGAAGTTTTAAGGAGATTTATGTTTGTTTGTTTTAAAGAAAACATTTATGGAAGGAGTCTCCAGTGTCAGTGCTTTGTAACAGTCAGACGTAAAGCTGTACCGTTACGTTTTCCAACACAGGAAGGTCTTCAGGATGGAGGGCTTTGAGGTTTCTCAATAACATGACAAGCTGCGTTTATTTTTTGGTCTTAATAAAAATGGAACATAGGGACACTTGTGTTTTTTAGCTGCTGTAAAGCAAGTGATGTAGATGTTCCACAATATTAGTTCAATTCAATTCAATTCAATTCAATTTTATTATCATTATACTACTACAAGGGTTGCACAGACAATAGACAAAGAAAGTAGTGCAAAGACTTTAGGCAAAACACAAACAATAGGTACATAGACAGTGAATACAAGATATGTGCAATGAACTGTAGCTTAATAACTGTAGCTTCCTATGTAACTATAAACGGATAAAAAGTATGACCAGTCATTCTTTAATAAAATAATAATTGTAATCATCTGCAAATTGCTGTGGTGTAAGAGGAATAAAACACTTCAGGATGTGAATCTGTTGTTATAGGAAAATAATCGACGTACTCCGCTTCATCACACCACTCCAAGATTGATTATTTTCCTATAACAATATTAACAATAACAATAACAATAACAATAACAATAACAATATTATTATTGATTATTATTATAATTGTTTTATTCCTTAATACACATCATATAATTTTGCATATTTTAGGACAAGCTTGATGAAGTCTGTTGGGTACGTATATCAGCTACCAGTCA
Organism: Stegophilus panzeri; assembly: GCA_024331685.1. Lineage (NCBI taxonomy): Eukaryota > Metazoa > Chordata > Actinopteri > Siluriformes > Trichomycteridae > Stegophilus > Stegophilus panzeri. The sequence continues at coordinate 33,837,527 of JANDJT010000001.1, read as the reverse complement.
AAAGTTTGTACACCCCTGCTCATAGGAGGTCTTCATTTTTGCTATTTTTTGAATTATCACCACGAGTAGACATGAACGCAGAAGAAAGTATGCAGTGAGCAAGAAAAGTATTACCTGAAAACTATTTTATAATGAACAGCATTCCTGACGAAGCATTGAACACTCTCAGCATCAGCTTTCAACTTTCCGAATAAACCGAGCTCCTCGCTGTTACTCCTAGGATCTAAATGAAAAGTACTTTGTTTTGGAGGGGAAGAATTTTATATTACGAATAAGTTAAAGTTAAATACTACATTTTGTTTCAGAATTAAATGTGTACACGGCCATTATCTTTGCGATTCACATTTGTCTCTGGAAATATAATATAATAATATAATATAATGTCTTTAAGACAATGATAATATTTGTTTTTATTTATATAGTGTCCAAAATTCTAAACTTTGTAGTGGATTTGATCGTGTAATATAATTATATAGAATTTTTTATTACACAATTCATTGGAACTCAAACTGTAGCCATGCCCACTCACCCAGTTTATGCTCTACTGCCTTCAGATAGCAGCACTACAAGGTTTTTATATTGGCTTCAATCTGCAGTCTGGTGAATTTCCCAGCGCCTGACAACCAGACATTGGATTGAGACCAGACGGGGACAAGAAGTACACTTATAACTAAACATATTGAATGTTTTTAAGTTTATTGAAAGCACTATTAGTACTGTATGCTTGAAAATAAAGTACATATTGACTTGAAAGTCAAATTTAAATCAATTATAAAAATCGGCAAATTATGACCATTCATCAATCAAAAAAGAGAAGAAAAACATCACAAGCTCTGTCCAGTTTAGGGCAAAATGGCGACGAGTCATTTTGGAGCCAGTAGGAGTCGACACTTAATGGTGGGTTATTGGTGAGCTAGCCAAATAATCTGGCGCACTGAAAAGAAACAGAGTTCTCCTCACAATTGGACATGCCTTTTTTCTTTTATTCATCTCCAAAAATGTAAAAAGCTGTATAACAGTAACAGTCCAACTGTAATAAACCTTCATATTCAAAATAAGACATGTGGTTTTCTTTAAAGTGCACCTATTATGGTTTTGCCAAATATTCCCTTTCATGTAGCGTGTTATATACGCAGCTGTTTGTGAATATAAAAAAAGTCTGCAAAGTTTCAAAAATCAAAGCGCACGACAGACGGAGTTATCGACTCCCAAAAGAAGGAATCGATTCCGAACAGCTGAAAGGAGTCGTTAGTGATTCCAGACTTTACTTCCTGTACTAACCTACATAGGTTTGTAACAAAAAGCCCCGCCTCTGGTCTTCATCGGCTGCTCGCTGACAGCGGTAGACCAATCACAACAGACTGGGACATCTGACCAATCAGAGCAGAGTATGCTCTCTGAGAGGAGGAGTTTAGAACGAATCCTTTAGAACGGATCATTGAACGAGTCGTTTTTGACACTGGGGGGAAAAAAGTTAATGCTGCAGTTCAAATTATGAGCACGTTAAAGTGTTTTTTGATCATGGATGCATGTAAATCTATAATATGAGACCTTTAAAACAAAATTAGACACGTTTCAAAACCATAATAGGTGCCCTTTAAGCCTTTGGCATGTTTCACATTTCATGTGCACTTTGTACTGAGTTTATAGGTCATTAAAAAGCTATTTATATGTAGCACTCAGAAGTGTTTGTCTGCTACAAAGCAGAAGTGATTTCAAATAGGAAGAAGAATCACTCCTTCACTCATGTGTGACCAAACCGTGATACATAACTGAATCCAGGCCTCATTATGTCTTCTTTTTTTTTTTTTTTTTTAAATGCCCAAACATACATCAGTTCACACTCTTGCATCTGTCGGGAAATCTCGACAATCACCCTTTACATATACAGAACTAAAACGTCCTTAGCTGAAAGTAATAACGTGAAGACAAATATCTGTATAAGAGATGTTTGTGGTAACGTGTTCCTTATTTTTTTTTTTTTTCCTCAGAGTCTGGCGGCTGAAGTTCCAGATCATCAGCCCGCCTCCGAGTCCAGCCAGGAAATCAACTTCTCCATCGGCTTCACAGATCTCAATGGTAATAAAAGACATGTGACTCTGGTCTAGAGTAAAGCAACGTTGTTCTTTCCCTTACACATACTGTATTTACTCTCCTTACTCTGGGAGTGTCTGTTCCTCAGGTTTATAACTTTGCTGGGAAAATATGGTGTTAATTAGCTGTAAAATTGCAGTAAATTAAAATAGAGTGCAGGCAAAGAGACGTATGGAGAATGTCTGGCTACTGTGCAGACAGCAGTTAAAATCAGATTAGCATCAAACCACATGGGTGATTAGCTGGGAAAGACAGACAGACAGAAAGAAAGAAAGAAAGAAAGAAAGAAAGAAAGAAAGAAAGAAAAAACTAGTTTCAGTGAGGTTTTAATGTGTTTTCTGCTCACTTTAAAGAGCTGTGTGTGGCCTGTATTCCCTTTTTTTGCATGACCAAACCCTGGAGATAGTCACATAATGACTGGCAGGTCTACAGAAAGACACTCTAAAGTGCTTACCTGCCGATAGAAGATAGAAGTGTGTATTTTGGTCATTTTTACAGCTTGAGTACTTCACAGACCGAACAAATGAGCGCTTACAGTATGTAACCTACATTAATATCCAGGGTTGATCTTGACTTTATACAAATATTGTGTTCTGTACTCTTTTATTTCTGGATTTGTACCCATTCTCTCAATTATGTCTTGGCCAATTTCCACCTACCAGACAGCTCTACTCTATCATACCACATGCTTCCTCCAAGACAAGTGAACACAGCTAACCACATCTTTTCAAACTGCTGTGTTACAATAACACTCTCGGAGGAAAGTACTATCCGCCCGCTTCCGCATATTTGAGCTCACAGACACACACGATTTGCTAGTCTCGTTGTGATTGACAGGTGGGATAGTAGCAGCAGTTTTGCTTTCTTGGCCTCTCAGCCACAGACGGCTGTAGCTAGTTCAGGATTTGACCTCACAATCTCCCGATCATTTAACTGTTGTGCCACTGTGAACCCCTAAAAATGATTAAATGTGATGCGATGCTGCACTGTAGCAGAATTAAAAGTTTATTGAACAGATGCAGGAGCGACTTTGCACAAACTAAGCTTAATAAAGTGGGCTAAATATCTGATATCCGGTATCAGATATTTGGCTGATATCGGGATCAGAAATTCCTGGATCAAATAAGAAAGAACCGATTCTGTAATAAACTAATAAGCTATGATAACATTCAATAAGCTATTATGTTAAAGTTATAATGAATGAAATTATATTAGATATTATAGTTCAATTAGGGGCAGTGGTGGCTTGGTGGTTACGGCTCTGGGTTACTGATCGGAAGGTCGGGGGTGCAAGCCCCAGCGCTGCCAAGCTGCCACTGTTGGGCCCTTGAGCAACGCCCTTAACCCTCTCTGCTCCAGGGGGTGCTGTATCATGACGGACCCTGCACTCTGACCCCAACTTCCTGCCATGCTGGTGCATGCAAAGAAAAGAATTTCACTGTGCTGTAACCAATAAAAAAAAAAATTACAGTCCTTTAAATTGTCTGCTTTTTAACACATTTAAATAGTAATATTTATTTATTTATAAGAAGTTTATTTGAATAATGGAGGCTTTGCTCTGATTGGTCAACATGTGTTTAGTTTTTCTTCTAATATCACCCAAAATTGCTATAGTATTTAAAAAGCTTCTTTATGATCATGAAGATGCATATGATGTGTTTTTCTTTATAAAATGAGTCAAATGGAGATTAAGTCTCAGAGATGTTTCCCGTTGTGTCAATACTTGACGTGTACAGGAAGTACAACGATCTGATTTCGACATCGTTGAAAGAGAGGGAAAGATCATGACTGCTCCGTCATTTATACCAACCAGCCTTGACGAGGATTTTAATAAACGTTTGAAATGTTTTTGTTACATTATTCATGAAAGTCTCTCTCTAACATCGCAGCATCTCTAAATGAACTGGAGGATAATGATCTGGATGCTCTGATGGCTGATCTGGTGGCCGACCTGAACGCCACGGAGGAAAAGTTTGCTTCTGAGAGGGTGACCGTAAAGGATCCCGAGCCACGCCCGTCTCTAGCTGTCCCAACAGCTCATTTTACCCCCGCAGCCCCCCCAACCCCTTCAG
>JANDJT010000001.1:33740467-33748086 GCA_024331685.1 Stegophilus panzeri | reverse complement strand
TTGAGAGCAGTGGAAAAGGGGTGTGTTTGTGTGTGTGTGTGTGTGTGTGTGTGTGTGTGTGTGTGTGTGTACACACTCATGCAGAGAAAAACAGACTTTGGAGACATCAGGTGCAGTGATTTACAGATGGAGACAGACAGCAGTAGTTTACATGCATCATTAAGATTGAGAAGGTCAACATGAGAGACAACGAGCAGGATCACAGTCTGAGAGGAAGACGAGAAAGAGAGAGAGAGAGAGAGAGAGAGACTGAGACTTTTTTTTTTTACCTTTGACAGTCCTATATTATAACCATTCATGGTGCGCCAAAGCTATGACATTTGACATTGAATAAATAGCATTTTAAGATGTCTTCTTAGATAGATAGATAGATAGATTGATAGATAGAGAGACACAAATGACAATGGAGCTGTGGGAGAGAAACGAGAAAAGAAAAAGGAGGAAAGTTTAAGGAATAGAAAGAAAGGAAGAGTGAGAGTGAATGGAGAAAGAATGGAAGAGAGAAACAGGAAGAGAAGACAAAGGAAAGCAGGGAGAACAAAAAAAGAGGAGAGAGAAAGAAATTGACAGAAAGGAGAAGAGAGAATGGAGGAGAGAAAAAATAAAAATAAAAAATGGCCGGAAAAAGATGGCCGACAACGTAAGGAGAAAAACATTGTCATTGTGCACTTGCACATCATGCTGTGTGTGTGTGTGTGTGTGTGTGTGTGTGTGTCAGTGGAGATTCTCACAGTGAAAAGTGGGGCTTACATCACACACACACACACACACACACACACACACACACACACACACACACACCGAAGAGAAAACCACTGAAGGAAAACTGCTTTTTGAGTCCTTCACAGGAAAAAGACAGGCAATGAATCCAATCTTCTCCGGGAGGCTGAAGGCTCAGATATCTGTGAGGCTCAGATATCTGTGTTACTGAGGAACCAGAAGGACTTTCCCATGTCAGACGTTACAGCTTTACATGTGACTGATGATGTAGTTTTCAGTCATATATACTGTAGTAGAAAAACCCCTTCCTGGGCTACCACAAAAAAATAGTTACCATTTCTTGGTCATGTGACCTCATGATGACCCTAGTGCATTTATTTCTCTATTATCTCCAGCACTAAGAAGTTGTTGGATGCCGATGATCAGTATTACCAGAGTCTGAACAGCAATAAATCCACAGGCGAGACGTCCGGAGACACAGAGATACCAGAGTCCGAGATCCCCACGTCTAACACACCCAAACCTTCAAACCAGGACCGGTGAGTGGGTCTGAAACTCCAGATGACACCCACACGTGTGTATACACATACTGTATGCTCTATACAGCCCTCTATAAAGTCCACAACTCATGTTAAGAAAAGTTCCTAAGAACGTGCGAGTAACGTGCGATTAAGATGTTCATCGCTTTTATCACGCCTCACTGATTCACTATTTTGATCTGTCGAATTTATAAATGAACACCAATGATTTTGTTCATTCATCGTGCTCTCCTGTAAAACGTATACAGTATATACTGGGCCACGTTACGTCGGGAGCTCCAGCAGGGTGTAAGGAGTCCCCGAGGCGACCCGTCTGAGCGCTTCACGGCAATGAGACGGAGAAAGCTCACATCTCATATGTGGATAGATCGTTTATGACTTTTGAAAGATGACATGCAGCTTTAGCTGATATTGTCGTTATTTTTTGCGCAATAGTAAGACCGTAGACGCTGGCGTCTACACCGTTAGGGGGCCAGAACAAACAGGCTATGTTCATTCGTAAGTTTATTCGTAGAAATTCAGTCCTGAGATAAGCAGTGTCTAGGGTTGGGAGGGTTACTTTAAAAATGCATTACGTTAGAGTTACAAATTACTTCATGAAGAATGTCATCAGTAACGTAATCCAAGTATCGCAATATGGAAGTAATGTAATCTGACTATTTTTGGACGACTTCAAGGTCACATATGTAAATAAAGTCCAGAGAAAAGCCATACTTTTATTTAGAGCTTAAAAACATGTTCAGTGATTGGATTTGGTTTTAATAAAATAAATATATTTGTTGCTCGTGTGAGTCACGACCGGCGAGAGAACCAGAACAAGCAGCTGTGTGTATTGTGTTATGTAAAAACAGGCATTTCTTTGATTTTAAACTAAATAAAAATTGTAATCCTGTTAGTGTTCCCATTTTTTATCTGTAATGTATCTGTAATCTAATTACTTTTTTTGTTTTTTTGATGTAACCGTAACAGATTTCACCTACCGTTTTTTTTTTGTATCCTGATTGCGTAACGCCGTTACATGCATCCCGTTACTCCCCAAGCCTGGCCATGTCTGAGATTAAGAAATCGTCTCCACTGTGAGAAAAAAAAACTTTACATGGACTTTGAACGAACAATATCGTTAATTAATTAAGGGGGTGTAGTGGTGGCTCGGTGATTAAAGGCTCCGGGTTGCTGATCAGAAGGTCAGGAGTTCAAGCCCCAACATTGCCAAGCTGCCACTGTTGGGCCCTTGAGCAAGGCCCTTAACCCTCAACTGCTCAGTTGTATAAATGAGATAAATGTAAGTCGCTCTGGTTAAGGGCTTCTGCCAAATGCCATAAATGTAAATGTAATTTACATTCTATGATGTTTTTGAATGTATATACAGCCAAAACATACATTTCACTGTGACGCATTTTGGTTAAACCAAACTGTCAGACAGTCCGCTGGACATAATACTTCTCCTCACTCAAGGTGATAACATGCAAGAAAAACGCACTTAATTTCAAGGCCAGGATCGTGTGTAACTCAGACATTAATTCCTCTGCTTAAATCAAACTTCGCCCCCGAACTCACGCGCAACTTCTAAACTGCTCTTCAGTCTGTAGTCTGTATTAAATCCTCACTCATGTAAGGCCTCGACTTTGAATATGACCTTGCACGTCTTGCCAGAAGATGCCTATACTGTGTAAAATATTCCGAGACAGTGATGTATTGGGTGAAGAGTGAGATGATAAAGTTGTGTAAAGACAAGCAGCTCCATTACACACACACACACACTCTCTCTTTTTATTCCTGCTTCATATGCTCCATGCCATTTATAGCGTCATCTGCTCCTCTCTGTGTCCGCAGGAACTCTCTTCTCAGAATGCTCTCTATGGAAAACGAGGACAATCCTCACGACTACAGGAAGCTGCTGAGGAAGACTTCTCAGAGAGGAAGGCTTATCGAGCAAAGCTAGACTCTGTGTTCTGGGCTGATAGGGATATAGGGATATTTCCGAAAATGAAGAACATGGCTAACGAGAAATGAACACTAATGGAAATGCACTAGCATGAATTTGCACTAGCGTTTATACGTTAACAGATTATTAGCAACCTGCTTTAATCAGCATCTCAGGATAACGATTTATGTACATAACTAAATAAGACAGTTTACAATCTAAGAAATTGACTGACTGGCTCTTAAGTCGTCCTGCACTATGTGTGTGTGTACTTTACCATTGTCTCTTATGCTTTGTGTACTTGAATGTTTTTTTCACATTTCTTGGGTTTCCCTTGGAATATTCTTGCACAGCTCTGGTGCCAATATTTATGGTTTGGGCATAGTTTTTAGCATTTTTGAGCCTTTGCTATGGCGAAAAGGAAGACATCTGAGGACTACACTCTACGCTTTCTTAGTTAAAACAGAGGTCGGACTGATTACGAATAAAACTCACCCACCGGAAAAGCTGATTCACTGAAGGGGAAAGGACACGGGATGTGAAAGACATGCTTTTGCTTCTGGTTGCAGTTACGTTCGTGAACTTTGACCTGTGATTTCGTAAACATCGATCTTCTGAGCCAATAGAAAGCAAGAAGGCAGGGCTGTGATTATTTTTGATCTGTTAAAAATGGAGGCGCTGCTTATTATGAAATACCAGCATCACAGAACTCTGCCTCTCTGTTATTTGACTGCACCTCTGTTAAAAATTAGTCAGCTAGCTAACATGACCTGACATTTTCTACAAAATCACATCATCAGGACTGCCTTGTTTTGAATCACAGGCGAGGAAAACCGCACAGCAATGACTTTTACAAAATTGTGGAATGTTCTTTTTTTTTATTTAAAAAAAAAAAAAAAGAGAGGAAAAAAAACATGTCGCATTTCTGTGTAGTAAATGTGCAAAGTGGATTGTGCTGTATGTCGCCATTTCACATCTTTCAATATGTATATACTGTACAGTACACCATTTTCCATTTTTACTTAAGTATCTTTGGTTCCTGTTTGTGCAGACTAATACGTTGAATTTATGTTTGATCATTTGCTTTCTAGTCAGCAAAATTGTAAAGATCTTTTTAGTCTTTATAATGATGTTCAGATCCATAAACACAATTTAATCGGCTAGCTTGTTAGCTCATTTATCATTTAGGCTAGTTTTTGAGGTAATTTGGACAATCTGGCAACCCTCCTAAATGTCATTCAGGCTAAAAACACTAACCATGAGAGCAGCCTGATGTGAAGGAAACACTGTTTGTCAGAAAGTAAAATCTTCGACTTTCAATGAATAAATTCAGACTGGACCAAACAAAGTGTAAACTCTAAGAAGATTAACAAGCCAATACACAGTCGGTGTTTATCTTCAAACGGTGTTGGCTAGTAGTGGATGATCACATGATCATTCTCTGTGTATAACCTTACTGGGATTTATTAAAGTAAGGAGCTTGTGCTGAAATATTCATCCGGGGTTGCTGTCTATACAGCTCAAGCCGCAATATAATAAAACCACGAGAAACGTAGAGATGTCATGCCGCATTGCATTCTGGGTCAATGGTGTCATCTTGTGAGAAATACAGCACAATACAAATACAAATTGATTTTTATTTCAACACAGGGTTTGTTGTTCTTTGGTATTGAACACAAAATTTTCCATGTGTGATTCTTCTTCTCTCTTCCTTTTTCCATTTTATTATGATCCCTTAAATATTCATTGCACATGAGAGAACAACACAATGTGTGTGTGTGTGTGTGTGTGTGTGTGTGTGTGTGTGTGTGTGTTACAACATGTGTGTTACAAAATGTTATGATGCAGACGATATGGACATTGATATTAATAACCGTAATGATTCTAGCTTCTTATCCTGAGAACCTTCTGCTATAGGGCACAATGCATGACACAATAAATATAGAAACTAGATAGAACCTTTTTTTCCATCTCTCTCTTGACTTAACTAGTATTGTAACTAGTATCTTAACTAGTATCTCTTGACTAGTATCTCTCGACTAGTATCTAGTGGATTTTTAGAGTAACCCTGTAAATAACAGTTGAGATTCAACAACACACAGTCATCCAGCATAACGTTTATCAGCTATTTTGAGCAGTTTTAGATATACGTTTGTTCATCTGGGTTTAAGGTAATATCATTAACCAGGGTTGCCAAGTTTCAGAAAAATATCCAGCCAACTACATCTCAAAATTTACACAAAAGACCTGAAGCTAGCCCAAAAGAAGTTGGACACTGGGAAAAGGAGACAACTTCGTCTTCTTCTTCTACTTCTTCTTCTTCTTCTACTGCTTCGTCTTCTTCTTTAGATTTGTATGGGAAACAAAATCACTGTGGTGCACACATTTACACAAAAGACCTGAAGCTAGCCCAAAAGAAGTTGGACACCTGAAAAAGGAGACAACTTCTTCTTCTTCTTCTTCTTTCTTCTTCTCCTTCTTCTTCTTCTTCTTCTTCTTTTTTCTTCTTCTCCTTCTTCTTCTTCTTCTTCTTCTTTTTCTTCTTCTTCTTCTCCTTTTTTTCTTCTTCTCCTTCTTTTTCTTCTTCTTCTTTTCTTTTTCTTCTTCTTTTTCTTCTTCTTCTTCTCCTTTTTTTTCTTCTTCTCCTTCTTTTTCTTCTTCTTTTTCTTCTTCTTCTTTTTTTTTCTGCTTCTTTTCTTTTTCTTCTTCTTCTTTTCTTTTTCTTCTTCTGCTTCTTCTTCTTTTTCTTCTTCTTCGTCTTCTCCTTTTTCCCCTTCTTCTCCTTCTTTTTCTTCTTCTTCCTTTTCTTCTTCTTCTTCTTCTTGAGATTTTCATGGGAAACAAAATCACTGTGGTGCACACGCATTTCTGATGTACAGATTATTATCCACACCATAATAGTACAGATGTACAGATATTATCCAGGTACATTATAGACACACTTTCTGCACTTACACTTTGCTTTTTTTGTGGAAATGTATTAGATTTCTTTCCAATTATTTGCTTCAAAGCAAGATCTTGGCAGCCGCTGAGTGGTTTTAAACTAGACCAATATGGCATAAAAACACAACCCTGAGAACTCTGTCATTAACCGTCCTGAGTGCTGCTCCTCCCCTGAGCATGCAGTCTTAAAAAAATAAAGGTTCCCATTAGAACCAAAAAGAGTTTTTCAGCCTGATGCCATAGGAGAACCCTTTTAAGTTGCACAAGGAGCCTTTTACTTTAAAGTTATGTATAGAACCATCTATTTACTGTTTATCCATCTATTTACTGGTGCTTTAAAGAACCCACAAATGGTTCTTCACAGCAGTGCCAGAAGGATCCATGTTATCATACGTTCTCTAAAAAAACCCTTACTTGGTGCTCTAAGGAACCAAGGTAAGGTTCTTAAGAGTGATGCCAGGAGAACCTTTTCCAGTCTCACAAAAAAAAAAACTTTATAGGGTTCACTTTAATCTGTTAAGGGATGATACCTTGAACAACCAATACACTGCTCCGAAGAACCTATAGTGGAACATTAAGAACTTCTTTAATCTCCAAACAAAAATATATAGCTCAACTCATGAACCCTATACCGTGAAAAATGGTTCTTGACAAGAACGTATGGTGCTGTAAGGAACCACTGAAGAATCTTTATTTTTAAGAGTGTGGGGCAGCATGATTCCTTCCCTAAAGTGCCTCTATTAGTGCTTGTGTTGCAGTGAACATTTCTGACCGCTAGATGCAATATCTCTATGGAACTAAGAGGGGTAGTGATTTCATTGGATCATGATTGCACAGTATACAGACATTCGAGTAAATCATGCTGTATATAATCATTGGTCACTTAAAAGAGGTCATTAATGTTTCAAAGGACTTTATAAAGATTAATAAATGTTGAACAGCTGATATGCGCTGTCACTGATTATTAAATCCTAATCTAGAAACCTTGTTTCAATCCTGAGCTCGCTTTACTGTCTGTGTGAAGTTTCACATGCTCTCCCCTTGAACATGTGGGTTTCTTCAGGGTTCTCCAGATTCCTCTTACTCCCAAACACATGCCGGTAGGTGGATTAAACACTTGACCTTGCCCTTGACTGCTTTTCCTTCTAGGGTGTATTCCTACCTCACTCCCAGTGTTCCCGGGATTCGATTCAGTTTTATTTGTATAGCGCTTTTAACAGTGGACATTGTCCCAATGCAGCTTTACAGAAATATATAAATTCAGGATATAGATTTTAACTGTATGAGTTTATCCATAATGAGTAATCCAGAGGCGACGGTGGTGAGGGAAAACTCCCTGAGACGCTATGAGGGAGAAACCTTGAGAGGAACCAGACTCTAAAGAGAACCCGTCCTCATCTGGGTGACACCGGATAGTGCGATTATAAATAAATACACCCCTTCTATAAATGTACTAATACTACATGGTCAAATAGTGCAGTTGTGTAACCAGG
>JANDJT010000001.1:33725467-33735467 GCA_024331685.1 Stegophilus panzeri | reverse complement strand
TCCCGAAGGACGCAAATCGGCACGTTAAACGAATCAAAAATCCAATCAAAGCCGTGTTGTGTGTGCTTTTTCTTACTATATTACCTCCCAGACAGAGTTTTTAGACTGATGGGATTCTGAGTCCGTGACCTAGTGAACCGGTATCAGGACGGATTTACCGACAGAGCCTTTAAAGCACGTCTGTAAGTCGCGCCGGATACGGGCGTCCGCTAAATGCCGTCAACGTAAACGTACCGCGTCGCTTGATTTATTAAAAGCGGCATAAAGTCAGCAAAAAAAGACCGTTAAATGGTTAGACAAATTTATATAATAGACAAATTTCACTGCTTAAGATACATATTCCATATACGAGGCATATTAAGAAGTAAAATTATTTACATTTTCTATATACCAGAATTTTTCTTTTTTTAATATTATAATAAATATGAAGGCGTTTTGGATTCAGGAGGCATACATCTCAAAATACTAATTTTTAAAAAAAAAAAAAAAAAAAAGTATATATTTGCCCAAAATATATGAAAAATAATCAGTCGCAAGCAAACCGTGAGCTGCTGTGGATAAATAAACTAAAAATGCATGTGGGTGATGAACGTTCATCATAAACGAATAAAATGATGCTCTATTGTGACTTTCTTTACTTGTTCTGTAGGTTAAACAATATGGGCACATGGTGTAGCACTGGAAGGAATATTTACACACTACGTCGTTCAAGAAAATACATCATAAAATCATATTTTTTAACTAGTCAGAGAGCTGTAAATATCCATCTATGCATCCATCCATGTGTATCTTTTGTTCTGAACTAACTTAAAGCATGATTGATTGACCAAAAACAGTAAACACAAATAAACCACACACACACACACACACACTCCATATCGGTCATAAGCTCCTGCACACTGTGCGTTTGGCACATTTTCACTATTACGTTAGCGAGCCATTAGCACACACCGCTGTAACTCTGTAACACAGAGCTGTTCCCCGGATTGAATTACGGATATCCCACTGACTTTATATCCGGTGTGAATCACGACAGAAGCAGCAAAGTGCTTCTACACCACTCGGCACAAGAAGCACACTCAGCATGAGTGTGCAGGGTGAACCGCGGGACAGAGACACCGTCAGTGTTAAGAAAAACATAACGGATAAATTTACAGCACAGTTTATCTACGACACCGGACAGTGAACGGGCGCCGCCGGATCCGGCACCTAACAAAGACCGCTCTTTATCACGGCCATGTCTCGAGGAGTTTAAAAAGTAAAGGATTTTGGTTACTGGGTCGAGTAAATCTTCGTTTTCAGGTAATAAAGTGCGTATAAAATGCAACGAATGCAACGTGAATAATTCCTACCTTTCAATAGCAAAACAGATCAGAATGTATATTCTTAGAATAAATTTACTTCAAAAGTCCAGATTTAAGCAGAAGCAAAATCAACCCCCCTCCCCCCAAAGACATGTTTTCAGAGCCTTTTAAACCCCTAGTTTAACCAGGGGGTGCCAATAATTGTGACGCCGACTCCAGCGGTTAAATATTCGCTGGTATAAACCCAAAAACGTGTCGATGCGATTTAGGGATTCATTGTGCAGCGCGTTCCAAAATTTTGAATAGAAAAGCGTTCACCTTCTCTTCAGGAGACCCTGAACCTACCGCTGCTCTCCGAGTGGGAGGGGCATACTGTCTCTACCCTGTCGATCGCAGTAAAACCGACCAATCGTGTCCGTCGGTGAGGTCGTGCATGACGAAAGGGCAGACAGCGAATATCTGACGCTGCTCTGTGACTCAGTTCAAACAGACACCGCCGGCTGTCTCGTGTGACCTCAAGCGCTTTAAGATCCGACCAATCAGGACGCGGTTCGAGAACAGCAAGCGAGAGCGAAAACCCAGCATGGAGAACTGAACGTCTGTAGAACGTGAGTGTTGTTCGCGAGCAAATATGAGAAGATTTACAACGTCTAGGATACAAAGAATCTATTTGGGGTGAAGAAAGAAATAAATCAATCAATCCATCCAGACTAGATGTGCTAGCTGATAGAAAAACAAATCAACACCTCCTGACCAATCAGAATCCAACAGCGCTGTGATGAGGTCATTATTTATAACAATAGTAGGATTTTTCTTATTACATTCTTATTGTGTTAGTAAAGCTGCTCGAAGTGAGTGCACATAAAAAGATAGACAAAAATAAATAAGGAATTTGTCTGCCCCCTTAGCGGAAAATCAGCGGCGGTAAATCTCTTCTCGCCTCCACGTTAGAGCGGTGTGGTAGGAGGACAGGAAGCTGAAGGAGGGGGATCACATCGACATGTCGGCCAATAGTCTGGCTATCACCACTCCTCCTCCTCCTGTGTGTGTGAGACGTTTAACACCTGACTAATCTACACTGAAACTCCAAACACTGTCTCAACGCTTACTTTCAGAGACGGGTTCAATAAATTGTTTAAATAAAAAGCTAAAACCAGTTCAGTTCAGAAGATCTGATCTTCAATAGACTCGCGTTCCTGGCAATCTAGCGCCGAAGTAAGCGTGAGACGTGACGTGGGGAGGGGGAGGGAGGGGATAAGCGTGGACAGGAAGGAAAAGACGAAGTTTCCTCCCGCAGGAGCGAGGCAGAGCGCACCACCCGCTCAACACATCCGCCCGCTATCGTCTCCGTCGATACGTCTTTACGAAAATATCAAACTTTTACAACGTCAACGCTCCTGAATTCTCAAATCTGACTGGTTGCGTATAACGACGACAGCACACGTACTGCAGTTCCAGCTGTGACATGAACGGTAGGTTTATATTAATAGAAATAGAAATATAACACGTAATAACGTACGCAAAATTTCCGGGAGTCGAGGCCAAAAACGCTCGATTTTGCTGCAGCGTTTTTACTAAAACTACTTGCGAAATCACGACCGCACGAAATTGTTTCGCGAGACCTTTTTAGCTGTACTCGTGTTTGACGCACGTGAGACGGTTTGGGCTGAACGCGTGTCGTGATGACGTCACGTGACGCGTCTCGGTCCAAATCTGCGGTCATTTTGAAAAATCGCACGCTCCACCGAATAACCGCGGCGTTCGCTCGATTCTGCGTTCGTTTCTGCGATCGCAAACCCGTGAAATCCTGGAGGGACTGTTTTCACACGTATTAAAAACACGCTGTTCAACGAAGTAAAGCGTATAATTATCTACGTGGTGACGTTTTCTCCCCCCCCCAACAGTTACGGAAGGAGTCTCCGGTGTCGGGAGTATCCTGAACAGTCGACGTGTGGAAGTATTCGGGACGCGCCGCGGTGTGTTGTGTCGCTCTTTCATTAATGATACTTCACTGATCTTTTCCTGCGGTATAAGAAACCTTCTGACACGGCGCAAAGAGATGACGTCATCTACGGGTTCCAGCACAGAGCCGTGGGCTACACCCGAAACCACAAGCGTCAGAGTAGTACGCATCATCGTCTCTTTAAAAAAAAACAAAAAAAAAACTAGAGGTTCTACACAGAAGCTCAGACGTCATGGATGGTGTATTTCTCAATATAGTAGTGTGTAAGGTTTGGACGTTTCTCTTTATTGATATGCGGAGTGTGAAAATTATTATTATTATTATTATTATTATTATTATTATTTTGGAGCGATGCCAGAACCTTACTGGAGCGTCCGTATGATATACTGCAAAACTGTCCGAGTAGTTAAGCAGATAAAGCTCACGGGCTTTCAGAGTGCCAGCTGAACAAGTCAGAACAGCCTCGGGTTCAGCGAGACAGCTCTGTGTCAGGGATTTGTTTGGCTTCGAGTGTTCTCATGCTGTCAGCCAAAACGCAGCTCGTACTTTCACAGATCTCGAGGGGAAAAAAGCGGCCTCGCGGAGAGAGAAATGCTTGGAATTTCACAAGTTTGTGCCACAGCAGAGTTTACTGCTTTTCATTTCAGCAGAAAGAGGAAGACAGGATATGACACATCTGAGCGTCACACACACACACACACACACACACACACACACACACTCACGGAGTCACGCCGTTATCGTTCGCTCTTCAACATAGAGCCTTTGTGTGAGATGAAAGTCTAGTCAAAAGGAAGTAAACGGAACTGTCGGGGTTGGTCGTTCTGAGATCTCAGACGGCCTCTTGGGCAGCGAAATGGCTAACGACAGGAAGGAACCGAGCGAGGAACCACCCTGTCTGTTCTTCAGGATAGTCGCTGTTGAGCGAGCTTTATTTCCTTTGAAAAGCCGTCAATAATTGAAACGTTTCTTAAGCACTGGAAATATTTCTAGAAATATTCAAATTTGGCAGCTTAAAAAAAAAAAAAAAAACACAACAAAAAAAGGTCTCTGGTGTAATCTAGGCCCTGTCGAGAGCTACGCAAACATCACATCTAAAGGTCATCCAAAAGGTCAAGCAGTCTCCGGGACGCCTCGCTCTCCCACGGTTAGAGCGTCAGGCTTCGGCCTCGTATCCCGGACGACGACAGACGGCAACGCGATCTTCCAACATCTGGAAGAGGGAAGTTTCTTTCCAGCCACAAACCCCCCCCCCACAAACGCTCCAATTAAGGGCAGTTACACAAGCAGAGCGTACAGGACCGACATGTCCAAACACGCGCGCTTTCGACAAATCGCACGCCACTTCAGACGTGGGAGTGGGAACGCAAAGAATGCAGCGTGATGCAAGACTCGCAAGCACGCGACGAGCGCAGAGACTGATCCACGGCGTCATAGAACCAACATAAACATTATCTGTTCGGTTTCTACAGCACGTGTCGTTACCGGAACGGATCGGAGTTGGACCGGATCCGATCGAATGAACAGTTCGGAACCAAAATAACCAGAATAAATTAACTAAATACTGACGAAAACGCAAACAAACAAAGTGTTTACATTTAGCCGACGGATGTTTCCTGATCAAATGATTGCGCGCTTGGATTATACGATTAAAAACCTCACTTACACCGTCATCGTACGTTTTGTACAGGATCTCCCTCGTCTAATCACGCTTCAGAAAATTTCCACGCTTTCTCGCCGGTCAGCATCACACGTCGGTTCTTAATGGAGCGGTACGGCATCTCTTTAACTCGTCGTGTCACGAGGGTATTACATAAACGGTCATGAATACAGGTCATACAGTAATGATCCAGCAGAGCGTATACTGAGAACAGTAAGAACAGCATGGACGGAGGCTTCAGTCCGGTCAACCCTCGAGAGAAGCGTCGCACGCATCCGAGGTTACGATAAAATTCACGGCGTACGCCACCCGATTCCGCGGCTCACTTATTAGTAAACCCTACGTAGTTACCCAGCTGGTTATTATTTACCCGTTGTTTACTTCAGAGCCAAGCCAATAAACATGCAATAGATCATTATAGAAAATAAATCGACGTCACCCGCACAGAAAACTACACATTACGACGTCCTCGTGGGTAAAATAAATAAATAAATCAGACTGGTACTTTACTAAGAATGGACTTGAGAACTGTTGTTTTAAAAAAAAAAAATAAAATACATTAATTTGGGACACACCCAGAGTATCACACCTGCATGGCGTAAGGAGAAAACATGAGGAGAATTCATACGCTTCAACGCTTCTCAACCATGAGGTCAAATCAAGATGGCCGCTCACAGCACACGAGTATGAGCGTTAGATCAAATCAACACCAGATATATTCGCTTGTTAAATCTATAACGTTGACTCTACGGTTTGAGGAGGAAAATATTTCGCTGCTAACAAAAACACAAACACGGAGACGTCCGTGTTTTGCCTCCATTTTGTTGCGGAAACGCCTTAACTCACTCAGAGTTCTCACTTCGGACGCGGCGTTGTTTTCTGCCTCGACGAACCGGTACGAGGAATTCACTTCCGTTCTTTTAACGACAGGCACGATTACACCAACAATCGAATAAAAGATAATACGCGTGATGATCTCACGCTCGTGTGTTAACGTTATTATATAAAACACTACGTGATAAAAGTGTCGGTGTTCTTTCTACGTGTATGCTCCCTGCACATGTTCATACAGAAAGTGTAATCTACTTCATAAAGAACAAACGTACTAAACTACGAATCGCAGAAAACCATTTGTTTGTTTGCGAGGTGTAGTTTGTAATATTAAAACGACACGCTATATGGAAATTCGTACGATATGCATCTGATGTAATAAAGTAAGAGCGCTCATTCAGCGTCAGTACTCATGTAAAGACGTTTTTGTAAATCGTTCTGGAAACGCGGCGTTCGTGACAGCCGAGTTAGTTCGGGGAAAATAAATAAATAAATAAAAAAGTTTCGCTCCCGAGTTTGTCTAAATTTGAACCGTGAACCTCGAACGATCGGCTTGAGATCGTACAACCGTCGATGGGTTCCTGCGATTTTTCATACGGATTACACGGTCGAGTTTACAAACGTTTATTAATCACAAGTACACATATTTAAGTAATAGAAACTCATTTCATAACGATGACGTGAAAGACAAAAGTAACGGCACCCTATAAATCAGTCCGTACAGGATTTCGCCGTGTTTGTGATTGTCGCGGACAAAAAAAAAAAAAAAAAAAAAAACGCTCGATTTCGCTGCGGCTTTTTTCTAACGTGTGATGCAACTCGTCGAGTTTTGTGCGCTTTTTTTTTTTTTTTTTGCGGAAAACTACCTGAATTGGCGAAATTGCAATTCCACGTAATTGTTTTGCACAATGAGACTTTTCAGCGGTACTCATGTTCTACACGTGAATCGAAGAGGGCTTTGGATGGACGCGCGTTTTTGATGACGTCGCCTGATGCGTCTCGGCCCGGATCTGCTGAAAAAATCTGCTGTAATTTTGTAAAATTGCACGCTCCTCCGAATATTCTGAATAATATCGGAAAATCGCCAAATCCTAGAGGGACTGCGTAACGGGAGGAAGCGTTACCGTGTGTCTACGGATGCAGGTGCGCTGCAGTGGCCGAGCTGCAGTACTGGAAGCTCTTTCACGGTTATTTATTTAGTTGTTATTTAATCATTTTCAAGCTCTCCGTGCATGTCGCCTTTTATGGAGTTTTGTGGGTGTGGCTGAAGGCAAATCAGTTGTGCCATGAATACGCTTGGTGATTTATGGCTGACTAGCATTTATACACAACATACACAAATTAAATCAAATAAATCTGGTGAGAATTTTCAGTTCAGTTTGGACAAAAAGCACAAACTTTAGTAAATGCTTAAAAAGGCTTTAATTATAGCTGAAATTAACAATAAATCATGTACTTTTTGTATCAAGAACATCAAGAAGATATATCAAGAACATCATGTTCTTTTTTTTTTTTCTTTTTCTTTTTAGTCGCAGATATTTTTCATTTATTCGCAAAATAGCGTCCGTCTGTTTTGCAAGGTAGCAAAAAGTTAACAAAAAAAGGAAAGCAGTTCCGTCGTGAGATCCAAACAAAGCCTTTTATTCAGTATTCTCATCAGGTGGACAAACAGCCCAGAATCGATGAATGTGAACCCACATCAATCGCCAGAGCCGTCACAGTGTCCACACTGAACGGGAATCGAGACAGAAGCACAACAATGAGAATAAAGAACATGACATGGAGGGACGGGGAAAAACCAGAGACCGGGGAGAACACCGTACGTCACCGTCTGGCTTAAATCACGTCAAGATTTGAAAAGATTTATGCGATCGACTGAAAAGCGGAGCAGGAACGAGATGCCGTGTCAGAGGCTGTCTTCCCGTACAAGCGTCGACTTAAAAATAGTGAACATCGGTGAGAAGATGATGATTAAAAACGCTAAGCCATCTTGTGTGTTCCCTACCAGAGATGCCAGGTGGCTCGGGTCTCATTAAAGCGTCGCTTCATGCTGAAGAAACGGTTGCTTGCCAAAAATGCAAATAAGTCTCAGTAAGCCTTAGTGATTTAGGGTGACGACTGAGTCCTAAATGAAACATAAGCATTGATAACAGTCACAATCTGGCAACCAGGCACTGGGGATCTTTTGTTATGTTTTTGTAACAGGATTGTGAATGGGTACAAGAGACCAGCAGTGTCACGGTCCCTGGTGTTGGACTCGACGTAAACACTGTAAACAATTCATGACTATCCCCTGCTACTGGTAAAGCACATACATCAACATCTCAATCTGCCTAAATGTGATCTGTAGTTAGTCATTTACAGCAAACAGCTCCACTTCCACAGTGCTATATTCACATAAGTTAAGAAAATTTAAATTTAAAAAAACCTGACAGGAATTGTTTAAGAGTCTATTCGCGTTCGAACAAAAAAAAGTCGACCATATATTTATAATAAAAATAGACATCGAGGAAGAAATATAGCTAGCTAATGATAGTAAGTAAGAAACGCATGACGGGGTATGTTGTTATAGGAAATGAATCCAACAAAGGCATGGCGTGATACAGTCTGCTGTGAAGTAGAGTAACCACAATTACCACTATAAAGTTGATTACTGTCCAAAATCTGCATGTCCCGTAGTGTTTTATCCTCTTCTACCACAACAAATACAGTCTTTACTGATTATACAACAGTGCATCAGTGTATTAAAAAAGAAAAAAACTATAAATTATGGTTTAAATTGCATCATGGTATCCTGAAACAAAACGCATCATCAGCCTGTCGAAACAAAACGGTGTTCGCCGTATTTTCACACTGGCGAGCATCAAAGCGACGGAATTTTCTCAGTTCTACGGAAATGAAAAAACAACGCAGTAAAGCAGTCTCTCCAGGATTTCAAGCAAACGCCGCAATACTGGGCGGAGACGCGTCATCCGTCGTCGTGTGACGTACATATTACACATACATACACACACGACCTCTCGTTAAAATGTTCACAGAGGCATTATGAAGAAAAAATAAAGCTTGGAAGGACGTAGCGGAGATGGTAGCTAGTACGTTCAGTTCGCTAATCTGGCAACGACGCTAGTACGAAGCTGAGCATGTAACGCGTAAATCAAAAACAAATTTCACATTACTATTTAAAAGGTGCATTAGGTTAGACAAGCGTTATGTCTAACAGTTACGCAAGTACGTCGATGATTTCGAATCATTCCCGCCCATATTCATAAAGCTCCGCCCCCAGAATCTACAATGGACTGTAGAGGAGATTGTATATAAAATGACTGACAGGAGGCCCATCCAAACACAAGCAAGCATTTTAGACTGGAAATCAGTTTCCCAAACAGGCTTTCTCAGCCACTTAATACACCTGAGCGGAGGCCACAGCTTACACTTTAGAAGTAAGAATAAAAAAAATATATATATATATATACACACACACACACACATACACTAACGCACCTTTAATTTTTTTTGTTAACAGTTAGCTTTAGACAAAGTACAAGCAATGAGTGACCTGTTGCATTGCATGCTAGTGTGAAAGTACGACTACTGTCCTTATATTTGTCCCAGCACCTAACCCCACACACGCACACACACACACACACACACCCAAATGCTGAGGCTTCTGATTTCCACACTCTCTATCTCACACACAGCCAGTGGAGTGAACCATCACGTGTAGTTCGGTCAGATGAACCCTGCTGATAAGGTCCCACCACAGCGTGATGTCATCCTGACAAACAGACCTACTACAAACCCTGTCCAAACTACACCCTGAGATGGCTAGCAGCGCAGTGCAGCTTTCACACTCAAAACCTGGGATCAGTTCAGGATATTTTTATGTTCGGTCTTTGCAGACGTCGTGCGACATATAACAAGTCCTGCATACGATGGACACGTTAATACGAAGTTCCTTATTTGTTCCTGAATCGCTCCAATTTTCCGGACGTTTCCCCAGCTGTTCTTTTCCACTGCTTCTAGTTTAGGATTTTCCTCCTCTTGTAGCTATCCTGGGAAAACCGGGCGTGAGACGGGAATACACCCGGGATGGGACGGCAGTTCATTACAGATGTTTTTAAATCAGCTGGCTAAAAAAAGGTGCCGTCATGGGATGAACAGTCAACGTGAGAGAGAGAGAGAGAGAGAGAGAGAGAGAGAGAGAGAGAGAGAGAGAGAGAGAGAGAGAGAGAGAGAGAGAGA
>JANDJT010000001.1:33670691-33684622 GCA_024331685.1 Stegophilus panzeri | reverse complement strand
TGTCGATACGTGAAATTCTGGAGGGAACGTCGGACGGCGTGGCGTGGGGACGTAATGACGTGTGCCGTTAATCCATCCATGTTCTATAGCATGTAAAACGGGAACATGAAAGGAATATTCTAAAAGCGACTCATGTAAACACCTTAACCACAATATTGTCTTATTCGGAATAAGGTCAATAATTAGATTACTGCTGTCCATGTAAACTAATCTATGACAACACAAATGTTTGAGGACATTCATTGAAATGTTTTATAAATTGACTGACAGGAGGACCATCCAAACACAAACAAGCGTCCGGGCCGGAACTCCGCTTTCCAAACCGGTTTTCCCAGCCACTTCACATACTGGTGCTAAGCTCGACGGCTTAACCCTTTAAATTTCATCCAGTTTTTCAGATATTGCAGGTTATTTGTACAAGTAAGAGATTTTTTTTAATGATTATTGCACCTTTAATGACATTTCCAGGACATTAATGTTAATTGTTGGGATTCATGCACCTCGTAACCCCCGCTTAAACTCCTGGATATGAGGCAGATGAATGTGCAAATGGGTTTATAAGAGTACCTTTACAGCATAGAGTTTGGAGTTGTTATTTTTCCGGGCCAGAAAGACTTTCCCGAAGGCGCCGCGACTGATTGGCTTCAGCACCGTGAAGTCCTCTATGGAAGGCGGCTTCGGCACTTCAACACTCGTACAAGCAGCAACAGCTACTGATTTCTCTTCAGCCTCCATTTTCTCTGCACTCACACTCACTCTCTCTTACTGATTATCTCTTTAAATTAATTTTAAAACAATGCTCACTTTACCTCGCTGTGCATTCGCGCAGGAAACCTAACAAGACACCTAATGTAATAACCAACATTACTTTCATCTATCTAACCACGCATGAGAGATATAAACTGCCTATCTTTGTAATAATAATGAAAAATAAAAATAAACAGGTTTATATCCACCATGACCGTCACCATACTCACACACCATCAGCATTGTTTTGAAATTTGAATGTGCTCCTCGGTTTTAGGGGGCCTTACTATAGAGGGCCGTAAATATTAACAATTATTTATGATCAAAAACAAAAAAGGTGACGTTTTATAACTTATCTCTTTTAAATATTTATTATTTTATTAACATTTTCACGTAATGGAACGTATTTATATTTTTCAGAACTCGTTAATGATATTTAAATAGTCTTTATTTAGAACAGGCACATATCTGGACTACTAAAGTCATTTTGGATTATGTAAGAGGCCCTCTGGCGGTCGCGAAAACAACGGATTGGAAGCGGAAGTGGGTGAATAGACGGTTGCCAGATCGACGGTTTTAACGTAAATTTAAAAATATATATATATATATATATTTTTTTTTTTTTTTTTTTTTTTTTTTTTTTTTTTTTTAAAGGAAAATTCCTTGTTAATGGTGTTCTTTCGCTAAAGAAAAGCATCTTATATTGACTTTAAAGTGTAATATTAGACTGTGTTAGAGTTAGGCGTATTTTTAAATTATTAAATTAATGGTGTTGGTGTTGTTTGTTGGTTTAAGTGTGTAGCGATAACCTCAAATACATTCATCCATAATTTTATAATGCACTTTTGTGTTGTCTTCCAGGGCCGAGGGTTTGATTCCGGCCGCTGCCCTGTGTGTGCGGAGTTTGCATGTTCTCTCCACACTGCGGGGATTTCCTCTGGGTACTCCGGTTTCCTCCCCCAGTCCAAAGACATGCATGGTAGGCTGATTGGCATGTCCAAAGTGTCCGTAGTGTACGAATGGGTGTGTGAATGTGTATGTGAGTGTGCCCTGTGATGGATTGGCACCCTGTCCAGGGTGTACCCCGCCTTGTGCCGATGCTCCGTGGGATAGGCTCCAGGTTCCCCACAACCCTGAAGGATAAGCAGTATAGAAGATGGATGGATTGATGGATGTGTTGTCCTATTTTCCACAGCTAGTAGGCTACTTGCCATTTTCCTAACTGAAACTCTTTTACATGAATATTTAATTAACAAATATATCAGCTCGGTCAGAGCTACTCTCAGAGCTTCTGTTATAGGAAACTAATCAACACCTTCTGACCAATCAGAATGGAGAATTTAGCAGCACTGTGGTTTAACAGTAATTAAACACTAGATGGCGCTAAAAGAAGCCAGTTACATGCTTTGTGTATTTCTGTCGTTATGTGCCTGTCTAACGAACTGGCGTTATATATCTTTTCTTTCCTTTTTTTTTCTTTTTTTTTTAATGACAGAAGATTTAAATCAATACTTACATAAAAATATATATTCAGAGTCAGACTGGATTACTGACACACTAAACAGATCAAATCACTTCTCTCATATAGCCCATATTGTTTATCTTATACCACATTTATACCTAGTATAATATTATCCTATACTACATCAACATTACTTTATCACCATCACCACTGTTAACGATACACTATACAAGCAAAATTATGGGAACACCTGACCATCACAACCATACTGGATGTGCTTCTGTCTTAAACTGTTACCACAAAGTTGGAAGCATACAATTGTATCGAATATGTTAGTTTGCTGTAGCTTGACAATTTCCCCTCACTGGAACTAAGAGACCCAAACACTGCTCCAGCATGACGATGCTCCTGTGAACAAAGTGAGCTCCATGAAGACGTGGTGCGTGAAGATTGGAAGAAGGTGGAAGAACTCGAGTGTCCTGTACAGAGCCCTGACCTCAACCCTACTGAACACCTTTGGGATGGGAGGAACTGGAACTGGAGCCTCCTCAACATTGCAGCATCAGCACCTGACCTCAACCTCACTAATGCTCTTGTAGCTGAATGAACACAAATCCCCAAAGCCATGCCCCAAAATCTAGTGGAAAGCCTTCCCAGAAGAGGGGAGCTTATTTTAACAGCAAAGGAGGAGTAAATCTGGAATGGGATGTTCAACAAGCACCTATGACTGTGATGGTTAGGTGTCCACAAACTTTTGGACATAGTGTATTTCAGGCAATAAAATGTAGTCTGTTTTGCAAAAACAAATGGTGATTATTTTGATGAAAACTTTCAAGGAATCAGATATAAAGCTCTGAAGTTTTAGTGGCCAGACATAACACATGCTACCCTTTAGTCACGTCACCGCCCATGCTCATTGTTGCTATGGCAACGATGAATTTGAGGAACCCTTGGGATAATATATAAATATAATACATCGGTATAATATCTTTATATCATTATTACAACCACAACAGCAATCATCATCCACGTTGTTATTATTGTTATTGTTGTTGTTGTTAACTATTCATTTTGACTCCAAATTCTCAGCTCTTTACAGATAAATTTGAAAACAAATGTAACAACCAACAGTGCTGGATTATTTTAAGTATTTTACTTACTACATACTCTGAAAATATTATTTTATAATCTGATAATTACATATGATGAGTCACCATTATTACCATGTATTATCTTTAACACAGTTTTGATTCCCACCATTACATGCAAACAGTGGAAACAGTCATTATTGGGGCAGATTAAAATAACACAAACAAACAAACAAACAAACAAACAAACAAAAACAATAGAAACCATCACAGCAATTCAAATTGTTTCCACTACCAATACCATCCCAAACCATCAGCTAACCATTAAAACCATTACTGGTCTTTAATAGTATGACACCAATAGAAGGTAACAGATTATCAGTAGATTCCTACAGGGACCATTAAAACCAATACAATTCCCATTATAACCATTAAAACCATTAAAACCATTAGAGATGCTATGAGGGTGTCTATTGTTGTTGTTTTCAGGTTATTATTACACTGAAGTTTGGATGTGGTGTCAGGACACACACTCAACCACCCCGGTTTCTTTTTTCTTTTCACTCCTCCACTGTTTGATCTCAGGTTTTTTTTTTTGGAGAAAGCGGGGGCAGATGCTCCCTCCTCCAGCGCGACACAGACATGATATTCAGCAGCTCAGCTCGTCCCCCTCTCCTCTCCTCTCCTCACTTCAGGACACTTTCTCCAGTCCGACACACACACACACACACACCTCACATGGCACTGGACATGAACACACGGGCTGAGCGGATAATGTTTAGGATCTACAGCTTTCTGTGCGTCTGCGTTCTCCTGCTCACATCCAGCGCCTGCGCTCAGACACACCGGCGGTGAGTTACTGTCTCTCCTTCCACATCTGGCTTTTTAAATTCAAGTATCAGAGACACAGACCTGCAGCATGTACACTCTACACTTTAATGCATGGCATATCTCCATTACTATCAGCACAGGTGGACTTGAATCTTTATTGCACAGGCAGCAATTACACAATCACTGATACGCGCGCATTGGGATTTCTTTCCACGTCCCACACTCATATATGGACTACGAAAACGCGCATGCGCAGTTTGGTTAAAGTCGGTGTGGGCGGAGCCACGTTGCGTCATTATTATTATTATTATTATTATTATTATTATTTATTTTTCATTATGATGTTGTAGCTATATAAGTGATATTTAAAGTTGTGAACAATGACATAATTCACATTTAGAAGATATCACGCATTCAAAATGTACAGTCTCTCTACACTCTCTACCACTGAAACGGATCAACAGTTCTGATGACATCATCCTGCACTTCGGCTTCTCGTCAGATTTTCCGTCCAATCAAACGCTCTCTAGAATCTGAAGTGTCCCGCTTCAAACATTATAAAAATCCATGGTGCTAACTGTTAAGTATGAGTTAGCCGGGGTTGTGAGGTAAGCTAAATGCTATTGGTTATTTCTAAAAAGGGGGGAGGAGCAACTCGATATGTCCCGCCCTGACTTCCTGTTTCATGGGGACTTACAAAAATACATAACTGGTACTTATTTATAAATGATTTCATTTTTAATTTTTTTTTAGAGTTTGGAATGAATAATGAATTAATAAGAGCAGGACAGGAATTCAGCGTATAGCATTGTCGCCTCTCAGCTCCAGGGTCCCAGGTTCAATCCTGAGCCCAGGGTAGTGTCTGGGTGTGTTCTACTGTGTCCGTCAGGGTTTCCTCCGGGTTCTCTGGTTTGCTCCTACCTTCCAAAAACATGCCAGGAGGTGGATTGGTTACAGTGAACAACCCCTAGGTGTGAATGGGTGCCCTGTAATGTACAGGAGTCCTATCCAGGGTGTGTTCATGTGTTCCTGGGATAGTCTCCAGATCCAGGTGATCTTTTAGTATTAAGCTAGGCTAATAAATGCATAATACAAAGCGACTTACAATTGAGACCAGTGAGCAGGTTGAAGGTTAAGAGCCTTGCTCAAGGACCAAACAGCAGCAGCTTGGTGATGCTGGATTCGAGCCGTCAAGCTTCTGATCACAATCTTCTGAGCCACCAGCTAGATCTTTGGGCTGCCAAAAGGACCTAAACTTGACAAGTTTCCAGAACGTCTCTAGCTACCGAGCAATAGCGGCTCACGACCAGAGATGTTGGTGTGACAGGACGACACGATAGCCTTAAACAAAATGAAGTCGAGAGGCTATCACACTTGACTTATGCTAAAGGATACTATCTAGTGAATTTTTAGAGTAACCCTGGAACAGGAAGTTGAGTGTCAACAACATATCTAGCAGCTTGTACTGAGTGGTTTTAGAAGTACCTTTGTCCGACTGTGTTCATCATTAATCAAGGTTGACAGGCTTGAGTGAAATTTCCAGCCCAAATACATTTCAAAAACCGCACAAGAGACCTAAAAATAGCCCAAAAGATTTGGCATTGGAAAAGGGAGACGTTTCTTTATTTTCTTTTTCTCTAGTTTTGTACATCATAGACACACTGTCTGCACTTACACTTTGCTTTTTATTTGTTTAACTTAATTAGATTTCATTCCAATTATTTGCTATAAACATGGTCTTGGCAGATGCAGAGTATTTTAAACTCGCACAAACCGACAATCCTGTCATTAACTGTCTGGCCTCTGCTCCTCCCCTGAGCATGAAGGCAGCGTGATTCCTGCCCCACTGGGCCTCTATTAGCGATTGTTGCAGTTCTCATTTTTGAGCACTAGGTGCAACAATAACTGTATGGAGCTCAATTATGGAACATCTAGACAGGTGAGCAAATCATTGAAACCTCTGTCAAATAGTGACATTTAAGTAAATAAATAAATAAATAAAATTACCTCTTTTATTCAAAAGAGGTAATTAGTATTAAATGGAATTTAAAATGTTAGGATTTGTGATTATATAAAGGCACAACCTGCCCCTATGGACAAGTCACGACTGATACCTAATCAACAAGTAGTAAAGTATATGAAATGGAGTGGAATAAATCCCAATGTAAACGTTTTCAAACTTTAATATTTATCACTTTTAATGATTTGTAATGTCAAACATAAGAAAGTATTTTTAATGTAAAACATTTCTTTCTACTAACAGTGCATAAGTCATATTAATTTCATTATATATAATAATTAATTACAATTTCCCCCCTAACTCACTCAGTTTGTTTTTAGCCAAAAAGCGGTGTCATTCTTTTAGCTTAGCTACCAAGCTAGTGTCATTTTTAAGCTACTTCTAAGCTAGTTTATACAACAAACGTAACTGGTTAAATTTGTTGTGTGAAACAATAAACCCCAAATTTAGAGTTTTAGGTGGATTTTCTGGTATTTATTGATAATGTAAAAGATTTTTAACAGTTTTATTGCTGCTACTGTGTTTAATGCTAGTCCTGCGACTAGCTTGGAGCAAAACAATTTTAAGTAGATAATCAATAACAGTAATCACTTAAACAGTACTAAAACAGGATATTAGAATACATTTTAATACAAAACATTTTATTTCACCTCATGACTAATAAAAAAAATGCTACAAATGCAAGAATGGTCCTGTTTAAGAATGCCTTTCTCCCACTTGCTAGATAGTTTAGCTAGCTACATGTATGTTAGTGATCTTAGCTGGTATCTTATGAAATATTGCCATTTTTATTGTATTTGTTTATGTGGCTTAGCCAGCTATGTTTGTTACTATTTTTTAGATACGTCTGCCATATTGTACATCAAGAACAATTAGCTAGCTAGTTTAGTTTAGCTAGCTAAAGTATGTTAGCAATCCTAGCCAGTACAGCATCTTATGGTATACTGGCTCATTATATATTCAGCCAAGCTGGACTGGACTGCTTTTGTTTTTACTTTTATCAGACCGTTATTATGTTTTTTCCATCAACCCACAGACAACCATTTCCATGTGGAGGCAACATAACGGGAGATTCAGGAGTTATTGGTAGCCAGGGTTATCCGGGAGTGTATCCTCCAAACACCAAGTGTGTGTGGAGAATCACAGTAAGTATACACTCTACATTTCATACTCTGTACTGCATCTTCCTGCTATTTGCATTTTGCCACAAGGCTTATTTTCAGTATTTATGAGCAGAACAATGTATTAAATGATGCAGTGGCATTGCAGTGTGTCCCCGCAAGACCTCTCTGTGTGTGTGTGTGTGTTTTCTGGGCTGGAATTGGTGTGTTGTATCTGGCTCTTGGCCAGCGTGAAAGCCCCGGAGGACTGCTTCAGACTCTGTGTGCATTTTTTAACATGTTGGCACCTCTACCGCATTCAGGAGTGTGAAGGAAGCTTCAGTTTTACAGATAGATGTTCACCAGTTTATCACCGTTTACGTCTGAATACGTCGATCGTCCATACTTCTGTTGCAGCTCGCAAGTGATTCAATATCAGATCTCTTGCTGAACTGGTTTTATAATATCATTCTGTGTGATAGTTTTATTTTTAAACGAATCATTTGAGACGGAAACATGGATATGGTTACATATTGTTTATAGTAAACAACACAGAGACTCGAACTGACTAGATCTGTTAAAGAGGAATGAAAGAAGGCTGTTGAAGAGCCTCAAGTCAAATATCTATATCAAGTGAGAGGTCAGATTCCATTAGATATAAAATAAATATAATATACAGTAAATAATACTATGAATAAAAAAAAAAACAAACGAATTTAGAGGGGATGTGATGCGGTGTGTGGATGAGTCACTGTTAGAACCCAGAAGATGATTATTTTCCAGTAAAAGCACGTCAATAAGTGTTTTATTCCTCTTACATCTCAGCAATTAAATTCATTTATAGTATATGTTGTGGAACATCCACAAAACTTACGTTACAGCAGAACCTCTTTCTTTAAGTTCACAAAACAAACAAACATGTTACTGGAACTGGAAAGCGCCAACTTGAAGATCTCTATGGCGTAAAAACTTACTGACTGTTACAAAGCGCTCACACTGGAGACTCCTTCCTTAAATGTTAAATAAACATCTCCTTACAGAAAACTTCATCATTTAATATTATGTAGAATTATGTGTATTATGTGTAAGTTGTTACTATAGAAACGCTAACGTATTAGGATGAGCGCACTGATATAAACCTGTGATTTGTAGCTGCACTATGAGGTCTTAGCTGCTGTTATAGAAAATGAATCAACACCTTCTGACCAATCCGATGCAAGAATTCAGCAGCGCTGTTTCATAATAATATAAATATAAAATAATATTTCTCTCTCTGGTTAAGCATACCCGTGTAGTTCTTCTGTGTATGAAGCCTTGTATTGTATATATAGGCTATTTCATCAAAAAAGCATTCACATTTCACCCAGCGCTACATGTATATACACGGTGGATTCAGAAAGTATCTGAACACCAACCACTTTACTTGTTGTGGATTGATTCTGATTTTGCATGTGCTTTGGAGGAGGTTTTCTTCAAGGATGTTTCTGTATTTGGCTGCATTCATCCATCCCTCAATTGTTACCAGTCTCCCTGAGAAGCACCTCCATAGCATGATGCTGCCACCACCATGTTTCACCGGATGGTATCAACCAGGTGATCTGCAGTTACAGGTTTTCACCATACATAGTGCTTGCTGTTCTGCCAAAAGAGTTACGTGTTTATCTATTCAGACCTGAGAATCTTTTCCCACATGTTGCCACAGCCCTTTATGCTGTCATATGGCTTCCATCTTGCCACTCTGCCCTGAAGGCCTGGTTTATGGAGTGCTCCAGAGATGGTTGTCCACCCAACAGGTTCTTCCATCTCTACACAACTTGCAGCAAGCGTCTTCCATCTCAAAATTATTTCTGGAACAGTCAAAGAAATTGCTTTATATCCTTGCCCTGATCTATGCCTTGCTACAATTTGATCACAGAGATCCACAGACAGTTCCTTGGACTTCGTGGCTTGGTTTTTGTATGCAGTTTAAATTGTGGGCCATTATAGACCCTGGTGTGTGCCTTTCCAAACTATGTCCAATCAATCCAAATTGCAACAAGTGGACACCAGTTGAGTTCTAGACACAGCTCAAGGACAATTACAGTAAACAGGATGCACCTGATCTCAATTTGGAGTGCCACAGCAAAGGGTCTGAATAGTTTTGTGAATAAGTTTAATTCGTTTTTGAAAATCTCTAAACGCATGTTTTTACTTCCTCGTTATTGGCGATTAAGTGTAGATGGATGGGTAAAAATGTCAATTATAAAAGTATGCAACAAGTAACGGTGTCTGAATACTTTCTGAATCCACTGTAGACAGAAGGAAGGGAAATGTTTTCATGACATGATTTGACTTGATGTGTCTCTTGCAGGTCCCACAAGGCAAAGTGGTGGTCCTCAACTTCCGCTTCCTCGATCTGGAAAGCGACAACCTGTGCCGCTACGACCACGTGGATGTTTATAGCGGTCATGTGAACGGGCAGCGTCTGGGCCGCTTCTGTGGGACCTTTAGGCCTGGAGCCCTCGTCTCCACGGGGAACAAGATGCTCATTCAGATGGTGTCGGATGCCAACACCGCCGGCAGTGGCTTCCTGGCAGTGTTCTCCGCCGCTAACCCTCATGAACGAGGTGAGACGGAGACACGAGAACAAGAAGATGTATTAAAGATGATGTAGACAATTAATATGTCTCTGTGGGACGTTCCCACCAATGAGATAGACATAATTATTATATTCAGTTAAAACAACTGCAGAATTATTGGCACCCTTCATTAAAATGAGCAAAAATGAATCATTTAAAACAAATAGCTCATGCAATGAGAGATCTTTTGATCTTATATAACATGACGGAGGGGTTGCTGTATGTGTGTGTGTGTGTGTGTGTGTGTGTGTATGTATATATGTATATACATATATACATATATGTATGCAT
The DNA here is from genome assembly GCA_024331685.1 of Stegophilus panzeri. Classification (NCBI taxonomy): domain Eukaryota; kingdom Metazoa; phylum Chordata; class Actinopteri; order Siluriformes; family Trichomycteridae; genus Stegophilus; species Stegophilus panzeri. Next base: position 33,674,465 of record JANDJT010000001.1, on the reverse strand, counting down.
GTTTGTGATAAAAAAGAGAAAAAGAAATCTAAAAAGGTTATAAATATCTTTTCTAGGTGGTACAAATATTTAAAAATCAATTTCAAGTGTTCTAGTTGTCTGAAAAATGTAAAAAGTTTAGCATCCTTATCAACAAGGTCCTGATTGTGTTCATTGGTGTTTTAGCTGCTATGAATTTTGAAAATATATCCATGACCTGACCTGACCTGACCTGGCAGGCTTTTTCAGTGCAGTTGTTTTACAAAAAAAAAAGAAAAAAGAAAAAAAAAAAAAGAAAAGAAGATTTTTTTTCCTCTGCAAGATTAAAAACAATTCTTTGCACAATATTAAAAATATGGTTGGGTGCCAATAATGCTTTTGATAGAAAATGCTATCACTATGAGAACAGTGAATGTTTAATTTACACAATTAATGTAACCTGTTCTCTTGATGGGTGCCAATACTTTTGAAGTGTACCTTTCATCCATAAATGTCAAAAAGCCATGGTTTCACTCTGTAACTCAATACGTTTTGGGGCAGAAAGTGTACTCAAGGGGTCAGAGGCCATCTTTTAACCTCTAGCTGCTCCAGGAGAGGATTAAGGCAAGGCTTTGTAAACACACGAGACTGAAAGGTTTAAAAATAAAACACATTCCCAGTGCATTAAATCTCTAAATGGTCAGATTGGGTATTTTTTAAAAAGGCCCGGTCAGTGAAAGTTAGTTTCCTCGGCTGGATAAACGTGACCGGAGCGTTCTCAGGGGTCTGATATACTCTGCGGTGGACTTCACTGCGTGACGTGGAATTTCTCACCGGTATTATTTCCCCCAGTGTCAGAACCCCAGAGGTTCTCTCTGACTCATTAAGAGCGACAGGACGTCTGCTAGCTCCGTGTAAGACTGCAGGAATTTTAATGATCAGGTTTTACCCTCGTGTTTGTTTTCCCAGCTGACAGCTGTAGTTATTTCAGGGTGCTATCTACAGTATATGGGGGGAAAAAACCCAAACAAGTTACACCAAAATATAACATGATTAGAGTTTACTGTGTGTGAAGCTATTATTACAGTAAGTGTTGAATTCATTGCTTAGAATAAAATACATTTCCAAATAGTTTGATAGGCATTAAATATTGAATGTATATACTGTATACAGTACCTTTCAGAAATATTAGCAGCTTTTATGAAAATGAGCAAAAATGAATATATAAAAACAATAACATCCAGTAGGACTAAGTGATATTTTGAGCTCAAACATACAGAGACCTTTTATATTTTTATTTTGTTTTGTTTTTTCCCATGGTGGCTTAGCGGTTCACACGTTTGTCTCGCACCTCCAGGGTTAGGGGTTCGAATCCCACCTCTGCAGTCTGCATGTTCTCCCTGTCCTTCGGGGGTTTCCCCGGGTACTCTGGTTTGCTCCCCCAGTCGAAAGACAAGCGTTGTAGGCTGATTAGCGTTTCCATAGTGTATGAATGTGTGTGCGATTGTTCCCAGCAATAGATTGGGACCCTGTCCAGGGTTTCCCCCACCTTGTGCCCCGAGTTCCCTGGGATAGGCTCCAGGCTCCCCGTGACCCCATGTAGTATAAGTGGTACAGAAAATGGATGAATGGATGGATGGATAGATGGATGGAACCTGCAACAATTAAAAATTAAAAATAAAATCTACTTTTTAGATGTGAGAGGAACATCCTGACTGTAAGAATTAGAATAATAAAACAAGGAGAAAAAAACCCTTAACAAGCCTTCCTCTCTCACCCCGTGAAACTATGTTTACCGTATGAGTTGCCTTTTAAGGAAAAGGGGGTGGAGCTAATTTCTGGGCTGTAAAAAAATGCAACCAATAGTTCGATATAAAGCTAGCTACATCTTTCTGTGGTAAATGATCGACTTATATGATTCATTTGTGCAGGAGGTCAGCGCTGAAGTCTGCATCTCCCATGGTCTTTGGGTTAAAAAAGGAAAATGTACCTCTATTTTACAATTTATTTATACGAAACATTCGAAGAGGTTAAACGTTACTGTCTTGTGACTGTATCCTGCAAAAGTCACCAATCCAAATGCCAACATTGTTCACATTGTCAACATTTTTGAATATAGAAAATATTTGCCATATTCCTGACATTTGCTTTCATATTTCTTAAAGGTGACACATCGAACTGATTTCATATTGAAGGAGCACATAGATAAAGAGATCCTTTGCTGAATAACATTTATTCTGTCTAACATAACTATTTGTCACAGAGCTTCTTTTTTTTTTTTTCTTCTTAAATTTTTCCTTGCAATATTTTTAGGAACTTCATAATGAAGAACAATGGAGTAGATATCTTAGTTATGGAACTTATTATTTTGTATATTATAGCCTATTTACATAAAAATATTGAACAGACCTGTGCAAATCGAGCATTCTATTCTAGGAAAAATGATTTTATGTACAGTAGTTAATAATAAATTGTGCATGTACACTTTCCCAGTATCTATTGTTCATCCGTCTACAACTAAAACAGCTTTTTTCACCTGTCGGTTACCATAAAACCCTGTATACTGTATAATATTAACACTGTGTTATATGTTACCATCCTCACTGCTTCGCACTGATAAATGATGAACGCTGTTTTGAGACTATAACTTGGTTTTAAAACGTTTTTGGATTATTTTTAATGGAATAAAAATGCTGTTAGTGTAGTCAGAGTTTTGGATGCTGCTGAAGCTAAAATAAAAGAGCAGTCTTTCTGCTCTCTGGGAGGAGTCGTGGTCTTGTAAATCGACGTCGTGGCCTATTTCTGGACAGACGAGGATCTGTAAAACGAAGACGTTCTGAGAGCGCTCTTTGCTCTCATCGTGTGCGGTTGCAGGCTTTATGCCCCTCTCATTTTTAATGACATCTCCTGCATGTGGTCGGCTTTTCGGCAGCCTCTCGGCAGCTCAGTGCAAAAGAACCCCATGCGTATACTTTCATGTCCTATAGTCACTCATTACAGCATGGAGTGCTTATTATAGTCTGCAAAATCACAGGCTGAGAATTATAAACACCAGCCCTTTTAATTAGGAGATCGTGATCTCAGGCTTTATCCTGCCGTGCTGGTTAAAGTCACAGAATCTGACGTCATTTGATTTCCAGGAGATCAGTATTGCGGAGGGCGGTTGGTGAAGCCATCAGGAACCTTTAAAACCCCCAACTGGCCAGAAAAAGACTATCCAGCAGGAGTCACATGCTCATGGCACATAGTCGCACCGAAAAACCAGGTGATGTTTGTACATATTTGTTAAACGCACTGTTTGAGCTGATAAAAGTTGAATAAGTGTGAAATCTAAATTGTATAACTCGAGTCAATGGAGTATCTAACGTTGTATAATTGCATGACGATGTTGCTGGGAATTTGGCATTTTCTGACCTAGAACTTTCTACACCCCCATTTGGAAAAGCAATATATTTTAAATTATGTATATTTTTGAATATATGCAAATGTTTGAAATAACCCCGTTTTTAATAAAACATATATTTTGGCCTCTATTAAAAAATATATCTTAATATAAATAACGTATGTTGTTACAATTGCAATGTATTACACTGTAAATATGTATATAGCAAGTAGAGATGCACCGATACTACATTTCTCAGCTGATATTATTATTATTATTCAGAGTGATATCGGCCGATACCGATAACCGATACCGATAGTTCCGCCTTTTATACCTTCTTATAAATGAATAATAATTAATTCCACAATTCTGAAAGAAATGCAAATAAAAACTTTATTCTCTCCATTTGAACAAGTTGTTCCACAGTAACTGGT
>JANDJT010000001.1:33657807-33670200 GCA_024331685.1 Stegophilus panzeri | reverse complement strand
CATCTTTACACACAGCACGAAATCCATGTGTTTTCCCGCCCTCTTTTGATTGACAGGATATAATCGGCCCTGATCATTTTTAAATGTGAAAAATCGCCTTTATCGGCCGATACATCGCTGAATCTCTAATAGCAATGTATTACATTGTAAATATGTATATAGCTCCCCATATCCTCCCATAAAACACCAACAAATGGCCGTATTACAGTTCGTTTAAATGATAGAATTGTACAATATACAGTGTGTTACTTGCTACAGGGGAAAAACATGTCCTATAGTCCAGAAAATACAGCATGCAAAGAATTCCTTGGCTGTTCTTTCACCGAGTGGTTTTGTCATAACGGCCCTGTTTGTTTCACACTTTTAGATTATAGAAGTGAAATTCGAGAAGTTCGACGTTGAAAGAGACAACTACTGCCGCTACGACTACGTCGCCATCTTTAACGGAGGGGAAATCAACGATGCCAAGAGGATCGGGAAATACTGTGGAGACAGCCCTCCAGCGTAAGAGTCTGAAACACTCACACATCTCTAAAAAAAAATAATAATAATACTAAATACCAAAAACTAACAAAACAGAACCTTGCTAGAGTCTGCAGCAAAGGTAGGATTTTTTTTGTGACATTATAAGTTTTTTATTTGGTTGGCTTGGTTCCACATTTTTTCAAGCGCGTGATTGGTCTGGAGTTTGTTAGTGTCTGCTTTGGTGGACACTTGTGATTGAAGTAAAGTTGGTTGATTGTACAGATGTACAGTCTTAAAAATAAAAATGACTTGAACCCTTCCCGTTATAAACTGACCCTAAAAGTGGAACTGTCACCTATCTTGAGCATTTCATTTGGACTTAAGTTCTAAGTCTAAGGAACAAGAATGTGCAATATGTTTATATATGTACATGTACCTTGTAATGCGCTCTAGAGATCAATTTTGATTCAAGGACCTAGGACCATCCTGAGCCGAGATATCGAGGTTTCCGTAAACAGCTGTATAACCAAAATTTGTTGTGTGCCGTGACACAAAGATGGCCGTTGTAGTTAAACCAAGTTAAAAAAAAAAATATCATTAAATAATTGAAAAAAACCCCCCAAAAAACTGGTGGTTTTGCAATGCCAATACATAGAGGTAATCACTCAAAAAAATTTTTTAGGAAAATTAAAAACAGTCAAGCAACCTGCATTGGACCACTTTAGATGGAATGACCCTTTTATATTAGCAATGCATTTTTGTTAGTGTGTGTATATCTGTGCGTGTGTGTGTGTGTGTTCCAGGCCGGTGTTCTCTGAGGGTAATCAGCTTCTCATCCAGTTCCTCTCAGACCTCAGCTTAACAGCGGACGGCTTTATCGGCCACTACAGATTCAGGAACAAGAAGATCCCAACAACAACCATCGCCCCAACCACGACCACTCAGCCCATCACCACCAGACTCATACGTATGTGTCTTATACGGCTAGCGACGGGGTCCTGCATTCATTCTGCATTTGTTTATTTACTATTGATTGTGCACATTAAAACAAAGGACAGAAATGCCCGAGATGGAACACCAACTTGATTGAACCGCTGAGCTACTACTTCCCCGAATTTATTATTAGCGATGGGAATTCTGACTTGTTTTAATGAGTCAATTCATTTGGCTTAGCTGACTAATAACATATGACTCTTTCAGCTCTCAAACGACTCACTGACAAGTTTTTTTCTTAAATATTTTAAGTAAATGGTAAATGGTCTGCACTTATATAGTGCTTTTATCCAAAGCGCTTTACACTGTGTCTCATTCACCCATTCACACACACACTCACACACCAAGGTGCTAACTTGCCATCGGGAGCAACTTGGGGTTCAGTGTCTTGCCCAAGGACTCGAACCCCCAACCCTACGATTAATGGACAACCTGCTCTACCACCTGAACCACAGCCGCCCCCAAAATTTAAATGAATAAATTAAAATGAATAATTTTGTCTTAAATTTGACGACATTTTGACCAGTGATTGTTTTTCTTTGCCAAACTACAGCTGAGATTGTTTACTGAAATCTTACCCTACCTTCTCACCTTCAGAGAGCCATTTGTTTTGGTTAACAGGTGTAAAATTTTAACAGAACTTTAAAAGAATTTGTCTTATATCTCTCATGGTGTTCCCCAAGGCTCAGTACTTGGCCTGTTGTTATTCACTCAAATTGTTTTCTTTTTGTAAAACCTGGTATTTTCCCTGCTCTGCTCTGCTCTTCCAGCGTTGAAGTATTCAGCAGCGCTCTGTCAGCAGAAATGCAAGCGAAAAGGAAGTCCCGAGAGCCATTACTGCTCCAGTAACTTCGGTAAGAGAGCAGATTTATATACATGTGTATAGGCTAAGGTTTATTCGGAAGCCCTGGAAAAAAAAAAAAAAAAAAAAAAGATGAAAAAGAAAAATTTCCCAGAATCCCTGCCACCTAACAAGTGTGTGTTTTTAATGCGTAGGCACTATCTTGGGTCTGACGGTTTGTTTCGGAGCCTGAAAAGCGTCGTTCAGAGTTTTTTTTTCTCTCTTCTGAACAGTAAAGTGTGTGTGAAAAACACGGTTCTCTCAGTGCCAGCCGGCTGCAGCGGACTGAAAGCAAACTGGGTGTAAATGGAGGTGTTGATTCAGTGTGGCCTCCCTCTGAAACGTTTCTCTCCGGGAGATGTTTACGAAGCCGGGCCGATAAGTTCATTATGATTTCCTGCCGAGCTTACTCGGATTTGCATACGGAAAACTGGCCCAGTCGCTCGGAGGCCTGGACTAATGTGGCAGAAAATTTCACTCAAATCACGCCTGTTACATCACCCTGATTCACAAAGCGTTACGAGGACAAAAAGCTCAGCTCCCTCACTGTTTAGCTGTTTGGATTTAAGTTTGTAAAAATACCCAACAGTTTTCCCTTTTAGCCCAAGTGTAGTCAATCAGCCAAGACGTCTACTGCTTTAGTTTTGTAATGCAGGTAAAAAAAAAAAAAAAGGCTAAACAAATAGCTAACAAGAAAGAAAAGCTTATAGCCTCCAAGTTCACATTACGCAAATTGTTTACCTAAATCATTACACACAGATTTAAAGAGTCATTTTTTTCAAACTAGATAGACACTAATTTATTCATAAATCATTCACAGGAGCATTTACACAAGAAACATTCGTATCGTTTCTCTCCTGAGCTTGGGTAAATTTATGCATGAGGAGTGCATATGAATATGAACCTCGACTGATCAGCTTTAAATCCGATAATTGTTGACGAGTTCCTGTGAGTTTATATACGGATTACACCGTCGAGATGACATCACACTCATTTCAACTTCCCACACCTATTTAATAAATGTTTCATATTAATGACTTGATAGAAAGTGAGCCAAAGTGAATCCATAAAGGAAGGCAAATAAGACTAGCCATTCAATAATGGCAAAAGTAATGGCACCCTAGTCGGCACACCAAGTGATGATGCTCTGCATTGGCTGAGCTGCATTACTGGAAGAGTTAGCAGACTTTAGGACGCTCGCTTTCATTTACTCGTTTTCCGCAATTTTGCTTTTTATGGAATTTTGTAGAATAAAAATGTACATTTTTATTATTATAGGTAGTGGTTTTCAAAACTTTTTTCTTTTTTATGAATACTTTGTTCAAAGAGATTTGACACTTTAAAATATACCATATCAATTACATTGAATGAATTCCGTTCAGTAAACTAACATACAAATCAATCAATCAATTAACAACATGTCAATTATTTTTGGGCCAAACTATTGCACATATCAAGGTGTGTAATTTGTCTACCATAATTTCCCCGACTATCTCAGCCATCACAGGGACGATTATCACAGCAGTGCCGCGTGGAGGAAGCATGCACACTACAGTCTCCATCATCAACATCTATAAAGAAGGAAGCCTCGCCATCCAGCAGGCTGGAAAAACCATGAGCACTAAAATCCTTATCCTGTGCAAGAAATGTCCTTCTGTCAAAAGAGGTGAGTCTCAGCGGTGCCAAGTGCCTGTGGGCGCGCAATTTCCCCAATTACACTCGAGTACACTCTGCAACACTCCGTCTCTTAAACAGCCACAATGACACAGTTATAAAACCCACGCTGTTTATAGAGGCTTGTTACACTGTGCATTTAGCGTTTTAGATTTCATTTCTTTGCACAGTCACCGTGTAATTCTGAATGAATAAATGAATGGCCACAGGCTTTAAATGCTTTAAATAAAACGAAAAGTAAGTTGTGTGTCGATAAAGATAGAGTGTTCTACAGCCAGCAGGTTCCTCATGCCTGTATATGTATGATATGATATGATATGACTCTGAGTTTGCCTTCAGACTACTGCAGCATCGAGCTGAATAAATAAAGCTTGATGACAGCGTAAGGTAAGCGGCAAAACTCACTGTCAGAAACTAAATGAGATGAAGAACATGTGAAGCCCATATGCTTATACGGTAGCGTATAAGCATATGGAACAACGGTAACGCGAGGTTCTGATAAACACCCCTCCTGAATGTCTCTGCCGTAACGTCACTGCATTCAGGCTCTCTCTGTGTGCTGTCACTAGGCTTGAACTACATCTTCATGGGCCAGACGGACGACGAGGGCCGCGGCCTGATCACTCCACACCACTTCGTCATGGCCTTCAAGACCAAGAACCAGCGAGCGTTTAACGTGCTGAAGAACAAGCGGTGCTGATCTCGCTCTTCCTGCCATCTTAATTTGTCTGGTCAAAACCCTGAAAGTGATTTCCTCCATTAGGCTTTTAAAAAATAATAAAAATAATAATTTTTTATCAGGACCAATCAGCAATCTGTAGGCGGAGATAATGGAGAAGTAGTAACAAGAAGAAGTGTATATAATAAGGAAGGAAATCAGAAACGATGACGGCCGCCCTCCAGTGCCAACGCTGAAGGCGAGACTGAATCCCGACTTCCTCCTTTTCACATACAGCGCACCCTTAATGACCGTCTATGAAAGCGCAATTAATAAAAACTCCACCCACTGGGACTAGAACTGCAAAAACTGTAAAAGTTGAAGTTGTAAAGTTGGAGTTTTGTCTCTCACTGCCCTGAAATCAGTAGCACGTTGACTTGTTGTTTTTTATTTTTTATTTTAATGTTCAATACCTACATAGGTCAATCTGTAATAATGACAAGTCATTTCTGGTATATTTTTTGCATGTTGAATATTCAAGACATTCAAGAACCCTTAAGGTTATCACACAGTAATTTGCCAGCACGAACATTATTAATTATACCACGATCTGCATAATGCTCGATTCTGATTGGCTTGGAAGGCGTGCGTTCAAACCGCTTAATGCACAGGTACATGCAGTCAGTTTAATCATCGTTCTAAATGAATGCGCTGCCTATAAACAATTGTAACCATGGTAACCTCGGTGTGCATTACACGATTTTAATGTGCTCTGCTTCGCTTCGGGTGGTTCTTAGCCTCCACGTCGTGCATTAAAATTGTGCAATGCACACCTAGCCGTGGATTATCCCTTACTTAAAGAACGTAATGTCCACGAAACAAGTCATGACTAATAAGAATAAATAATTATTAGTCATGACTAATAATAATTACAAAGACCTCTGTCTTGAAGACGTTCCTGCTGTGGAAAATCTGTGGAAAAAGTTATAGCTGTTACAAAGCGCTGACACTGGAGACTCCTTCCATAAATGTTAAACCTCACCATATCAACAGTTATATATTTTTTCTTTCTTAAATAACGCTTTCTAATACAAGTAGAAACATTATAAACTATTAGAACGAGCACAAATCAAGACATAAAATCAACCAAGGAAAGATGAAATCATTGTTAAGATATTTTATAAATGATGTGTACAAAATTGAATAATGATACAGATACAAAATATGTACCAGAAATGACTTGTAATTATCGAATACTAGGTGCTCAGTGTACCATCATGTAAAGCGCTGTGCCTAGATTTTTTGTTCTGGAAAGTTCTGGATAAATGACAAAAAAAAAAAAAAAAAAAAAAGCATTAAGACTTTGCGATTAAGACTGCTGGTGTATTGAAATGTGAATCCTGGACAGTTCAGCGTCGAGGCTAAAATTATCTGTATCCAAGGAATTTATTAGCTTGATGCAAGCCAACATTCTTCCACTGTGATTTCTTCAGCATGCCATTCAGATCCATGTTCTTCACCATAACATGCACGTTATGCAAGTTTGCCGCTACATTTTTCTGTACAGTCTAGATTATAGGACGGGATTTTTTTTCTTTTCTTTCTGTAGATATCAGAAGTGTGGAGAAAATCCAAGGTGTTAGTGTTGCATTTTTCATCCAGACGAGTGTTTACTACGTACTTTTGATTTCCTTTGTTCAACATAGCTGAATGTACAAAATCTGAGGTGCATATTATGTGGTGACTAAAGTGCAATAATTTAGTAGCGACAATTTAAAAAAAAAAAAAAAAAAATTTTAATTCCGAACGCATATAAAATCATCCTGTAGCGCGTGGAAGTGTCGAGCGGGGACGTTTTATCCGAAACGAAATTCTCATTATGAAATATTTTCCTATGAAACTGATTCCTGATAGTGAATGTTAATTTATAAATGATTGTTTTGTGACGATATAAAATAAAAAGTCATGATCTGTTTCTGTTGCGAACTTCATATCGGTGTCAAATTTGTAACAGGTTCCACAAGTGAATCTGCTGAAATGTTAGAAAGGTTAAGATTAGCGTTAGTGGCCAATCACATGCTCGTGCATATGTTGTTAAAAAATTCTACACGTTTGACATTGACGATCTCTCTCTGTCTATATGAATTAATTCTGATTCTTTTCCATTGTCCGCCATGCTGTATTCACCAAAAAGGTCAAATCCTGAGGCATAAAACTTTCCTTTAAATGATCGAATGATGGTTTTAATGCATTGTTGATTACTTCAAAACAAAAAGCTTAAAGTTTGGTACAACTGTATTATTAGATAAACTCTGATTTAAACTTGAAATCTTTCTTCTTTTTTGCTTCAAGCTAGTCTGAATTGTCAGGTTTGTAGGCATACAAGGCTATTAATTTAATGTATAATCTTTTTTTAGTGTATAAAGGACTTGAAGTGGACTGATCTATTGTAGTCCAATGCAAAAATTAAAAAAAAAAAAAAAAAATTTAACTTAAAAAGTTACTGTTGCCACTCTAAAGTTGATTATTTTCCTAGAAGAGTACACCACAAGATGTTTTATTCGTCCTATTCTACAGCAATTTGCCATTTTTTAAAAACATTTATTAACTTCATATTTTTGGTCCTTTTATAATTATTATTAATGTACTGGAATGTTCCCCCAAAAATTTAGTTCCAGTCACCAGTTTAGTCATCAGTAAGCAAGACAAAATATTCAGCTTGTTTTTGAGGAACCGCAAAGCACAAAGTCGACGAAACGGTGGAAACATTAAAGTAACAATTTTACCTCTGACTTTTACAAAGCTCGGACACTGGAGACTCCTTCCATAAATGTTAAATCAACATCTTCTCATAGAAAGTTTCACCGTACCAATGATTATACATATTGCCTTGCTAAATAACATGTTTTTAATCTGGTTGATAGCCTAATGATAGCCTTAGATCTTAGATGTGGAGCATCCATTATACTGTATATACAAGTCTTTGTGAAATAGATGTTACTCGTAAAACTATAACGTATTAGAATAAACGCATTAATATAAACCTTTCAGCCTGAACTACTGTCAGAGCTGCTTGTATGGGAAATTAATCACCACTTTGTGACCAATCAGAATCACGAATTTAACAGTACGGCGCTATAAATCAATAAAATAATGCTACGTGCTATAAATGAATAGATGCGCTATGATTTAATTGAAGCTTATGTTTGGTGCGATCCAGTCTGAGTTGCTAGGTTATAAATGATTATATCAATCTAGACATTTAAACAGCTTAGTTGTAGGCCAGAACCTAAATTAAATATTACTTACAGTCCCCTCTGGAACTATTGGAATGGCAAGGTCAAATCAGTTGTTTGTGGTGTACACCAAAGACATTTGAGTTTGGGTTACATCTGTGTTAACATAAAACATAAAACCTTTTGTATCAGACCTCCCAATTTGTAGGTGAGCAAAAGTATAGGAACAGATCAGTCTTGAAGTAAATTAAAGTAAATAACACTTAATATTTGGTTGCATATCCCTTACTTGCAATAACTGCGTCGAGCCTGAGACTCACGACATTACCAAACTGTTGTTTTTTTTTCTCCTGTGATGCTTTACCAGGTTTTTACCTGGTTAGGTTGTTGGTTGTTTCGGGGGGGTTTCTCCCTTCAGTCTCCTCTTCAGGAGGTGAAATGTTGCTCAGTCGGGTTAAGGTCTGGTGATTGACTTGGTCAGTCTAAAACCTTCCACTTTTTCCACCTGATAAAGTTCTCTGTTGAGTTGGCGGTGTGTTTTAGATCATTATCTTGCTGCATGATGAAGTTCCTCCTGATTAGACTGGATCCATTTCTCTGTAAATTATCAGACAAGATGCTCCTGTAAACTTCTGAATTCATTCTGCTGCTACCATCATGAGTTCCATCATCAATAAAGATTAGTGAGAATGTTCCAGAAGCAGCCCTGCAACCCCAAGCCATGACACTACCTCCACCATGTTTCACAGATGAGCTTGTATGTTTTGGCTTGTGAACAGATCCTTTCTTTCTCCATCACTTTGATAGAGGTTCATCTTGGTTCCCGAACTTTTGTGGATCATCTCTGTATTTCTTTGTGAATTCCAATCTGGCTTTCTGATTCTTACTGCTGATGAGTGGTTTACATCTTGTGATACAGTCTCTATATTTCTGCTCTCGAAGTCTTCTGTGAACGGTGGATGGTGAGACCTTCACCCTGCCCTGTGGAGGTTGTTTGTGATGGCACTAACTGTTGTTTTTAGGTTTTTCTTCATAACTATCACAATGATTCTTTCATCAGCTGTTGTTGTTTTCCTTGGCCGATCCGTTCCATGTCTGTTGTTCAGTACACCAGCGGTTCCTTTCATTCTTTTTCAGCACATTCCAAATTGTTGTATAAGCTATGTCCAATGTTTGTGCAATGCCTCTGATTGATTTTTCCTCTTTTCTGAGCTTCAAAATGGCTTTTTCCCCATAGACAGCTCTCTGCTCTTCATGTTGGTTTATCCTTTTTTAATAATAAATGCAGTCTTCACAGGTGAAACCAAGTGTAGAAATTCAGAGCTATTTATTGTCACACATTCAATCTAATAGGACACACCTGTCAGTCACGTGTTCCAATATTTTTGCTCAACTACAAATTGGGTGGTCTATGTTCTATTTTGTTTAAAGCATCTACATATAAATACCAGGAAATAAAAGCTGAAATTCTTAACTGTGTTCTCATATTCATCTTTTGTTTTCAAACCCAGATGTCTTCAGTATACAGCAAAAACAAATTAACTGGCCTTGACGTTCCAATAGTTTCAGATGGGAAAGTATTTAAAACACAAGTCCAAATTAATGGCTTGCACCATAAAGACATTAACACACAGAATTCAGGCCTCATGGATGTTTAAACCACATATTTAAGCTGGTTTACCTGATGCTGTAACTGTAAAACATTGCTCATAACAGATTTTCACCTTACAATTTTTTTTCTCTGGGGTGGGACAAAATCAGCTGATTATGACGGCCCATGTTTCTGGAGGTAAAAGTAGTGGCTCAGTGAACAGCTAACCTTAGCCAGATGGCTAGTTTGTGCATTGTGACTGATAAGAGACATTATGTTGACTAAGGAACACAGACTATTGGTGGATGCACGGTGGATTAGTGGTTAGCACGTTTGCCTCGCACCGCCAGGGTTCGAATCCCGCCTGCATCCTGTGTGTGCAGAGTTTACATGTTCTCCCCGTGCTTCGGGGGTTTCCTCCTCCAGAACAAAAAAGTGTTGTAGGCTGTTTGGCATTTCCAAATTCCATAGTGTGTGAATGTGTGTGTGATTGTGCTCTGCGATGGGTCGGTATCCCATCCAGGGTGTCCCTGCCATGTGCCTCGAGTTCCTTGGGATAGCCTCCAGGCTCCCTGTGACCCTGTGTAGGATAAGCGGTACAGAAAATGGATGGATACATCAGTGGTCAGTCGCAGGGTTGAATACGATCTTAGCATGGAGAAAATATACATACAGTGCATTACTTACTACTTCAGGGGAAATCAAATTTAAAAAAGGTCAAAGTTGTGATTACATAAGACCAAAATCAAGTCCAGTATAAAGTTCTGGAAAAGTATGTACATTTGGCAGAAATCCAACACTACATCCCCACTGTGAAGCATGGTGGTGGAAGCATCATGTTGTGGGAATGCTTTTCATCAGCAGGGACTGGGAAACTGAGCAGGGCTGAGGGTGAGATAGATAGACAATAGGACAATGACCCTAAGCATACTGACAAAGCTACAGTGACGTGGTTCAAAACTAAGAACCTGAATGTGTTAGAACAGTGCAGTCAATGTCCAGATAGAAAAAAAATATATATATATACCAAGCACTGGCCAAGCACTGCGATTACGGTATATCTCAATCCCATTCATTCATAGTCCATCCAAGATATATATAACTTTTATCATTACACATAACACATCAGTATAGAGAATGACTGAATCATATTCAATAACTAGAGCGGAATACAAGGTGATCATGCAAGAGATATTCTTTTATGAGAACATAATCCATAACTGGCTGGTGGGATACAAACTCCTTGAAGTTTATTATTTATTTGTAACAGCACAGCCCAAGTGTTTCACTCTTCTTATACAACAGCAATTTCCCAACAATTACAATTGTTTATTTATAAAAGAACTTGGCATATTTTTTATCTGTTCATCGTAACATTTACTGTATACACATTAACTCTTTTGTGTGTAGCGTCCACTATACACGTCCCTGTGAATGATCTGTTACTATAGAAACGATAACTTATCAGAACAAGCACGTTAATATAAACCCGTGATGTGCAGACGCACTACTGTCACAGCTGCTGTTATAGAACATTTATCATCACCTTCTGACCAATCACAATCCAGAATCAACATTGGTGTGGTGTAAATACTATTATTTGGTTTGATTATTATTTGCCATGGTCTTTAAGTTCTTCACCTGTGCTAGGAATGACAGCTTCTTGTCTTACACTGTAAAATACAGTGGGGGGAAATAAGTATTGGATGCATCAGCATTTCTTTCAGTAAATATATTTCCAATGAGGTTATTCACATGAAATTTTCCCCAGACATCAGAATTAACTCAAGAAATCCAGAAATGTAAAGAATTCACAACATTAAAGTCCATAAATAAAGTTATGTGTAATAAAGTGGAATGACACGGGGGAAAAAAGTATTGAACACGCTAAGAAAAAGCAGTTCTCCATGGCAAGGTAAAGCAAGGAACCAGCTGAAATCCATAAGTAATTATACCCCCTATCTGTGCAAATTAATATCAGCTGGGTTAGTAAATTGATGGTCTATAAAAAGGCTTTTCGTTACCATTTCATTTAATTCATTTTTTCCTGTGTCGTTCCTCTTTATTACACATAACTTCATTTATGGACATTAATGTTTGGATTTCTTTACATGTGTGGATTTCTTGAGTTAATACTGATGTCTGTATCCCCCACTGTAATTCCCCCACTGGTTGACATTTTAACACCACTGTCTGTGGTGTGTTAAGGAATAATGAACTGAAACCTACAGTAAGCAAAAAAAAAAAGAAACTAAGGTCAAAAGTTCCTAGTAAGAGGTTGAGCAATAGTTGTTAGGTTGAGTTCAAACCCTAGCACAGCTGAACTAGCAATAGTGGGCCTTTAACCCTCTGTGCTGCAGGGGCAGCAAAGCACCGCGCAGCACAGCACTAAGGGTATTAATGTATTAATGCACACATTCTAATACATTACTGTTTCTATAGTAACAGCTCATTCACAGGGACTTGTACATTAGAAGTGGACTCTCCACATAAACAGATTAAAAACATTTTTTCATCATTGATATGGTAAAGTTTTCTGTAAGGATAAGTTTATGGAAGGAGTCTCCAGTGAGAGAAGTGTCTTGGCTGGTTTGTTTGTATTCACAATAAATGATGAATATAAAAATGAAATAAAAAATTATATTAAAAATAAAAAAAATCACAAAAATACTCTGCTGTCATGGATATCAAACAATTGCAAACACAACACAGGTTTATCCCAAAAATATCTTTGTTAAATATAGGTGTGCAACAATTATTGTCACTCTTTTAGTCAATACTTTGTGCTACCTCGCTCCTCTTATAATGCCTGATGAGGTTGGAGAATACATGGTGAGGGATCTGAGACTGTTCCTCCGTACAGAATCTCTCCAGATCCTTCACATTTCGAGGTCCACGCTGGTGGACTCTCCTCTTCAGTTCACCCCACAGGTTT
>JANDJT010000001.1:33638378-33649713 GCA_024331685.1 Stegophilus panzeri | reverse complement strand
TTTACTGACGTACAAACATTAATCTGTAACATTTCATTTTGTGCTGGAAAACTAATGTTTGGAAATAAAATGTTTTTTTATATACTTTTGTTAATGTAGAAGTCATAAAAATAAAAATCTATAACAAAGTTTTTACTAAAAAAACCCCCAAAACTTTTGCACAGTACTGTTTGTGTATACATAGTTTCTGATAAGAGTTTCCACTAAGAGATTTTGGTGCCGGCCAACGTGAATGATACAGTTTACCGGACAAACTGGGGGAAAAAATCCGGCCATCTCATTTTGGTGTTTATTTTGCACTGTAAGGTTTTCAGAGTATATGCGATTGTGGGGTGGGGGGTGTGGTCGAGTGTCAACCCTGTGTAACCCTAAACTTATTTACAGTAGGTGTGCAATTGCGAACATACTTTGTCTAATGTAAAGTGTATGTCTGCTTCATGTGAATATTTTTACACCGTGTCCGACAGTTTCTGATTTTATCGTTTTTAACTTTTTTAAATTTTTAACGGTCAAAAACTCGTATCTTCCCTCTGATAAACATTTTTGAGCGATGGTTAATGTGTTTCAGTTTACGATGTCAGGTGGTAAGACTGCAAGAAAACCCTTAAAGTGTGTCATTATTATAATAAATAATTAATAAATAAATAAATATATGATTTTTAAGCACAATAATTTAGATGGGTGTCCAAGCAGATGCCTGTTTTGTTTGAAAAGAACCTGATAAGTCAGGTGGTACAACCACTAAGTTAAATGGTGCAACCAGAGAAAACACAGATTTAAACAATTAGATTCTATACCAAACTGTGGAAGAACTGTAACTGCAGCAGCTTATGTAATGCATATGTTTTTGTGGGTTTTTAAAAAAAATCATTTTTCAGTCTTTTAGTGAAAAATCATGTTAAAATGGTTTGAAATGTGGCCATGTGTAATCTTTGAATCTTTGAAATAATGTTTGAATTAAAGACTAAAAAAAAAGAAAAGAAAAGAATTTACAATGTCTTACATAATGCAAACAATAAAAAGAGTCATTTTTTACACATTTTCTATAATGGTACATCATTTTAAAATAGAATATTATTTCATTAATGTATGGTTGCACCACCTGACGTTTTCTGGGTGACATTTTAAACACCTTATTTGTCATTAACCCTGATGTACTCTGATGGTGTTTGAACATGGAGACCTGACATGTCACACTTCACAGTTTAACAAGGCACATTTAAATAAAAATTAATTAAAGGTCAAAAGTAAACGGGGACGCAAACTTATGAGCATGTTAATAAAAACTGCTATGCTCAGCAGCTGTAATATTATATATTATGTAATAATGTAATATATAAAAGAGTAAAATATTGGTTGAGGCAAAATTTTTCGATGTCTGAGGTCTCACTAAACAAGTATGAGAAGAGAGAAAAACAGAGAGTCTGTGTGTGTGTGTGTGTGTGTGTGTGTGTGTGTGTGAGAGAGAAAGAGGGAAATTCCTTCCATATTTCTGAGCACATTTCCAAACTGTTATGCCAAGCAGTGATGTCACAGCGTGAGCTTGTCTACTCGAACAGAGACAGCATGGTAAAGGGTATTTGTACACTCAAAATAACCAGTATAGCTATAATAACACCACGTCACTCAGCACACAGTTAACCCGCTGTTTTAAAATAATGCCACATCCAAAAACAGCATGACGTTACTCACAGCTAGAAAAGCATGTTCACATGGTCCGTTCGACTCTATTTTATATAACTGTAATGTGCCTGCGATTTCAGACGCTGAGAAAGAGATTTTATGCGACAAATCTGCATGAAGCAGAATACCCAAAAGTCTACGTGCTATTTTGTGGGCGACCTTGAAAAACCCACGAAGATCAGACACAGAGCTGGCAGAGAAAACGGAAAGAAAGGGGATCGATTTTGACAGAAAAGACAGTAAGAGAGAATTCTCTAGAATCTGTCTGGTTATCAGGCAGATCTATGGGCATTACATCATCAAAAGAGGAGAAAAAAAAGATGTGCTTTTTCCTCTGCTTTGCTTTTCTGATGGACTGTAATAATTATATGTGAGCTAGCGTAGATTTACATGCAGGAAGATGACTAGCATTAAGCTGGAATATAGCAGTCTTAAGTGGAAACACAATCTAAATACAAGCTCGATCAGGTCTGTCAGGCGTCTAAATGCTAATAATGTACCTCAGAGTCACTCTACATGTCTCTATAGGATAGCATCTGCTTATTTTTGTTAGCTTTCGCCGATTCACTCCACACCTACTATGTGCTAAAGTACAAATAAGGCAGATGCAGGTATCCAAAATGGTGGACGCAGCAAGTCTCAATTGGGCTGAGGATCGAATATGCGAACAGTTTCCTCTTTACAGTTCCTCTCAAATGCAGTCTATTAGCAAAGACATGTTTGGTGTCTGAATTTTGCTTCTTTAGTTTTGCAACAGAGCTACAAAGCTAATAGCTAAGTCTTTGTGTAAATATCTTTCCTCTAAACCTCGTCCAGTTCTCAGACTTGTACTTTAGGACACAGTGGGGTGTACTGTCATCTATAAACCGTGAACTAGACTTCACAGTGTAGCTTCACCTCGTATGAGGGTGGCCATCTTGGATTATTCTTCTATGTTCTTCTATCTGAGTGAATTTCGCAATAATTCCACCCCTTATCCCCTGCCTATTTGACCAAAGTTGTTATTTAAAAATGAGGTTACGTAGCATTACATCGTTGAAACCAAGATCAGTGAAAAATTTAAAGTCTTCCATTGTTAGCCGCATTAGCTTTGAAGCTTTAGCGCAAAATTAATGTAACAAACAGATGAATTAGCTGATTGAATACATTAGGATGTATAATTGTGTAGATTTGGGTTTTTTCCCACCAAAACATTTCTTAAAATCTCTTCAATTGTCAAACATTAGGTAGAGAATATATATATATATATAATAGAGAGTTATGTAAATAGTCAAATATTTGGGGGTGTTCTGTTATAGGAAAATAATCAACAATGAATCAATAATCAATAATAATAATAATAATAATAATAATAATAATAATAATAATAAACCCAAAGTGTTTTATTCCTCTTATACCACAGAAATTTACAATTATTTTAATTTATTAAAGAATGACACAACTGTATATTGTTATCCATTTATAATCATGTTTAATGTTTTGGAACGTCTCTGAAACAAGATAATTCCTGTGATCATTTATATTATAGCAGCTATAAACAGACTCTTTTCTCTCTCTTGAAGTTAATAAGACATGTCAAGTCAAGTAAACTCTTAAAGTTACAGCTTTTTACTCTTACAAAGTGCTGACACTGGAGACTCCTTCCACAAATGTTTCCACAAAAAAGAAAAAAGAAAAACAACATAACTATATCAATGATTACACACATTTGTTATATGCTTACGTGTAGGATTTGCCATACAAGTCACTGTATAGTGAATTAATATACAGTAAACCTGTGATTTGCAGCTGCTGATACAGAAAATTAAATCAAGACCTTCTGACCAATCAGAATGGAGAATTCAACAGTACTGTTGTAGTAATACTGGCGAAGGTTTTTTGTTAAACCGTTAAATGGCTAAGTGGAACAGGAAACCATAGGAGCCATAGATTTCTCTTATAACGATCTAATCTACAGAGCATCTGACCACACACTAAGCACTGTACACTGTATACAGTATTTTCACTGCTTCGTTTCCAACTACAGTGGAATACTAAGCTTTTAAAGGGAAATCTCTTTGCTGGAATAGATTAAACTAAAAGCTAAAGGAGACCTACTATCACTGTAAATCTTTGTGCAGCTCACATAGGCTTTCAAAAGTGAGCACTGACGCACGTCTGTTAAGGATTTATCAGCGCTGCTTGAGAGCGTTTTGTTAAAATCTCATTCTACAAGGGACGCAAAAAGGAATGTCAAAATAAAAGTATTGTAAAGGTTGTGATTTCAAAACAAATAAGAGCAGTGCTCATCACATGGGGAAACGAGTTGTGACATTAATTGTTAGAGGTTTAATCTGTGTAATGCTTATTTACAGAATTCAACAACAGACTCTTTGTGGTAATCACACGAACTCGACAGATGCAGAGGATAGAGATTAGATTAGACTATTTCCAAGTGTGTGGTGATGAGGTGCACATAAACACAGCTGGTAGCGGGTGTCTGTGCACAGAGCCGTGAGTGTGTGTGTGTACCTGTGTATACGGTACACAGCGCTGCTGGTGTTTACCTGTAGAGGGCCGAGGATGGAGCTGGTGGTGTACATGAAGAAGAGACGCAGGTAGCTCAGCACGTTAGCGAAGGCAAAAAGTCCCTCGGCCACCAGGATGGGGTGAGAGGCGTCCCAGTCTTTCCGGTCGACATTCCTGTTCTTAAACTAAATCAACACACACACACATTTTTGGAAAACTAGAATAATCAGCTGTGAGCTTTTCTGTATCTGAGATGTACAGTATATAACAGCAAGGATGTGACGTCTGTGGGATTCGTATCTCAAGTGCAGAGCAAGCTGAGGAGAAAATGATGGCATTACTACAGACTTGATTGAGCGCTTTGCCTATAGTTATGGCTCTGAATCCCTTTGCCTATAGTTATGGCTCTGAATCCCTTTGCCTATAGTTATGGCTCTGAATCCCTTTGCCTATAGCTATTTTTGGAATTAGTCTCCAGGCTAATGCTTTATCAAAAAGTCAAAAATGTAAAGGTGTCATTTTTTTCATAAGACTTTATGATGGAGGGACTTTATCTGAGGTTTATCTGCAATTTACAAAAAAAAAAAAATTCTCGTTAGCGTCAATGGCTGCCGATAACAAACTAAGTTGTTTCATAGACAACATCCATTCATCCATACCGCTTATCCGTTTGAGGGTCACGGGGAGCCTGGAGCATATCCCAGGGAGCATCGGGTACAAGGCAGGGTACACCCTGGACAGGGTGCCAGTCCATCGCAGGGTACAATCACATACACACTCACACACCCATTCATACACTACGGACACTTTGGACATGCCAATCAGCCTACCATGCATGTCTTTGGACTGGGGGAGGAAACTGGAGTACCCAGAGGAAACCCCCGCAGCACAGGGAGAACATGCAAACTCCGCAAACACACAGGGCCACGATGGGAATCAAACCCCCAACCCTGGAGGTGTTAGGCGAACGTGCTAACCACTAAGCCACCGCGCGCCCTTTCATAGACAACATTTAAATGTAATTAAAGCTGCAAACAGTATTTTCGGGGGCCAAGCATCCAGACTCTCTGAGCCGCACATTCACAGACGCGCTACATCTGTTGCATAAGCAATAACTATAGGCAAAGCCATAACTATAGGCAAAGGGAGTCAAGAATGATTTGTAGTTTCATGCATTTGCCAGTCTGTTATGGGAGAATGGTTTCAAATATCAGAGTTCCGTTGATATATTTTGTTCAGACGGGTCTCAAGATGATGTCAGGAGAACTTGGTGAAGATTGGACATAATCTGGAGGGGGAGTAGCAAAAAAAGCAGTTAGATGGAAGCATTTTTAGCATGTTATTGACACCTACTTTTGACCAGTAGGTGGCGCTGGCACGAAATTTGTTGCATAGCCTCAGGTCACGGTCCTGAGTATGCCTACCAAGTTTTTGGTCCGTGTGCAAAATCTGAGATACAGCCTCACTTCCTGTTTTGTGGCTTTGCCATCAGATTCATTGGGCCATTACAGGCAAAGCGTTTGGAATATTCAACATGCTTTTGATAATTTTTGTGAAGCTTACTCAGAAGATGGTGTATGTCCAATTTGGTCATGAGAGCTTTTGACAAAATCCAAGATAGCAGAAAATCTAATTGGGTAGAAATTGACGTCATAGGGCACTGAACTCACCTCTGCCCAAGAAATCCAGTGACGCCTGGCTTTTTGGACACACGGTTAAAAAGTTATGACCGTAAACGTACTTCCAAATTAGGCCCAAATTTGACCTAATGGTGGTGTTAGAGAGTTGACAGCACTTGGCCCAAATTTGGTCAGAATGTTCCTTACACCCTCCCCAACCAGTGTGCCAGATTTCACACTTTCACAACTTTTTATCAGACGGTTCTATGGGCTGCCATAGACACCTTAGCCAGAATAATAATAATAATAAGAAAAGTAGAATAACAATAGGGTGCCTGTGCAACTTGGGTGCTTGGCCTTTTAACTATAGACGGTTAAAATGTACAACATGTCGCTCTTTAATAAACAAAAAACTATAACCATTGACAAAATCCATCCATTAAAGTATATAAACAAGGTGTTACTCATCTACTCATCAACTACAGGGTAGCGCCGCCTCATCACACCATTGATTATTTTCCCATAACAGCATGACACAAAGGGTTTTATTCTTGTACATACTGTAAACACAGCTATGTTGGTTGTGTAGTTCTCTAGCAGCAACTGAACCTATTCAGGAAAAGACACACATTTATCTGCACTTTCTCAGTGAAAAAACATGTGGAAGCAGGCGCACACCAGCAGATTCAGTGTGAGATTTATCGACGCTATATTACATGCCAAAGCTACACTTCAGAGGTGTGTGAGTAATGTGCAGAGGATTAAAGGTTTCAGTCAGAGCAGCCACTCTTACACTAAATCTTAATCCACTATTCCACGTTCCATATGTCTGCGAGAGTAGAGAGGGAAAATAATGTCAATGGTCACAGTCCCCTCTGAAACTATCGGAACAGCAAGGCCAATTCTATTCTTTTGTTTTCGTTATATGCTGAAGACGGTTGAGTTTGAGATCAGAAGATGAATATGGAGATGATAGATCATAATTTCAGCTTTCATTTCCTCATATTTACTTCTAGATGTGTTAAACAACTTACAACATGGCACCTTTTGTTTGAACGCACCCGTTTTTTTTTGAAGTAAAAATATTAGAACACGCGACTGAGAGGTTTAACCAAAGTGATGGAAAGGCCAAAGTGTGGAGAAGGAAAGGATCTGCTCATGATCCAAAACAGAGAAGCTCATCTGTGATACATGGTGGAGGTAGTGTCATGGCTTGGAGTTGCATGGCTGCTTCTGGAACGGACTCACTAATCTTTATTGATGATGGAACTCGTGATGGTAGCAGCAGAATGAATTCAGAAGTTGCACCTACTGTGTCCAGTAAGGGCTCTCTGTACTTACATCCACTGCTCTGGCCAGTGGTGTAAGCCGGAGCAATTGCTGGTCTGCTTTGGAGGCGACAGTAGAGGTGATGCTGTGTCTAAGCAGCGCATCACTAAGTGGATAGTGGAAGCAATCTCTATCATTTATGAGGTGCGCGGTCTCACTATGCCTCTGGGCATAAAGGCTCTTCCCCGGGCCAGTCTAGATCAAGTTTTTCTACGTCCCTAGTAATCACTTCAAGCAGCTCTTTATACTCTTGAGTTTTTGGTGCAATGGCTCCCCCTTCTAGGCTCCTCGGAGTCAGAGCTATGGGTTGGCTTCCCATAGCAGAAGGAGGAGTCGTGATGTGAGCTCCAAAATCCAGAAGACAGAGAGAGAGCTAGACCAGCGCCTCTTCCAGATTCATACAAGATTCCCAGGACCCAGATCCGCGAGGCTCTGAAACCCAACTCCCTTCGGCCAAGAAGAGAGCGAGCCACAAGCGGAGCTGTCTGATTGTAAAGCACTCACAATGCACGGTCAGTCCCCTCAAGGGCCGCTATGGCATGCTCTACCCCCAGGCACTTCACACAAAAAGTATGTCGTCCAACCCCCTAAAAATATGAGAGTTAGGCATGAAACACTTCCTGAATTTTCTCTCACTCATACTTTTCTTTTTTTTTTAAAGGGACAGAAAAGTAAAGAGAGATTTTTTTTTAAATAGAGAGGAAATGAAGAGTCTTTTTGCGAGCGTTCACACAAACAACCGACATGCAGTCTCGCTGAAGATAACAAGGCTAACGGCACGGTTCACAGGTGCCGTTTTTATAGTCACGTGACTTGCATAATTGCCACGTTACCTGACCACAGCAGGCCTATAAATAGCCGTAATTTCACACAGACTTCAGATACTGGTCTCGCGCGAGGGCGCTTCCCACAGCGTGAAGCTCACGCAACGTAACGTCTCCTTCCCTTCTCAGGGAACAGGGTTATCCCAGACGTTTTCCCCCCTGAAGCTCCTGACCTGTATCTGCACGACTTCATAAATTCCACTTCTTACACACGATTAACTGATTGGATAAGTGCATGAATGTGTTAGTGTATAGTGTCTGTGCATTGTTCAGAGATCCCTTGGTGTGGTGTGTAAAGATCTAAAAGAGCCATCTGGCGTGAATTATTTGCACAACTGATCCCTACTAGCATTTTCTCATTGTTAGTGACGTTAGCGTTTGAGGACGAGTGTCTCCTTTAATATCTAACCTTGCTGTGAGCCACAACTTTAAGCGCAAAGGTGGCCAGGTACAGAGAGTTCATGACAAAACTCAGATGGTTCCTCGACTCCTCCAGGAAGTCCTCCAGGCCCTCGTACCACAGACGCTTTACATCTGACCACACCATTCCTGCAGAGAGAGGGGAGAAGGGGAGAAGGAGAGAGAGAGAGAGAGGAATTCTCCATCAGCACACACAAACACACACCCCTACAACTCTGGAGATTAAGACGTAAAGAATTCCTGACATTCCTTTGCAGACCTTCCTAAAAAAATAGGGCAAGCGGGTGTAGATAAGGATGCACTCTGATCCTTGCTCAGTTTGGTAAAATGTATATGTATATGAAGTGTTTAAGACCTCTGTCTGACATTCATTTTAATGACCCGGATTACACAAACGTGTACCTAAATACCCCAACACGTCTACCTTCTTTATTAAAGGAGTAATCTGTAGTTTTAAGAGCCCTCTGCTGCCTGAAAGGGAAATTACAATTGCAGTTAAAATGTATTGACAATGTTCCTCTGGAATATGGCGACGTAACACTGATACTGTGATAAATAATGTCACAATACACGTGTCTGAGATATTTTGCAGATTGTGATGTCACTATCAAACATAACATTTATTATTTTTCGTAATTATGCTTTACCTAATTATTTTTCATAGACGGTAAACAAAAGTAAAAGTAAACTCAGTCCCCACCAACTGTTTTTGCTTGCAGTTTGTTAGCAAACATACTGTTGTGCTTATAAGTTTACATACCCCTTGCAGAATCTGCAAAATGTTAATAATTTTTAAAAAAAACACGGATCATAAAAATAGCATATTGTTGTTTATTTAGTCCTGCCCTGAAGAAGCTATTTCACATAACAGATGTTTACATATACACCACAAGACACACTAACAACCGAATTCATACAAATGAACCAGTTCAAAAGTTTACGCATGCCTGATTCTTAATACTGTGTGTCGTTACCTGGATGATCTTTTGTGATAGTTTTGTGATAAACTGCCCACTGATCTTCAGAAAAATAAATCCTGCACATTCTTTACTTTTCCAGCATCTTCTGCATATTTGACCCCTTTCCAACATAGCCTACATGACGTTGAGATCCATCTTCTCACACTGAAGGACTCATACACGACTATTACAAAAGGTGCAAACGCTCAAGAAGGCAACACGATACATTAAGAACCAGGGGGGTGTAAACTTTTGAATAGGATGATCGGTGTAAAGTGTCATTATTTTGTTTAAAGCTCTCATTTTCTTCATTTATTGCCCAAACCCAGACTACAGTCTGTTTGATCAGTTATAATAGCTGCTTTAAGTACTACAGTGGATCTCATCCTCATGGACTGCACCAGATTTGTCAGTTCTTGCTGTGAGATGTTACTCCACTCTTCCACTGAGGCATTTGCAAGTTCTCCACCACGTCTGGGGTGGACACATGGTTACATGTAATTTTCCACTGCAAGGACGATCAGCTGTCTCCCTGTAGCACCGTCTTAGGCGTCTTACATTACAGACATTGCAGTTTATTGCCACATCTGGCCACATCTGCAGTCCTCATGCCTCCCTGCAGCAGGCCTTTGGCACCCTAGGCATCATTCTTCTGGTAAGTCAGTAGAACAGTCTCTTTAGTGTCTTAAGTTATTGTAACTGTGACCTTAATCGTCTCCCGCCTGTAAACTGTCCGTGTCTTAAGGACGGTTCCACAGGTGCATGTGCAATAATTGTTTATGGTTCATTGAAAAAGCATGAAAAACATGGTTTGAACCCTTTCCAATAAAGATCTGTAAAACTTATTTGGATTTTACAAAATTCTCTTTAAAATACAGTCTCCTGAAAAATTGGCGTTTCTTTTTTTGCTGAGTTTACATGTAAAAGTGTGAGTTATGAAGCAACACTTTACAGCAAACGAGTGATATTCTGCCATTATTTCCTAAACGGGTTCTGACCTGACCTGAATGTGACGTACTGTGTCTCATAAAACGTCTCTGAAATGTTAGAAGAAAGCTGTCCTCTGTCCTGTGTTTATGGTAACTATTTCTGTGTGTGTGTGTGTGTGTGTGTGTGCGCGCATATGGGAAACGATTCTGTAAAGCAGTCCGGCATCTCTACGCTGTTCTGCTTAACTTAACGAAATTTACTGGATTCAACACACACACACACACACACACACACACACACACACACACACACACACACACTTTCCATCCCACACAATATGAGCTTCTGTTTGTGAGCTCTAAATAAATCACACTAAGGCAAATAGCACAGTGGAGCTGCGTTCATAGCATTAAGACCTTCCAGTCTGTTCACACACATCTGCATCCAGGAGCACACTGAGTACAGGTACGTACACACACACACACACACACACACTCTGTAACGCAATGATCTTCCGCCATCTAATGAATCTTCTCCTCTCTTCTATTCGATTTCCCAGAGACTGTGATGTTTTTACTCCAGCTCCTTGTGCATATATATATATATATATATATATAAAATATCATGTAGTTTGTTCACGAGATAGTTTAATGACTCACATCAGGCGAACATTGCTTACACAACACTCACAACACCACAGTCCTTCAATACCTCATCTATTCATTCGTCTTCAGTAACCACTACTCCTGTATTTCCCTGTATTTATAAATATCTATTATGCAGTACATGTGTGCAATTTCAATACAACGACCCAATTAAATTTTATCCCAATTATAATCAGAAGGTTGCTGCCACTCATCTTTATATCCTCATGTTATATTTTTATACATTTTTAAAAAAAGAATACCTTCCTTTTTCTAACTGTAAACAAGTAAATTCTGGTCGATGTAAATTCTATTTGATGTCACGGACCGTCATAAAAAGCATGCCACGGCCGCTGTATGACCATGATGCTATGCATTGTGCTGCTGCCACATGATTGGATGATTGGATAGTTTCATAA
>JANDJT010000001.1:33630878-33635878 GCA_024331685.1 Stegophilus panzeri | reverse complement strand
ATTTTTGTTATGGCCCTTTTATAGATTCCTAGTTTCTCTCGCGGTTCCCATGGCAACAAATATCATGCATTTTGTGTTTGTTCTGGTTTTTATTCTTCTCCTGTTTCTCACCTCTGGACATGTCATTGGTTTGTTATCCCATTGTGTTCACCTGTTCTGTGTTAGTTCTTCATTAGTTTGCCTATTTACACCCTGCTGTGTCTGAGTGTCAGACCACTTTATGTCAGCGAGTCTGAGTCTTAGTTCTATTTATTTCCAACCCGCATTTCCCAAATGCCTTGTTTCCTGTTTTTTTTTTCTTGACTCTTGCCTGTTCTCCAGATTATGATCATATGTATATTTACTGGTATATATATACACCAGTTGCTTAACTGTGTACTAACCCACTTGAGTCTTGTCTTGCTTCATCATCAACTTGCAGTTTATAATAAATGATCAATATTAATATGGCACGCTCTCTTACTTTAGAGTTTATGTGCGCTCTCTCTCTCTTGAGAAAACTGTGACCTTTTTCTCGTCTCCTCGACAACCCATATCACAGGATCGTGTGTTTCTCTCCTAGTTTCTCTTATCTCGCACCGGATCCAGGACGTACCAACAGTTACCATTTTACCTTGAATGATGAGCACACTGTTGCTGAGGCACATCCATCCATCCATCCATTTTCTATACCACTTATCCTACAGGGTCGCCGGGAACCTGGAGTCTATCCCAGGGAGCATGGGGAACAAGGCGGGGTACACCCTGGATGGGGTGCCAATCCATTGCAGGGCACAATCACATACACATTCACACACCCATTCATACACTACGGACACTTTGGACATCAGCCTACAGTGCATGTCTTTGGACTGGAGGAGGAAACAGGAGTACCCGGAGGAAACCCCCGCGGCACGGGGAGAACATGCAAAATCCACAGACACAGGGCAGCGGCGGGAATCGAACCGCCAACCCTGGTGGTCTGAGGTCTTTTTGAATAAACTGAGAGACTTTGCTATCTGACCTTGTGTGTGTGTGCCTTATGGCAACTCTCCCGAGCACTCGATATAGAATATAGCAGTGTCAGTGTCTCTCTCTCTCTCTGTGTGTGTACCTGAACTCCACCTCGACCAGGCTGAGCTCCTTGAGGTCAGCGCTGAGCTCGAATGCTCTAAGAATAGGGTCCTCCTCCGTCAGCATGATGAGCGACGGACTCGCCAGGCAGCGATAGATGTCCAGCCGAAACCTGCAGGAAACAAATACAGAGAGAAAGAGAGAGAGAGAGAGAGAGAGAGTCTTCAGACCTGACAGACCTTCAGACTCACTGATCAATCTAATTCTACTAGTCATTACAGAGGTTTCACAATGATGAGTAGTTATTAGCTTGGAAATTGGGCCGAAGTAAAACCAGAGGGTTAGATAGAGGTTACAAAAACATTTTAAACTCATCATAACGCAAAGAATTTTAGCTGAAACCCCTGCAATGTTTTGACCCTTATATTGAAATATTCATTTTAAAACACTGAATTGCATCATTCATTGATGCAATCAATGAATTGCCGAAATGGCAGTTGTGTAAAAAAGTTTCGCACTGATGTTTGTTGGTAAACGAGACCTTTTAGCTGTACTCATGATGTTTTGAACTTTATTTCATTCATCATTCTGTTCAGGTCATAACAACCCATTTAAAATGTTTCATTACAAGCGGAAAAATACTCAAATGACTTCTGCATCTGTTTCTTGAATTTCCCCTACTGGGGATCAATAAAGGTACATCTTATCTTATCCGTAAATGTTATTTTAATCATTGTGTATTTTCAGATATATTTTTATAATTGTATTAGTATAAACTGTAAATGTTGGCCTGAATCAGTGAGACAGAACGCATAAGCAGCCCATAGAGGAGTTTGCAATGTTTTTTTTGTGATCGTTGTGGCCAGAAATGCTGGATTTTGCTTCACCTTTTTTCAAAATTTGCGATGTAATGAATTGCCGTAATAGCATTTGTGTAAAGTAGTTTTGCGCGGTCTTTCGCACTGATGTTTGTTGGTAAACAAGACCTTTTAGCTGTACTCGTGTTCGACGCACGTGAATCGAAGACGGCTTCGGCTGAATGCGTGTCGTGATGACGTCACGTGACGCGTCTCGGCCCAATCCTGCGTAAAATCTGCGATAATTTTGAAAAAATTGCACGCTCCTCCGAATATTGCGGTGCTTGTTTGATTTTGGGTTCACTTCTGCGATCGCAAAATCGCGAAATCCTGTAGGGACTGCTTAACGATTTATAATGTGAAGAGATGCTCGGTGCCTGGAGTGACGCAAGCTGTCCTTCTTGTTCTTGGCGTTGCAGAGAGTGCACTCGCAGCCCACGGCGTGAGGTCTGGGCAGTGAGATATCCTGCTTCAGAAGCATGGTTAGGATCTCGTAGTTGTTCCTGTGAGCAGCCAGGATGACGGGGGCCACGTCCATGGTGGTGGAATATTCCGGGTTCTGGATCCGCTGCATCAGTTTCTGTAGAGACGTAACCTCATGAACATACAAGTGTAGTCCCTCTTGTTACCAATTTGTATGCCTCAAATATGCTTAAAATATATTTCAAACTTTATATATATATTTCATTTGATCTTGCTGTGACCTAATTCGAATCTGATCTAATAAATTCTAATCCCTAATTTAATCAGTTCATCTGATCTGATGGTAATTCCATGTAAATCCCACAAACATTCAACCACTCATTCTTCAGATATTGTGCTAACGATAGTCTCAGATGGACATAACCATAATGACATAAAAATAATGACCATCAGAACATTGCTATTAGAGATGTCATGATACCACTTTTTCAATACCGATAATGAAACCTTGAGTATCAGCCGATAGTGATAATCGGATATTGTTTTCTTTAAAAACTACTAAGGTGTAGTTGTAGTCCAGCAATATAGTTGGGCTGTAGGCCAACAGACTCATGAAGAGGAGCCATCCATCCATTTTCTGTACTGCTTATCCTACACAGGGTCGCGGGGAGCCTGGAGCCTATTCCAGGGGACAAGGTGGGGGACACCCTGGACGGGGTGTCAACCCATCGCAGGGCACAATCACACACATTCACACACTACGGACAATTTGGAAATGCCAATCAGCCTACAAAGCATGCTTTTGGACTGGGGGAGGAAACCGGAGTAGCAAAGCACGGGGAGAACATGCAAACTCCACGCACACAGAGTGCAGGAGGAAATCAAACCCCCAAACCCCGGAGGTGCAAGGCAAACATGCAAACATTAAGCTGCCATGCCCCGAAGAGGAGCCACAGGAGGCAAATCAAATGGTTCACAGCAGCTCAGTCAAACATGCTTGTTTACCAAGTAGCAATTTTCTCGAGTTTTACAAGCGTGTAAATTGCCAAAAGACGTGCACCCAACAACATCAGGAGGCAGACTGTTCCAAATCTTCACAGCAGTGTGGAGAAAACATCTACCAAGTTGATGGGTCCTGGCCTTTGAGATAGACAGAGCATGCTGGGGTGTTGAGACACTCCCCCTAGTGGTTTGACACGAGGTATGTGGGGGTGGGAGCGGAGCCTTCAAGTCTAGGGGGCAATCGTCTGACTGCATCTTATAGAGAGCAGACACAGCTCTTACTTGTCACCTGTGTTGAAGGCTTTGCAGGATTTACTCTCTTGTGAAGGACCTATCCAGGGCTGCCAGAGATGTTTCGGAGGCACCCATCCACGAAAGTGGTGCATATTCCACGATACTCCGAACCTGTGACTTGTACCCATGTACTCTCCCAGGACTATTTAGATCATTGCTGACCTTTCTAAGGACACCAATCTTTTGCCCAGCATTCTCTGGGACGTTTGAAATGTGTGTGTCCTATAGTAACTTGTTGTCAAATGTCAGGATGCCTAGGTGTTTATCTGAAAGACGGTGCTGTTTTTACAGTATAGTGTCTCCATTGCTATACTGGGGCATTAGGACCAATACAGACTACAGGGTGAGCACCCCCTACTGGCCTCACTAATACCACTTCCAGCAGCAACCTTAGTTTTCCCCAGCAGGTCATCCGGGTAGTGGCCAGACTCAATCCTGCTTATCTTCAGTGGGAAACCAGGTGAGAACTGCAGGCTGTAGGGAGATATGATGCTGGCAAACGTAATAAAATCAATCCTAACAAAATCAAGCCTCTTTATATGTAAACAGGTCCAAAAAATATTTTACTTTTCTAAATCCAATTCAATTCTTTGCAATTTGTTACAGGATCCGATACCCGATATCCGCTACAACACTTTTCGCTGGTATCTAAACACTGCTACATCAGTGGTGAAGGTTTTGCATTACTGACCAGAAGGTTGTGAGTTAAATCCCAGAACTGTACAGGGCTACTGCCTGACTCTTGATAAACACCAATAAATATACTTTTCAGACGCTGCGTGTGTCCTTTAGCGTAGTCTTCTGATGTACTGGTTGTTTGCATTCAAATTATTGTTATAATTACGCCAGATGAAACAGAGGGAACAGTATAATCGTACGACATCCGTAACAACGGATTCCTCTGAATTCTTCTGAATACCGCTCCTGCTTTTGCGCTTCATTCACTACGCTTTCGTTGGCGGTATATATTACAGTCGGTTTCTGAAACTTGCATGCAAATGTCTAACGTAGCACTGAACTATTACACAGTTGCTCAGATGGAAAAACACTTAGGAATGGCCAATACCATCCAGGCGGATTTCATCATACCATCAGTGTATACTAAAGGAACTAAAAGCACTTTGCTAATGGCTGAGGAATATCACAAAACCAATGCACTCTAAAGCCCTTGATTAAAGTCTGCTATAAGCATAGATGTTTCAGGACATTTTAGAAATGTTTAGAGTTATAAGAGAGAAGATTTCTACAAGTGGAATGATAGCAAAAGGGATTTAAAATACATATTACACCATGACATTTTTGATAAATGTATCCAGATACATTAACACATAATGGTGTAGCAATATAACAGGCAAATAATAAATAATTATA
>JANDJT010000001.1:33616864-33630498 GCA_024331685.1 Stegophilus panzeri | reverse complement strand
TAAATATATATGAGTCATTTTGCATGTAGCTGCTGAAAAATAAGGAAGTAAGTAAGTAAATAAATAAATAAATAAATAAATAAATAAATCCGCTGTCAGATTACTTAGGGTTTAATAAAATTTTTTGTATTTTAAAATGTGCGAGAGAAATAAACACGAGGACTGACCGCAATCGAGGGTTTGGAGGATCGTCTGGGCCGGTGGTTGAGAAGAATATCGACAGCTCCCACCACTTCCGAGTCGATGGCCACCAAAAGAGCATCTGTCGTCTGTAAACACACACAAATATCACGACTCATAGTCAGCATCATAGGAGTATATGATATACAGAGACGTTTAAGAAAAAAATATATTTTAAACCGTTTTAGCGTCCGTATAAATAGGTGACTCCAAATTAAGAGCACAAAAATGACTTCGGATTTAAAGTTTAAAATGTTCCACACACTTACACACTGTTACACACCCTAATGCTCTTGGGGTGTTGTGTGTATTACTGTATAACTGTTAATAAGAATGTAAACAAACACGTCTGATAAAAAAGAAGAACATCTTAGCATTTGGACTAAACTAAATTGAACACGTATGCTAACTAGCAATTATTACACAATCGTCAAACTGCAATTATCTGATGTACACGTACAGTGTACATGAATATTTTCCCAGATTCTGCTATAGTACCTTATTACTGCCTGGTAACTATTTGTATATCTCAGTAAATGATTTTGTATATTTAAAGTGCACCTATTATGGTTTTTCAAATATTACTTTTCATGTAGCGTGTTATATACGTAGCTCTTTGTGAATGTAAAAAGTCTGTTTCAAAAATCAAAGCGCATGACAAACGGAGTTATCGACTCCCAATAAAAGGAATCGATTCTGAACAGCTGAAACGAGTCGTTAGTGATTCCAGACTTTACTTCCTGTACTAACCTACGTAGATTTGTAACAAAAAGCCCCGCCTCTGGTCTACGGTAGACCAATCACAACAGACTGGGACATCTGACCAACCAGAGCATAGTATGCTCTCTGAAAGGAGGAGTTTAGAACGAATCCTTTAGAACGGATCATTTAACGAGTCGTTTGTGACTCTGAGGGAAAAAGGTAATGCTGCATTTCAAATTACGAGCACGTTAAAGTGTTTTTTGACCTCGGATGCGTGTAAATCTATTGTATGAGACCTCTAAAACAAAATTAGGCACGTTTCAAAACCATAATAGGTGTTCTTTAATATATTCGACAGTATAAAAGGTAAATATTATTTATTACATGTTTAGTGTTCTCCCTGAGTTCGCGTGGGTTTCCTCCGGGTTCTCCGGTTTCCTCCCACTGTCCAAGAACATACAGAAAGAAGAACTGGCCATGCTAAATTAGCATTTGGTATAGTATGAGTGTGTGTGCATAGTGCCCTGCGATAGACTAGTGTCCCGTCCAGGACGTGTCCTCCCACCTTACTCTAGGCTCCAGGGCCACTCAAGCACTTACTGAAGATAGATGTACCAATGAATGAATATACGTTTATATTCTTATTAAGATATTAAAAATACAGATTACAATTCTGTCTGTTACCATCTGCCTGTTCTTTAACCCACATATCATCCTCCAGTGGTTTCCATCCCTTTTGTGTCTGACTGAGACCCATAAAAGTAGCTTTGTATTGCCCTCTGGACTAAGCATTATTCAGATGGGATTAAATGCACATGGGGTAATTTCCTATTTTACAGGCACTACTCTTTTTCATACATAACGCCTATCAAACACAGACAAGAGCATGACCACAACTAAATCAAAATAGTTATATTTGGATAAACAGTGCAGGGCTAATTTGATTAGTGTATTTTTCAGTATTTTTCTTTTAAATCACTGACGAACTCACAGTAACAAAGCTGCTGATTAGATGTTCAAATAGCATTTTTGTACCAGTTTTTTCACAGTAAATGAAATCACATTTTTGTACAGTTGCTTAACCACAAAGCTACTAATGAGCTACAGTTTCGTTATTAAAACTAAATATCATGACACGTATCATGATTGAATATTTTTTCCATGTCGCTCAATTATATTAGTTAACTCCCCGAGTGTTCACACAAAATTGACATTTCAGTACAGAAACGATGGTGTATAAAACACCTCACAATTTAAACTGATCAATCTTATCTGTATATAATAGAGACTTAAATTTCCCCTCTCTCTCTCTCTCTAATATATATAATTTTATTATATATTATATGCATGTATTATTTACAGTGGGGGAATTAATTTCTTCATACAGGAAGAATCTTGTAGCTGTCATTAAACACAAAGGCTTCTCCACTACGTATTAATTAAATTTCAGTTAGCGTGTTCAATACTTTTTTCCCGTGTCATTCCACTTTATTACACATAACTTAATTTATGGACTTTAATGTTGTGAATTCTTTATATTTCCGGATTTCTTGAGTTAATCCTGATGTCTGGTGAAAATTTCATGTGAAATTATTTACTGAAAAAAATGTTGACACGTCCAATACTTATTCCCCCACTGTATGTATATTTTATATATATATATCTTAATTTATATGCTCCTTTCAGCAGTCCTAACAACAACAATTGTAAATTTACAATGCATTTCATTTTGTTTTTTCACAACGTACACCGCTATACTGTGACAGTGTCTACTGTTGCTATACATAGAACAAATAACGAGCTACAAGATCACAGCCTTTCTGTTCTCTATCAGGATTTTCCCGTGAGATGGATGTAATTCATGACTGTTGGTGAATATCGCGCTCTGAATTAGCCGTGCATTCGTGTTCCTAAAAGCAATCCCATTGTCTCCATCTGCGCCCGATCGAAGTCCTGCATTTCAGACTGTCGAGCGCCAAAGTTTGCATACTCTTTGCAGGACACAAACCAGACACGCTGACGTTCCAGGGTGACGACGACTGGCCTGCAGAATCACTGCATCTCAATCCTATAGGAAACTTATGGGATTATTTGAGACAGTATGTGAAATACATCTAGAGGATTTGATCCCTGTCAGAGGAGACGTGGACTAAAATTGACAGGAAATGACTCAAGATACTCCTTTTCCAGTCCTGACAGGACTGGTTATTAAAGTGAGGAGGCACATAACCAAGCATTATGAAAGATAAGACATGTGCAACCAAAATATTAAAGTTTGTGTATCTCGTTCTGTATGTGATAAAAATATTCTTTAATACCTTATATTTGTCTTTTTCCATCAAATAAGGCCTGGAGATTATGAGGATGATGGCTAACCTTCTTTATTGTCCCAGAACAACATGTTACGAAGGTTTTATTCCACAAAGGCATTTTTCAAATATATAATATTTGATTATGTACTTTTTATCCATTTATAGTTACATTTACTGTTGTGGAAAGTGTGCTATCTGAAGGTGTGCTATCTGGCAACAAGACATTAACAGCAGATCTTTTAAGTCCTGTGATTTGCTCCGT
The DNA here is from genome assembly GCA_024331685.1 of Stegophilus panzeri. Taxonomy (NCBI): domain Eukaryota; kingdom Metazoa; phylum Chordata; class Actinopteri; order Siluriformes; family Trichomycteridae; genus Stegophilus; species Stegophilus panzeri. Next base: position 33,627,042 of record JANDJT010000001.1, on the reverse strand, counting down.
GGATCTCCGTGGATCAGACTTGTTTGTCCAGCACATCCCACAGACGCTCAATCAGATTGATATCAGAAAAATTTGGAGGCCAAGTCAACATCTTGAACTCTTTGTCATGTTCCTCAAATCATTCCTGAACAATATATGCAGTGTAGCAGGGTGCATTATCCTGCTGAAAGAGGCCACTGACATTAGAAAATACCGTTGCCATGTAGGGGTGTTCTTGGTTTGCAAGAATGTTTGGGTAGGTGGTACGTGTCAAAGTAACATTCACATGAATCCCAGGACCCAAGGTTTCTCAGCAGAACACTGCCCAGAGCATCACACTGCCTCCACCAGCTTTCCTTCTTCCCATAGTGCATCCTGGTGCCGTCTATTCCCCAGGTAAGCGACGCACACCCTGGCCTTCCACATGATATAAAAGAAAACGTGATTAATCAGACCAGGCTTCCTTCTTCCATTGCTGCATGGTCCAGTTCTGATGCTCACGTGCCCATTGTAGGTGCTTTCTGTGGTGTACAGGGGTCAGCATGAGCGCTCTGACCGGTCGGCAGCTACGCAGCCCCATAAATAGCAAACTGCAAAGCACTGTGTGTTCTGACTCCTTTTTATCAGAGCCAGCATTAACTTTCCCCGCAGTTTGTACTACAGTAGCTCTTCTGTGGGATCGGACCAGACGGGCTTGCCTTCGTTCCCCACATGCATCAATGAGCTTTGGGCATCCATGACCCTGTAACTGATTCACCGTAAAGCGTCAGGTTTTGTAGGGTGTTCCCGGTATGCAGTGGATAGTACCTACCCAAAGTGGTCCCAGGAAGGACAAACAGATGATCTGACCCAGTCGTCTAGCAAATCACAATTTGCCCTCATCAACGTCGCTCAGATCCTAACGCTTGCCCATTTTTCCTGCTTCCAACACATGAACTTCTAGAACTGACTGTTCGCTTGCTGCCTAATAAATATATCCCACCCCTTGACAGGTGCCACTGTAATGAGATAATCAATGTTATTCACTTCACCCGTCTGTGTTTTTAATGTTATGGCTGCCCGGTGTGTTAGAGGAGAATCTCATCAACCAAGAAACTGAATCTGGGGAGAAGATGGATGTTTCAACAAGACAACGATCCCAAACATACAGCCGTAATAACTCAAAAAGCACAAGCCAATATCCTCACTCGATTATATCCTGTTGAAAATGTATGAAAATTGCGAGTCCAGCAGAGGGCTCCTCACAACCTTGAGGAATTCAAGACTATTTACCAAGAGGAAAGGGTCAAAATCGAACCACAATGCTTCATAAAGCTAATGATTTCTTACAGTAGACTTCTCGAAGCTCTAACTGCCAACAACTGCTTTGCAGCAAAGTACTAATGTTTGGTAGTACCATTTTTCTCAGAGTGACATTTTCCTTTTGAACCATTCAAAAACGAACCGGAGACACACGTCTTTAACCCTCGACTGTATCTCACTTTAGACGCGTGCACTTCACAAAATAACCCACAATTACATGTATATATATAAATAAAAAGACTTTACCTGGCAGCCGTTTTCCAGGAGCAGCTGCAGGATTTCCAGGTTCTCGTTCTCGATGGCGATGGTGACGGCGTCCCTCCCCAACACGTCCACGCAGTTGATATTCAGCTCGCCATGCCGTTTTTCCTCCAGCAGCTTCTTCACCATGTAGTAATCACCTTTATCACACACACACATTTCTCTGATTGAACTATTAATTTCTTATCGAGTCATGTAAACATAGGTATCACGTGTATATTGGAAGTGGTCATAAAAAATTACATGCAAGAGTCCAGAGCCAGTGTTAGCATAAACACACAGGCATTTACAGGAGAAATGTTCTTCCCTGAGCCAGATTTAGCTTTCCTTTATATGGTAAGGAAGACATCTGACTCTCATCTGCACAATGTAACATCAGGTTAGAAGCACAACTGACATGGCATGGCTGAGAAGATGTAGATGAAAAAAACATGGATGTCTAGGTAACTGTGCAATTTTTTATTTTTTTTTTAAATAGAGGTTTTGACGTGATTAGCAGGATCCGGTTTTGGTTTTGCGGTCAAACCTAACTGATGGTGCAGCCAACACCATGAATACAATTCAACTGGAAACACGACCCTTTTGGCAAAAATCCAGACACTCGGCTGCACCAACGTGGTGATTTTGACGCGGTGTTCTTCTTTAAAGCATGGCATTAACACTCTTTATTTCCAAAGATTATTTTTTTGTTTAACTCCATTTAGACACTGGACAATAATGACCATCCCAGGACAGCACCGTAGATAAATCTGCGTACTCAACATCATCCATCCAGTCATTACAGGCTGGAACATGGTTTCGTAGCCACATCTTCCTGTTCGCATCCATTTACGCCACAAGTGCATTTAAAATGGTTTCCAAACAGAACATGAAGAGGAAGATTTTTGTGAGATTATCACAGGTATTATTTGGATTTTAAAACAATGATCTCATTCTTATTCACATTAGAAATAAAAAGAGATTAGATCATTAAAAAACAACAACAACAAAAAAAAAACGTTTAGACATAAAATAGAAATGGTGAAAATGTCCCATTCCCGTTTTAAATGATTGATAAGTGCACTGTCGTGACAGAATCAATTACATAAGACGGATACATAAGGACAACACTAACCAATGAGACTCTGATGCTATAAGAGATTAGAGTGTGTGTGTGTGTGTGTGTGTGTGTGTGTGTGTGTGTGTTTTAAATTTTGGTTGGGTTTAAGTGTCATTTTTAAAATCTTTATGGGGACCAGCTAAGTGTTCCCACAAGGATAGGAATATCTGACAGTTTGGAGCTTGTGATGGAAGGTCATCATAAAGATAGTAAGAGAAACGTGTGTGCATGTGTGTTATATCTTCATGGGGGATTAGTGTAGTTTTAAAAAAAAACCTGGGGGGGAAAGTAGTTATGTTTATGAGGACCAGCCACATGCCTATGCAAGTATAGGAATATCTGACAGTTTGGAGTTTGGACAGTTTGGTGACGTTTAGCTGGTCCCCACAAGGAAAACTGCTTTTTTTTTTAAAAAACAAACAAACAAACAAATAATAATAATAATAAAATTTTTAACAAATCTAAAACAGCCAAAATGGTTACTGAGGTTAAGGGTAGGGTTCTATTTATGTATGTGTGTGTGTGTGTGGGTGTGGTTTTAGTTCAGTCTAATAAATAAAACTGAAAGAAGTAGTTATCCGTATGGGGACCAGCCAAATATCCCCACAAGGATAGGAATATATGAAAGCTCTGAGATTGTGAGGACATTTATCTGGTCACCACACACAAAACTGTTCTTATTTTCCTAAACAGCAACAACAGCAAAACCCTGCAGCTTTAGTTTTACTTACACACAATTCTTATTTGCTTACTTATACAGTTGCAATCAAAATGATTCAACCCCCATCGCAAATCAGGTTTATTGTCAATATGTACAGACTTTCAGCTGTTTGCGATGAACAAATCAGACAAAAGCAAGTGAAATAGTTCGACACAACGAATGCTTCAAGTGGTTTCCACAAGTTCAACTGAAAACGAAACTTATAATGACTTCTCCAGTTTCAAAATTATTCACCCCCTGAATAGAATCACTCACAACAGCACAAATATGCAAAACAGGTGTTGTCTCAAACACACCTGATACAACTAATCAAGGGCTTTATAAGTTGCACCTGGTGTGCTTGAGCTGGAACACATGAAATATCTGACCTGGCTAGGGGCAGAAAAGTAAGCTATGAACAGCTGCGAGCAGATTTCTGAGAAGGCAGGTTGTGAAAAACCCTCGAGTGACTGCAAAAGACCTGCAATGAGACTTGGTGCAACAGGCACTGAGGTTTCAGTGAGCACAGTAAGGTGTGTACTAAACGCAGAAGGTTTCCATGCCAGAACTCCAAGACGTTCACCACTACTGACCCAAAAGCACAAGAAAAGTCGCTCAAAATCATATAAATAAACCACAGAAGTTTCCCAGAAGCTGGTGTCTGGCTATGCATCTTGTTTGCAGCAGGTCATAACAGCAAAAGGGTGCTCTACTAAGTACTAATATATATATATATATATTAGACACACACACACACACACACACACAATGAAAGGTTCTCACAAAGGACAACAACGTCTGTGTCTTTATATCTTCATGGGGTTTTAGTTTATTTATTTATTTATTTAAATAAAAGCTGGAGCAAAGTAGTACCAGCCAAATGTACCCATAATTATGTACCCATAATCTTTAAACTGTAAGTAATGTGGACATTTGTGAGGACATTTACCAACCAAACAAAACCCAGCAGCTTTTCATTTTGTTTTCTGAGGTTAAGGATCTATGTATGTGTGTGAGATGGTAAATGGTCTGCACTTATATACCGCTTTTATCCTTTTATGTCTCATTCACCCATTCACACTCACACTCACACTCACATTCACACTCACACACTAATGGTAGCAGAGCTGCCATGCAAGGTCCTAACTTGCCATCAGGAGCAACTCCGGGTTCAGTGCCTTGCCCAAGGACACTTCGGCATGTGGAGTCATTCGGGCCGGGAATCGAACCGCCAACCCTACGATTAGGCAACCCGGGACAACCCGCTCTACCACCTGAGCCACAGCCGTCCTGTGTGTGTGTTTATATCTAAGTGGGGGTTTTAGTGCAAATTTTAAATTAAAGCTGGGGGGAAAAATAGTTATGCTTAAGGGGACCAGCCAAATCAAAAAACAACGATATTCCACAAGGATATCTGACAGTTTGGAGCTTGTGAGGACATTTAGCTGGTACCCACAAGAAAAACAACACCACCACCACCACCACCAACAACAACAACAACAACAAAACCCTGCAGGTTTTGCATAAAAACTAAAAGAGCCACAAGGTTTCCTTAAGGGTTAGATATACAGTACCTAATTATCTGCTTTATAGAAAGTCCTCACAGGTATAGTAAGACAAACGTGTGTGTGTGTGTGTGTGAGAGAGAGAGAGACAGACAGACAGACACTCACCCTTCTCACAGGCCAACAAGAAGAGCTTCTCATCCAGCGTGGTTTCCTCCTGAACCTCCCGGACGTCCTTGAGTGCCAGGTGGGCGCGGGGAGAGGCGGTGTGCGGGCCCCGGTACAGCGCAGCCATCAGTACGGGGAGCGGATACGACAGCACGCCGAGGCCGAGGCGCATCACACCGGGCGGCCGCGCGCCTGAAGCCCCCGTCGTGAGCCGTGGGACAGGAAGAGATTCAAACAAACAAACAAACAAACAAACAAAAAAACCAACAGCGAGCTCTCCGATGCGCTAAAAACGCAACAACAATACGCAATAATCTCGAACTCTACTTTTAGTCAGTGCGCAAATCAGACATCCGGCTGGAAAACCTGCTCAGTTACGCACAATGTTCACCCAAACATCATATTATTATTACTGTTGTTGTTGCTGTTATTATTATTTCTCCCAAAGAAAACACGTCCAGGATTTCCGCCGCACTGATGCTCAGAGTTTCTGGTGCTGATGGTACTGACGTTCACAACTGCGCATGCGCAGAAAGACCACCTGCGCGCACTGAGCACAAACAGGGCTGCCAGATCGCACAGCTTGTGCACTGGTTTTTAATAGAAACGCACAATCTGGCAACCCTAAATGCAACAAAAACAGCGATATTACATAATCTCATGGTGTGGGTCGCTCCATTTCACCATTATAATGTTGTTGTTGTTTTGTTTTTAATGCATTTGACCTTTCTTTCCTTTCCTGCAATAAATAATCCCTAAAATAAAAACTGCATTGTAAATAATAATAATAATAATAATAATAATAATAATAATAATCCACTAAAATAATACACTAGCTAATATACAATATGTATTAATAAGATATAAATAGAATTAAAATTTTTTAAATGCAGTTGGTGTTTATTTCATGCAACCTATAGGCTATTTGGAGCAATCTATAGCTATAAACACTGAACTTTAAAATAAAATAGGCAAATGCACTGAAATGTATTTAAAGAATAAGATTTTATTATTTATTAAACATAGGCTATACAGTTAAAGTACACCAATCACTAAGAACTAAGGCTACATATAAGATACATGTTTTTAAAATTCGTTCTTTTATTTTAAAAAAGGTTTTGATATTGATTTCATTCATGCAACATACACTCGGAACAATTCGGTTCAAGCCCCAGCACTGCCAGGCTCTGGGTTACTGATCAGAAGGTCGGGGGTTCAAGCCCCAGCACTGCCAAGCTGCCTCTGTTGGGCCCTTGAGCAAGGCCCTTAACGCTCTCTGCTCCAGGGGCGCTGTATCATGGCTGACCCTGCGCTCTGACCCCAACTTTCTAACATGCTGGGATATGTGAAGAAAAGAATTTCACTGTGCTGTAATGTATATGTGATCAGTAAAGACTCATTATCATTATCATGAACAAAACTGAAATCTAAGAAAATAAACATTAAAGTCTAAAATATAATTTCTGGAGAATGGGCAGGTTCTTGCTGACAGGAAGGGTACAATAACTCGAATTATGGTTGTCTTTACAACCGTGGCGAGGAGAAAAGCATCTCGGAACGCACAACGTATGGAGCTGAGGTGGACGAGCTACAACAGCAGAAGACCACGGGTTCCACTTCTCTCAGTCAAGAACAAGAACCTGAGGCTTCACTCAGATTAACTAGCCTAGTTGGTGTAATGCAGATGTGAGCTTCAGTGAATCACTGTACTGTATCCTTAAAACAGCACACGAACACAACACTCTAAATGCTATAATTCATACCATGCTGTTCAGGCTTTATTTGAGGAACAGTGCCATGAATGCCTTAAAAAAGTAGGCTAGTGCACTTTCTGAACTACTCCTCAAATGACTTGTCTTTTGTTGCTGGTAAAAATAGTATTTGACTATTTTTACTGGCAGTATTTTAATCATATTTTATCAGCTTGCTTCATTTACACTGAAGACTTAAAGTGACCTGAACACAGAAGGTAAATTTCATCTTAATCATTTCATTAACATCACCACAAACATTTCATTTTGATGAACTGTGTGGGAAATCTATGCTTGAGACACCACTACAGTGCTTGGTGCTTGAAAGTTTGTGAACCCATTTTCTATATATCTGCATAAATATGACCTAAAACATCATCAGGTTTTTAAACAAGTCCTAAAAGTAAACAAAGAGAAATCAGCTAATTAAAAGAGACAAAAATATTATACAGTACTGTGCAAAAGTTTTAGGCAGCCTATTTTTTTTTATTATTTTTTTTTTTTTTATAGATTTTTATTTTATGATTTCTACATTATCGAGTCAGTACCAAAAACATTGTATTTCCAAACATTAGTTTTCCAGCACAAAATGAAATGTTACAGATTAATGTTTGTACGTCAGTAAAGAAAGCGGCGTACGGTATTAAGCGGTAAGAGACACTTTTCAGACAAAACAACACAATGAAGGCTGCTGGGTTTCGCTGCAGAAATAAGAAGCGAGTGCGACAGTCAAAGTCTCCAGGAGAACCGTGTCTCAATAACACTTACAGACTCACTTCATTATAAAACTGCACCAAATCTACCTGAGACTACTATTTTTTATTTTTTTGTCACAAAAAATATTGATTTTGTTGGTACAAATGGAATAAATTCAAGACCATTGTTACCCTCCCACGAAATGGTGGACGACCAAAGATCACTCCAAGAGCAAGGCGTGTAATAGTCCACGAGGTCACAAAGGAACTCAGGGTAACTTCTAAGCAACTAAAAGGCCTCTCTCACATTGGCTAATGTTAATGTTCATGACAACAATGGTGTGCATGGCAGGGTTGCAAGGAGAAAGTGACTGCTCTCCGAAAAGAACAAACACGTGGACAAGCCTGGAGGCTATTGGAAAAAGGTTTTGTGGACGGATGAGACCAAAGTAGAATTTTTGGTTTAAATGAGAAGCATTATGTTTGGAGAAAGGAAAACACTACATTCCAGCATAAGAACCTTATTCCATCTGTGAAACATGGTTATGGGCCAGGACGACTTCCCATCATTGATGGAACAATGAATTGTGAATTATTCCAGCGAATTCTAAAGGAAAATGTCAGGACATCTGAACTGAATCTCAAGAGAAAGTGGGTCATGCAGCAAGACAACGACGCTAAGCACACGAGTCGTTCTACCAAGAATGGTTAAAGAAGAATAAAGTTAATGTTTTAGAATGGACAAGTCAAAGTCCTGATCTTAATCCAACAGAAATGCTCTGGAGGGACCTGAAGGAAGCAGGTCATGTGAGGAAACCCACCAACATCCCAGAGTTGAAGCTGTCCTGTACTGAGGAACGGGCTAAAATTCCTCCAAGCCGATGTGCAGGACTGATCAACAGTTATTGCTGCACAAGGGGGTCACACCAGATACTGAAAGAAAAGCTTCACATACTTTTGCCACTCACAGATATGTACTATTGGATAATTTTCAATTGGGTTCTCTTTATCTACTTTTAGGACTTTGATGAGGTTTTAGGTCATATTTATGCAGATATATAGAAAATTCTTTCAAGCACCACTGTAAAAAATTTCAAGCACCAATGTCTTTCAAACACTTACGGTATTCCAATGCATTCTGCCGAATGAGTTCAGGATTGCATGTCCCCCACCCAATAATTTGCACTGTGGACATGGGATCATGGAAACTAGACAGATCGGAAAAGACAAAGTGATATTTTTCCAGTCTTTAGTGGGGCAGTTTTGGTGAGTTTCTATTTTTTTTTGTTTTTCACACCATCCCAGGAGATCAGCAGTTTCTGAAATACTCATCACCTGAAGATCTTGACCTGTATCTGCAGGAGTTTATGCGTTTTTGATTTTAATCGGATGATTTTATGCACGTGACTGGCTGATTGCCAAATTCCTCGTAAATGAAATCTTACTTGGGCAATAAAATTCATTCTGATTCTGAGCCAGATGAAATTTTTGGATGAAGCTGTATATACTTGGACGATGTTACAAAGCAGCTTTACACAAATCCGAGCACAGATGCCAGATCAGCCGGTGGAGAACGACTTTAATGAAAAAGAAAAAAACCCCTAAACAAATCCTTTAGAGGGCCTGCAGAAGAAATGCCGAGAGGAGCCAAGATTCAAATGAGAACAAATCCTGCTCTGGCATGCAGTGAAGTTATAATTCTAGATTAAATCTATGTGTTCAGGATTAAAAGAGCAGCACTCAGACCATACAGAGGAAAGAACGGGATACATTTCTAGGGGAACTGCATGGTGACTGTTTGGATGTATACGGGATAATAAATGGGAAAATCGTAGGTACAATTCCTATATAAGCACAAAGGTGCCGGTTCGACACGTTTGGTGATACACTAGGGTCATGACACTGACCTTTGATTAAAAACATTCATGAAGAGAGGTCAGGTCATGGGTTTACAGACTGGTAATCATTGAAGTTTGGGTAAGTTTAGAAAGTAGGGATGAGAGATATGGAAGAGATATTATATACTCATACGATAGACCTTTTTACAAAAGTCATGATATTTAGTTTAATAATAACAATAATAATGCACTTTATTTCTGCATATACTTTATTTATCATTTATGTAGCATGTTTTATACGTTTGAAAAGGCCGCTCATAGTACTTTACAGTGTGATGTGAAAAAGAGAGAGAAAACCCCCTCACAAAATGTAGTTAAAATAAAATAAAAGAACTAAATAGGCAAAACATAAATGAGTACAATAGGCCAAAACTACACTGCAAAAAGAAACATCTTAAATATTGTCAAATGTATCTCGTATTTCTTATTATAGGATTACAATAAACCAAATATAAGATCAATCAGCCTGTGTATAGACATTTTTTTTTTTTTTTTTACTAATTTCTAGCAGTTCTATTGGCAGATAAGTCATGAAGTAATTTTTTTTTTTTTCCTGGAACAAGACTATTTCAAGCTTTTCATGTCGTTAAAGGTCTATAAATAGGTTTATTAACCTTATAATTGATTTATTGTAATCATATTATAGGACAAAGATAAGTGTTTATACATTCAAGATATTTTCACTTGCTGAGATGTCACTTTTTTTATGAAATTATCTATATAAAAAGGATGTAAAAATTTAATAAAAGGTTGATTGTTTAAAAAAAAGAAAGAAAGAAAGAAAGAAAGTTATCAGTGTAAAAGTCATGTTCCAGTAAAG
>JANDJT010000001.1:33602694-33613229 GCA_024331685.1 Stegophilus panzeri | reverse complement strand
ATTCATGAACATAGCACAATTTTATTGTTCAGAATATTGTGCTTTAATAAACAAAAATGCCGTCACAGCACACGTCATGAGGTTGACTGACACCTCGACCGACCAATAGCGTCTTGAGAGGAAAAACGAATCGACGGTGTTGACCAATAGGATGTGAGGTGGGCGGGGCGTTTCTGTGGATCTCAGACTGAACGACAGTTTGAAAACACAACAGCACATCGGTGAGAAGGACAACGACTGGGCTTTAGTTATCGTCCCTTATCGATCAGAAGAGAGAGAAGATGCCGATGGATACTGTCTCCGTGTCATATCAGGGGTAAAACAAGCTCCGCGATGGAGCACCGCGCCGTTAGTATTCCTCTATTGTCCCGTTATTATCCTTTGTCATAGCCGCGGGGTGTTATTCAGCGCTATAACCGAGTTCACGACCGGAAACGCTCACACGAACTGAGACAGCATGCGTGGGTTCTTTCCTCTCATGCAGCGTCAAGATGGAAGATGTCCACAGTATTTTTCTACAGGATGATGGAGAGCCTAATTGCGCAGTGCAGTAAAGAGTACATCTGCACTGTTTTTGGATGGCCAGTGTGAGCATGATCATGATCATGAGTATTGTTGCATGACTGCTGTTGCTCCCTAACTGTTTTAAATCGGCTTTGCATCACTACACGCTTTCATCCATAAGGCTGCTTCTATTCTTCTTCTTCATCATCACTGGACAGAGTGGTGTGAAGCCACTCTTCCTTCCAGCCACGACAGATGAGAGGCAAACAGTATCAGCAGATCAAGCCTGTAGGACCTCGAGAGACCGATACTGACTATGGAAGGAAACTCAGAACGTACCAGAACCCTGTGAAAATCATCGACCAGCCCGGCATCGTCATGAAGGTGCTGAGGAGGAAGCGGATTATTTTATTCGTGGCCTATTTCCTCCTGTTGGTTCTGACCATGCTGAATTTGGCCAACTATAGATGGAGCAAAGAGCCGCAGCAGTGCAGCCACCAGGTGAGGAGCACCACGTACCAGGGGCGCTCCGACATCCGGTTCCTTTACAGACCCGCTTTGGTTAAGAAAAGGCAGCTCGTTTACGTCTTGACCACTTGGCGCTCGGGGTCGAGCTTTTTCGGCGAGCTGTTCAACCAGAACCCTGATGTGTTCTTCTTGTACGAGCCCATGTGGCACATCTGGCAGAAGCTGTACCCAGGTGACGCCGTGTCTCTGCAGGGCGCGGCGAGGGACATGCTGAGCTCGCTGTATCGCTGCGATCTCTCCGTGTTCCAGCTGTACAACAGCCCTGGGGGCAAAAACATTACCTCGCTCGGCCTGTTCGGCGCCACGCTTAACAAAGTGATCTGCTCGTACCCGCTGTGTTCCGCGTACAGGAAGGATGTGGTGGGCATGGTGGACGACAAAGTGTGTAAGAAATGTCCGCCGCAGAGCCTCCATCTTCTGGAGGACGAGTGTCTGAAATACAACACTATTGTTATTAAAGGGGTGCGCATTCTGGACCTTAACATCTTGGCTCCTCTGATGGAAGACCCCTCGCTGGAGCTAAAGGTCATTCACTTGGTGAGGGACCCCAGGGCTGTGGCCAACTCCAGGATCAAATCCAGACACGGACTGATCAGAGAGAACCTGCAGGTGGTCAGGAGCCGGGATCCCAAACTCCGCCGGTTACCGCTCGCAGACGCAGCTCATAAAACGAACAAAAAGGACGGAGCCGACTACCACTCGATAGGAGCCATGGAGGTGATATGTGATAGGACCCACAGGACCTTGAGGACGGCGTTGAATCCTCCCAGCTGGCTGAAGGGAAAGTACCTGGCTGTGCGCTACGAGGACCTGGTGGAAAACCCGGTCAAGATCCTGCGTCAAGTTTACCGCTTCGCTAACCTCAGCACCAATCATGACGTGGAGTCTTTTGCCCTCAACATGACTAACGGAACAAACTCGTCCTCCAAGCCGTTCATTGTGTCGTCCAGGAACGCCACGCTGGCGGCGAGCGCTTGGAGGACTCTCCTCAGCATTCAGCAGATCAAACAAGTGGAGGATTACTGCCACCAGTCCATGGCCGTGCTGGGCTACGAACGCGTAAGAACAGCCGCCGAGGCGAAAGACTTGAGCAAATCCTTACTCACTGCATCCAAACTGTGATGCTAACCTCTCACCAAAGACCTATAAAATGAAAAAAAAATGCTCATTTGAATGATTTTTCGTTGTAGCTCGGTAACTGTGGAGCTTTAATTTGTTTCAGTGTTTCATTGAGGGATTTGACATGCCTCACAGGAATGTACTATTTTGTTATTATTATTATTATTATTATTATTATTATTATTATTATTATTATTATTTTTCATAGATTTTTTTTTAGTTGTGAAAATTTAAAGCTGCCATGGCTTTTCTAAGTGGATTGATTATGTATGTGTATGACAAACCGCACCATGACTTGAATATGAGATAAGCCTTGATGTTATGTGAATCACGTGTCTTGCGTCGACAATGCTTTAGGTTTAGTTTTATTTTCGAATGTTTTTAAGACTCATCAGTTTATTTGGAGTTTGTTTGCTCACACACACATATACAAAAAAAGAATTCCACAACGGAAACGTGCGTGAAAACCAGTCAAAGCTCTCGTTCTTAAAGCAGGCGATGTTGTTTAGTTAGTGCAGGATGCTCTCAGAGACAATCATTAAAGCGCTCCGTAATGCTTTTTTTTTTTTTTTCCCCCGTCCCTGTTTCTGCTACTTTGGCCTGCATGTCTGTTTTCAGAACTGGGTGCTCCATTATCTTGGCTTTTCCAAACTTCCTGTCTTATATAGCTTTATTAGTGCTTCATGGAAGTCTTTCTATGGGAGTTGATGTTCACGACTAGAGCAAAAAAAAACCCCTAATAACTCACGTTTGCAGTGATTCTAGGTTATCGTTACGACTAGTCGGTGTTTTCAATAACCTCAGCTGAGTTTTAGAGTAGATTTTAACTAACAGATTGACAAACTACATTTTCTCTTTCCCACTTATTTTCTGTCTATTCTCCTCTTATTGCAACCCCATACAATTATAGGATTGTAACTGATTTCATTAGAGCTCATGTGATTCTAAGTAGTGGTTTGGCCTTGAACACTTTCTTTTTCTTTCTTTTTCTTTGTTGTTGTGAAACATGTGAAGAATGTGACTGTGCCTTCTGAGATATCAGAAATAAATAGCCAGGCTTGTTTTAGAGCACTAACGAACGTGTCAAATGCATGGCCTTCTCAGAAACCACAAGCTCATCTATGTTCAGTGTAAGATATAGGCTAAACGCTCTCGTGAGCCTGGAGATCTCCCGGTTTGAGCATTTGTAAATAAATTTCTGCTTACGGAAAAACAAAAGGACGTACTTCCGAATGCAGGCGGATTCTGACCATGAAGATAAACTCCTAAACGTTTGTGCATAAAGTTTGTGTGTGTGAAATATTGGTCTCTCTAGTAAACAACGATATACGATTAAGCAGGATCGACTTGAGAACTCTGACCTGAGAGGATTTGCCACCGGATAAGATTTGCTTACAAGGAATTTGACTTGGAAAACAAGTAATAGGAGCGTAAGTAAGGAATAAAAAGTGTGTTATTCTTTTTCTATTACAGCAATTTGCCAAATGATTACAACTGTACCGCGTTAAAGGACAACGAGTACCTTTTATCCATTTATAGTTACAGTGGGGGGAAATAAGTATTGAACGCGTCGGCATTTTTTTCAGTAAATATATTTCCAATGAGGTTATTCACATGAAATTTTCACCAGACATCGGTATTTACTCAAGAAATCCGGAAATATAAAGAATTCACAACATTAAAGTCCATAAATATAGTTATGTTTAATAAAGTGGAATGCCACGGGAAAAAAGTATTGAACACGCTAAGAAAAAGACAAGGTAAGGCAAGGAACCAGCTGAAATCCATAAGTAACTATGTGCAAATTAATATCATATGGGTAAGTAAATGAAAAAACATAACTTTATTTATGGACTTTAATGTTGTGATTTCTTTATATTTTCGGATTTCTTGAGTTAATACTGATGTCTGGTGAAAATTTCATGTGAATAGACTCATTGGAAATATATTTACTGAAAAAAACGTTGACGCGTCCAATACTTATTTCCCCCACTGTACGTTTGATGTTGTGGTACGTCTTTAAAACAGGTTAGTTATTATTATCAGTTACGTTGTAGGAGCTATAAACAGTCGTTCCTTCTCTAGCCTGCGAAGCGTTAACTCCTCACTAATCTCTCCTGAAGAATTTCCCATTTTAGAAAACGTGCTGAATGTTACAAATCGCCGGCACTGGAGACTCCTTCCACAGACGTTCGATTCCAGAAAGATTTGTCTAATCAATGATTAAACGTTTTAACATGTATTTTTATTTTTTGTCCGAAATCTGTTTATTACCAGTTTTAGATTATGTGAACGAGCTGTTACTATAGAAACCATAACGTATTAGAATGTTTTTGAGACTCATCAGTCGGAAAACGAGCCGAAGCTCTCGTTCTTAAACAGGCGAAGCTATTTAGTTAGTGCAGGCTTGGTGCAAAACGCTGTTTAACGAGCTGTCACTATAGAAACCGTAACATATTAGAACGAGCACAGCTCGTGATTTGAGCTTGCAGTTGTAGAAAATAAATCAACACCTTCTGACCAATCAGAATTGAGAATACAACAGCGTGATGGTACGTGAAGGGGAAAAAAACCTGGTTAAAGATTCTCTCTCTTAGAGTTTAAACACATTTCTATTATTTCCAGATTGCAGTTTCAGTCATGTTTATGAAAAATGATATGTCTTCCATTTTTTATTTATTTATATAAATGCAGGAATACAGGCTGGCACTCACTTTACAATCTAAACATAAACACACACGCTTGCATGCCCTTCGAGTGGTTTGTGTGGAAAAGCTCGCTAAATGAAACCCTCATGTGCGTCACGTTGAAACGAACCGAACAAGAGAATGAATCAACAAAAGAGGAGGTTTGATGAGTTTTAATTAGATCGTGGTGTCTGAAACAGAAGTGGGCGGGGCGTGTAAGGAAAGAGGCGTTTCCACTTTGCATAATAATAATAATAATAAATAATAATATAAGATGCATTTTTGTGTGTTGAAGCTCAATATTAATTAAATATACAGTATATTTGTTTACTTTATGTAAACATGTCTTTAAACATGTTAAGTCATATAATTTCTCCAGAGAGTCAGTTATTGAGTGAAAATGGGACGTCATTACTGCAAAGCGATCGGGTCACCAGCATATGTTGTTTTCCACGAGGAATCGGGAAAACATGCACTCGCTGAGAGACGGAGTTGTCTTTGGCTGGCCTTATTGCAGAGGTGCACAGCTGTCGGAAATGTGCCTGGTGGTGTTGTGATTAAATTGGAAGGTTAATGTTGGGGGAGACAAGAAAAGAACAACCAAAACACACTAAATAACTAAAATAACAGAAGACTCATTTAACATTATTAAGATTTTTTTTTTAGAAGAAACTTAAACATGAACAGTTAGGCTTGTTATGCTAATGAAATTGACGAGGTTTTTCTATTAATTAGGGAATTCCCAGATCTTCACTACGTTGAAAGCCAATGATTTGCTGTCTAGAGAAAAACGGACAGTGCTTTAACTTTTATCCGGAGCTTATTCAGCATGTGCGGCTTGCAGTGTCAGTGAAGAGTCTGAAATGTATTATTGATCAGTTGTTGTGGGTGAAGACGGCCAGTCGCTCAGGGAAGGACAAGTAGACAAGGATGATGAAAATATTGCAGAAAGATATTAAAGATGTCGAGCAGCGCTGCATCTCGGCTGCGATCGATACACCCCGCAGGTGATGTGTAAGCTCCCGTCAAGCTCGGTAAAGCTTTCGGATTTTTTTATTTATTTATTTTTTTTTTTTTGGGGGGGTTGCTGCAGGAAGGACATAAAGTGTGCACCTGGAGCACATTCCCTCATACAGCAGCTGCAGGAAGCAGCAGGGATTGCTTCAGGAAAAAAACCACGAGGGTCCACGTTCTCTCCGAAGTGAAGAGCGTGAAAGATGTGCAGGTGACGTTTGCAGCAGGAGCCAGATGGACGGCGTGCTGTAATCCCTAGGCGCCTCAGGGAGTTCTTTGGACTTTGAAGTGTCTTGAAGCATGACGCTGCTGTAAAGCACCTCAGCCAATGCGCTTTAAGGGTTATGAGGAGAAGACAGGTCATAAAGCAGATTTAAACCACTTTGAGTTTGTTCCATGCTTTAGGGAAAGAAAGAGACAGCCCAGATTGCAGTTCCATCAGGTGCGCTGTTGCTGTTTTTGGCACTCTGTAGTTTGCTGGATGTCTTTCTCTGTCATAAGTCATAAAAAGATATGAGCTATTATAAGACTCTTTCATACTTTAGGGTAACAGGAGCCATTAGTACACTGCGAATGCATGGAAATACACTCAGTTCTCAGATTCGAAGGTAGAACTACCATATAGGTGCATATGATAGATATATAATTGCTGACTGTAAAGTATAGGCATGGGAGTTTTAGCAAATGAGTCTCAAAAAAAATCTCAGATGCAGCAAGTAAAAAGTAAAAACAAAAATTTTTACAAATTAGGTTAAAACAGTGGGTTACAACAGGCTAAAACAGCGGGGTAGGGTTCCAGCGAATATATTTATATATATTTTTAATCGTTTGTTAAGTATAATTCCTTTTCACATGGAAAAAAAATAAAAAATCACTTGTGAAAATAAACAAATCTTTAAAAAATCAAATGGAAATAAATGAATCGTGTAAAAAAAAAAACAAAAAACAATAATGAAATGCATGACAATAAATGAATCATTTGTAAAAGTAATTAAATTAAATGAAAATAAATGAATCATTTGTAAAAGTAATAAAATTAAATGAATGAAAATAAACGAATCATGAAAAACAATTGAAACAAAAAGTGGACACATTAAGTTAAAACAATGGGTACGATAGTGGTGCAAGGTTGCACTGTATATACAGTATATTATTTACTCAGAAAATTCCCTTCCGTTTCACACGATCACGTTTTTCCGCATGCCGTTATGTCAGTAATACGGTCGGGTCCATAAGTATTTGGACAGGGACACAGCTGTCGTTATTTTGCCTTTGTACACCATCACAACGGATTTGAGATGAAGCAATCAAGACGTGATCGGAGTGTAGACTTTCAGCTTTAATTCAAGGGGTTTAACAAAAATACTACATTAACCGTTTAGGAATCACAGCCATTTTTTACAGAGTCCTTCCATTTTACAGGATCAAAAGTAATTGGACAAACCGACATAATCATAAATATTAGGGATATTTTTAATACTTGGATGCAAATCTTTTACAGTGAATGCCCGTCTGAAATCTGGAACCCACAAACATCATGAAATGCTGAGTTTCCTCCCTTGAGATGGTTTGCCAGGCCTTTACTGCAGCCGCCTTCGGTATTGTCTTCAGTAAGTGAAAAGCGGCTCAGTTAGGTTGAGGTCAGGTGACTGAGGCGGCCATTTAAGAACATTTCATTTCTTTGCCTTAAGAAGCCTTAGGGTTGTTTTTGCGGTATGTTTTGGATCATTATCCATCTGTACTGTGAAGCACCGTCCTATCAGTTTTGCAGCATTTGACTGAATCTGAGCAGAAAGTACGGTATAGCTCTAAACACTTCAGAATTCATCCTGCTACTTCTATCAGAAGTCACATCATCAATAAACACCAGTGACCCAGCTCCACTGGCAGCCGTACACGCCCATGCCATAACACTTCCTCCACATGTTTGACAGATGATATGGTATGCTTTGGATCATGAGCCCTTCCTTTCCTTCTCCATACTCTTCTATTCCCATCATTCTGGAAAAAGTTCATCTTGGTTTCATCTGTCCAAAGAATACTGTTCCAGAGGCTTTTTTTTTTTTTAAGATGTTTTCTAGCAAACTCTAATCTGGCCTTTCTGTTCTTGAATGTTGGTTTGTATCTTGAGGTAAACCATCTGCATTTGCATGCATGAAGGCGTCTCTTGATTGTAGACTTTGACCATGATACGCCTTCCTCCTCCAGAGTGTTCTTGATTGGCTAGATGTTGTGAAGGGGTTCTTCAAAATTTCATCAAATTTCAGGTCAGAGTCGATTTTTAAAAAAATTTTCTGGCACTAGAATGATTGTTGTTTCACTAGAGGAGAACTAGAGCTGGTTCCAGTTCCTGTATCGGTTTCAGATTCCTCCATTTCTAAAACGTTCAATTCAGTATCAGTGAAAGTGCTGATTAAATAAATACACATGGTCACAGATCAAACACGCTGTAATACAACCATGTGTACATCATGCTGATGATAGAGTATTGTTCTCCTAGAACCTTACAACCTCAGATAGGGTTTCTCTGTCTGACAAATTACCAAGTAGAACCCCTTTAAGAAGGTAAGAACTATTAGCTAGCCCGTGAGGAACCATTTTCCCTAAGTGTGTAAGAAGAAAGCTATTCCTAGGTATTTCAGTTTTCTGTGAGGTTACATATGCTCTCTTAAAATAGGATAAATCTAGAACCCTTAAGGGTCCTTTGGTTTGGCTGTCAGAAAATCATTCCAAGTAGAACCACTTAAAGAAACTAAGAATTTTAAACTAAACAAAGAAACCCAGAGGAACCATTTTCTTAAGAGGGTAAGAAGAACAGCATTTGTATACTGTCTAGTACCCTTAAAAGTTCTTTGATTATCCCATTGTGGAAAACCTTAAAGGTTATATGTGGAACCTCTATTAGTGATGGTTCCAAATCTAAAGAACCCCTGAACATCCCTTCAAATAAAAAACTTTCTAAGGGTTTACAGTAGACACTTAGAGGGTTCCAAGTAGAACCATATTACGAAGCTATGAAATCTATCTAAATAAACAGTGAAACCTAAAACTAACCATAGACTAGAAAAAATAGTCAAATCTCAAACATTTAAGAACTTTTCAGATGTCGATGGTGGAACCCTTAAAGATTCAATATAGAAGACTTTTAAGAAAACTTTTACAAACCCTAAAGAAACACAGAACGCTAACCCTAACCCTAAAACTAAACCTAGAGTACACTTTTGGATAAAAAAAAGGAAAAATCTAGACATCTTAAGGATTCTATGTATAATCTCTCTATAATTCTATATATAATGTATAAGAGTGTTTCTCTTGTAGAAATGGTTCCAAGTCCCATTTTAGGAAGCTACAAACCTATCTAAAGAACCCTAAAGAATCGTTCAAAACTAACACTAACCCTAAAACTAACCCTAAGTTAAATCTAGACCACTTAAGGATTTTTCTGGTTGTCCATAGAGGAACTCGTAAAGGTTCTATGAAATGTTATTTCAGCAAGCTAAGACCTTTTTAACTATCCAAAGAACCCTAGATGATCACTGAAACCTAACCATACACTCTTAAAAATAAAGGCTCCTATTAGAACCAAAAAGGGTTAGGGTTTTCAGCCTGTTGGTATAGGAGAACCCTTTTAAGCTGCACAAAAAAACCTTTTACTCTCAGGTTCTGTAGAGAACCGTCTACTTACTGGTGCTTTAAAGAACCTACAAATGGTTCTTCTCAGCAGTGCCAAAAGGAACCATGTTATCATACGTTCTCTAAAAAAACATTTGAGTGCTTTAAGGAACCAAAGTAAGGGTCTTAAGAGTGATGCCAGGAGAACCTTTTCCAGTCATACAAAGAACCTTATAAGGTCCACTTTAACCTGTTAAGGGATGATACCCTGAAGAACCAATACACTGCTCTGAAGAACCTATAATGAGACACAAAGAACTTTTTTAATCTCCACAGAACCATATAGCTCAACTTAAGAACCATAGACAATGAAAAATGATTCTTGAGAAGAAGTCTATTTATTTATTTATTTATTTATTTATTTATTTGCAGAACCTAAGAGTGTAAACCGAGAGGGAGGAGACCCCGCCTTAAATCTAAGACATTTAAGAATTTTTTTTTCATTTGTCCATGAAGGAACATTTAACAGGAAGCTAAGAACTTTTAACTATCCAAAGAAGATTGTAGAGAAGGAAGGGTTTTGAAGAGTGTAGTCATTTCGCTTTGTTTTTTTTTCTTTATTAGATTAAATGCACCCACTTTATAAACCATGAACAGAAGCTTTTAACCAACAAGGGACGCAGGAACCAGTCAAAGATCCAAGCACAGAGCTGTGGAGATGATGGTTAAGTGTCTCGCTCATGAACACATCAGTGAGAGTCCAGGGATTTGAACTCTGTGATGAGTCTTTATTAGTTTTAATGAAGCTTTTCCTCAGGATGCTACATAACCCAGACCCTGGGCACAGTGGATAAGTGGCGAGCTGCAGGATTACATCTTGGACAAACAAAGCAAAGCAATGTAAAAGCAGCATTCTCTCTTGTGGTTTGTGGTTTGAGTGCTGGGAGATTTTATAGTTCTGCTTCCTCATGAAACTGCAGCACTCAACGATTAGCTTCAGGTTTTAAACACTTTCAAACTTTTCTCTGAATATGAATCTAAAATGCAATCACAGGATTTTTGTGAATATAT
>JANDJT010000001.1:33579885-33598240 GCA_024331685.1 Stegophilus panzeri | reverse complement strand
GCAGACGACTGAGGTTCTATACATGCGTTGTATATACATGTATATATACGTGTGTGTGTGTGTGTGTGTGTGTGTTCAGTCACTCTGTGTTTCACTCTCAGAAATAACTCAGCAGATCACAGCACTCAGATTCAAATAAATAGAAACCTTTCTTAAGTGTGTGACTCATTCATTGGAGACTAAAGAATCATGACAGGACGCTTGCAGGTGTGTGTGTGTGCGTGTGTGTGTGTGTGTGTGTGTGTGTGTGTGTGTGTGTGTGTGTAAACATAATAACCCAACACCAGTTGTACCTCTTATGGGAGTAAACTTGAACAGTCTAATTATTTTGGTCTTCTGAATCCGAATCAGAGCCATTTACTCGATTCTTTTGATTCACTTGCTGTTTGATTTGGTTTGGTTTCACACTGCACATAACGAAGGACTAAAAAGGCAGGATTAAGTATATTCATGAAAAAAAAAAAGTAAAAAAAAAAACCCCATTCATACACAGAGAACATGGAGCTGGCTCTAAATAAAAGATTCGATAATTATATGCTGTAAATGACTAGTTATATACTTTAGTTTGTGTATCACATCCAAACAGAGGTTATTTTCTCTGTTTGATAATTTGTCCAAATGTCCAGAATGCATGGCAATGCTGCGGTCCACAGCTCAGCTTGGACATGTCAGACATTATTTGTGACCAGTTGTCTCCAGTGTAAGCCTGGCTTAAAGCTTATAAGGCTGTTTTTCCACTGTATCCATTACAGAAATTGGCACCAGTACACTGGTCCACAGACCACCAGTCTCGTGCAAAAGGTTCCTGCACGGTGCCAAATCCCACCAGGACTCATAAAATAGTTTGAAACCTTTACACAAACCAATGAACTGGAAAAATGGAAGGAATTGTCTTCATGTCATTTCACTGTCGCCTCTGGTTTGTTCATTAGAGATCTATGAATGTGAGCCAAATGAAACCCTTAATCGTTTTATTTTGTATTATTTCTTGCCATTAGCTGTTATAAATATGTATGGTTTTTCTACATGATCTCAATTTTCTTTAATTTGCTTAAAAATGAGTCAATTCTAATTCATGTCACACTTTGAAGGTTCTCATTTGACTCACCTTTATGTAATACAGCCGCATTTCGGTAAAGCTGCTTCGTGACAGTGTGTGACTGATTAAAAAAAAAATAAACGACACACTCATAAACAAATGCTCGAATGGTAAACAAAGAAATGACCGTGATCCTCGACATGTGTTGTAAAAAATCTCTCCGCCTAATTTTAGCTGTGATAATCCCTCTCTCTCTCTCTCGCTCTCTCTTTCTCTCTCTCTTTCGCTCGGTCAGCTTTATAGAAACTAAAAAAAAGCTTTGACTCAGCTCGACTGTGTATTGAGTCTTCATCCAGCAACAGTTACACCTTGGAATTGAAAAAGGTTTCCGCGCTCTGGATATAACTCCATCCTCGAGCAGCTTTGTTCTCAACCTCTAAGGACAAAGCTGTTGTTGTTGCTCCTTTTCTTCCTCTTCTTCTCTTCCTTTTTTTATTCAGTTACTGACTCTGATTACGGAGTCAGTTACTATGCTGTCTTTGTCATTCCCTTTCTTTCTTCCACACACACACACACACACACACACACACACACACACACACACTGATGGCCTTTCGGTAATATTGCCCATGCACGCTTTATCTCTAATTTCTAGCTCCAGTTCCATCTGTAGCCCAAAGAGGAAAAGCTCATGTGGAGCGCTGATAGTGCCTCATGTGACTCTTCCTGTCTCACTTTCCTCTGAGCCTGAGGGATTTACACAAGGTCTCGGTCATACAAAGCTCCTCTTCCATGACCAGGTATCACTGTTAAAGCTAATGAGTACAAACCCCGGTCCTTGGGGAATTCGAACAGGGATCGAATGGTCGAATGTCATTCTTATCACTGGAAAAGACCCCATGGTCTCAATGACAGGCCAGATCTAGGCAAGGTTTCCCCTCTTCATTTAGGGTTGGCTTTTTTTCCACCGGAGTTTCCTCCCAAGTGAGTTGAGGACAAACTGCCAACGTTTTACACTGTTATGCCATTCCTGTTAGTCTCCCAGTGTTTAAGGCATTATATTTAACTATAATCATAAACCACCACATGTTTATTTACTGGCATTTAGAAGTAACAAAGGCAGGGCCATAATATAGTATCGAAATACAGGTTTGATGCATGGGACAAAAGAAAATTTTGAGAAACTAACACTTGCAAGACGAACAAAAGAGGACACTTGTGTGTCGGTCAGGAAAAGCCTGTTGGCTGACACGCTATCTGATTTTTTGTTGTTGTTGTTGTTGAGTTTTGTTTTTTTTGCAGTAATATATGTACTTTTACACCTTACATTTAAAAAGATATAAATAAACTTCACCAAAAAAATATTTGGAAATGTTTTTAGTAGGTATGGCACAAATCTGTCTTTCAGGATCAGTATCAGTCTGATACCAGCAAAAAAAATTATAAAAAAAAAACGAACAAAAAAATTCAATCCAATCCTGTAAGAAATGGAACAGATTGGAATTGGGTTTGGAAATTATTATTATTATTATTATTATTATTATTATTATTATTATTATTATTATTATTATTATTTTTTGGAGCTAGGAATGTTTACATATATAAACAAACTTGATTGTATATTTTTTTTGGTTAGGTTTTGGTTTGAGTGTGTGGTTTAGTTTGGTTATAACAAGTTTGAGTTAAGTTTTTGTTATATTTAAGTGTATTAGGCTTAAAGAAATTGATTTATCAACTTAAAATTTTTGAGGTAATTAGTTTCCTCAAATTTTTTGAGTTAAATGAACTGATCCGGTTTTACGGTGTAGGATAAGCGGTATAGAAAATGGATGGATAATGATTCTTTATTGATCACATCTACACAATGAAATTCTTTTCTTCACATACCCCAGCATATCAGGAAGTTGGGGTCAGAGCACAGGGTCATCCATGATACAGCACCCCTGGAGCAGGGAGGGTTAAGGGCCTTGCTCAAGGGCCCAACAGTGGTAGCTTGGCAGTGCTGGGGCTTGAACCCCCGACTTTCTGATCAGTAACCCAGAGCCGTAACCACCAAGCCACCACTGCCCCCTGGCTGGCTGGATGAATGGATGGATGGATGATTTGCATTATGCTTCAGTTTAAATAACACTGGATAGGTATCAGTATTGCATCATACTCTTAAAGATGCCTTAAGTTGTCTAAAATGTTAGTAGCTATGTGTGATTTCCTCACACAGTAAATTCCAGAGTTTGTTCAAGTTTTTGGACAGTTATGTGCCATAACTACAGAAAGCCCTAAGACGTCATGCATGATTACTTTTTATCTTTCTTGTTTTCTCGTGATTACGACTCGATGTTCTCGTGATCTCCACAGAACAAACATTGTTTTCTCACGACATAATTTAATCACGAGGAAATCTCATGCGTCGTAACATCATCGTATCACGTCATAAATGTAATAACTGCCTGCTGTAGAGACGGACTTTATCTCCGCATTACGAGAGAGAAGTGTCCCCTTCTCGAGTGTCACGCATTAACGTGGAAGTTGTCAATCACTGAAAGAGATAGAGCTATTTCAGCTTGAGCGGGTCCCTGATCGAAGTAATAACGAATTTGTTCACCCGTGATGCTGCGGGATCACGCTAAGCTTTTGCTGCCTCCAGAACAAGAAAAACAACATGCTGTTATGTCGAGTTCACAAAAAAATGAAGTCGTAATCACGAGAAACCAACTTTTGTTATGGCGAGATGACGAGAAAACAAGAAAGAAAGGAACAAATAATAATGCATGGCCTCTTAGGGATTCCTGTTTTGACGTAACAAAACAGACATAAGTTCAGTCTGTAATCAGGAAGACAAAATGTCTGCAATGCTTCTGCTCATCAAAACAGAGAAGAGAACTCCGTACACGTCGGCACGCAAAGATTTAACATGTTTAAATGATCTAATAAAAGCTGATTATATCTCCACCAATGTTAGCATGAACAGAGATGAGTGGAGTGAAGAGACGACGACGAGGCTGGCGTTTAAACCTCCGACTAAAAAATGATGCTGTTAATCATTGTGAGAACTCATTTCCTGTTGTAATTCTTTCAAATATGGCAGGAATGCTATTCTATACATAGACAACAGTATCATCAAACAGAGCTGAGCACAGGGACGTAGTCAAGACCAGCTTCGCCACAGGTCGAAGATCAGGATGAGTCAAGACTGAGTCATAAGAGGCCATGTAAGACTGATACTGAAAATCATCAAATCGTTTTTAAGGCCAAGCTTTAACTGGCTTTAACTGGTTCCATTCGTGCATTGTGTCAGCCTCTCAGTTGAGGCTGTGAACATATCTAGTAAGACACGGACACGAGTCCTAAACCTCTAGCTGAATGCGTCAATAAACAGAGCAGAGCCCAGTTTCCCAAAAGCATCACTTAAATGGTCGAGAGTGCATTACATTGAACTCTCTCTCTCTCTCTCTCCCAGTTAATGATCTTAACCTGGTGATTTTTTTTGGAGACTCAGCCCTGAGCATTTTATCAAGCGGGGTGAACAGCATTGTAAAACACGGTCAAGCATGTTGTTAAACAAAGCTGTCTGCATCAACACACTGTGCCAACCACATCGTCCTAACTGTCCAGTGGAGCTTGGTGAAGCTTCGAACATGGATACACGAACGCCAGAGTGTGATTGTGTGAAAAGCTTAAAGCAGGCTGTAGCGGATGTGTTTTAGATGTTTTCCACCATTTAGAGAGGAGGTTAGAGCAAGATGGAGTGGAAGAACAGTGCTGGGTGAATCGATGCAGCAATCCGCAGGCAAAACAATCTCACTGAGCACCTGTGGAGAGAGAGAGAGAGAGAGAGAGAGAGAGAGAGAGAGAGAGAGACACACACAGAGAGAGAGAGAGAGAGAGAGAGAGAGAGAGATAGATAGATAGATAGATAGAGAGAGAGATAGATAGAGAGAGACAGACACAGAGAGAGAGAGAGAGAGAGAGAGAGACAGACAGACAGACAGAGAGAGAGAGAGAGAGAGAGAGAGAGACAGACACACAGAGAGAGAGAGAGAGATAGATAGATAGATAGATAGATAGATAGATAGATAGAGAGATAGATAGAGAGAGACAGACACAGAGAGAGAGAGAGAGAGAGAGAGAGACAGACAGACAGAGAGAGAGAGACAGAGAGAGAGACAGACACAGAGAGAGAGACAGAGAGAGAGAGAGAGAGAGAGAGAGAGAGAGAGAGACATAAGCTGTATAAAATTTGGGGTCATTTTTTCACAGCTTGGAGTCGACTTTCACAGCTTATTCCACCA
Organism: Stegophilus panzeri; assembly: GCA_024331685.1. NCBI lineage: Eukaryota > Metazoa > Chordata > Actinopteri > Siluriformes > Trichomycteridae > Stegophilus > Stegophilus panzeri. The sequence goes on along the minus strand of JANDJT010000001.1, from coordinate 33,592,912 downwards.
TACTCATGATGTACTTACACATTCGCACACACACACACACACACACACACACACACACACACACACACACACACACACACACTTCCAGTGACTGAGAAAATGCCAGTAGTTCAACCTTTGGTAAATGAAGATAGCTGAGGCAATTAGGAGTGGTATTTATGTGCAGGTGATGATTTATCTACTGCTGTTGTTTCTGCTGCACCGAGCTTCCACTGGCTGCTTGTTTGAACAGTGTGTGTGTGTGTGTGTGTGTGTGTGTGTGCATGTGCATGTGATGGCAATCTCAACTCTAGTGAAACAGATGAACTCTGGGCCCACTGGAGACAGTACACTCCAGCACTTCATTCGAAAGTGAACCATCTCGCCATCACACTCCTCCGTACTCAGAACGACTCCCGAGACTTTTTTCCCGCCCGTCTCCAACCACTTAAGTGTCATCCGTCTTTCCTCTTTTTCACCTCGTTCATTCGCGTTTCCAGATTTAGAGGTGCGAGATGATCTTCGAGAAGGTTAAATCTAATTGGGTAGCCTAGAGAATCACACAGTCGGTTAAGAAGGTTAAGAAACGGCTCCTCAAGTATATATTTTCATTTCTAAGTAGAAAAATCTAGAAACACTGTCGATTTTTCCATCCTTGGCTTCGAACCGGTTTCACTGTCATGAAATCTTCTTGTTGGCGATCGTTTTATCTTATGTTGGCGATCTGTTCGGGATCTCCGCTCCCATTCCGCCCTGGCTTCACCTGCACCGGCTTTTGTTGTTACACGTCAGTTACGAGTTGTCTGTGAAATCTGAGCTGTGTCTGAAAGGGCGTATTATACACTATATAATAGTGCACTAAACAATTGAGGATTGAATATGTTGTGTCTGATGTTTTATAGGATAGTAACGTCTCAGGCATCGCTGCCTCACAGTTCCAGGGTTCGATCCTAGGCATGGATTACTGTCTGTGTTGCTCCCCATTTTCTCCCCTGTGGGTTTCCGCCTGTTTCTCCAGTTTCCTCCTACCTCCCAAAAACATACCAGTAGGTGGATTGACTAAAATGAATTACCCCATAGGTGTGAATGAGCGTCAGTGTCCAGGGTGTATTCCCACTGACCAGGATAAAGCACTTACTGAAAGTCAGTACCTATATTTCCATCCATGTATTTGTATGTGAATTTTAAGATATCACAAATAAAAAAAAACCTCTGGATGGAAACACTAGATACGAATAAAATCTCCAAAATGTGCATATTACAAACGTATGCGCTTAATTGAGGTGGATAATTGTTTACAATTCGCTAACAAGACATGCGCATAAACTACGATGGGAACACATTTACCGATTCAATTCCTCCGTGTGCATCAAAAAAGTCATGTGACTTTATCTCAACAAATCATGTAATTGGAGAATTGGCTCAGAAAAGTAAAAATGGTGCAGAGCGAGAGGTATGACTTTGGATAGACGACATTTGCGGCAGTTTCCCCAGAAGTGACGGTTTTGTTGTTATGGAAATGGTGCTTTTATCGCAAATGTTCATGAGTTAAGTTGGCAATTTGCAAGGAAACATAGCTAGTGAGAGAGAGAGAGAGAGAGAGAGAGAGAGAGAGAGAGTAAAAAAACACAATCGAACAGTTATGTTTTGTACTAAGCATCAATTTCTACAAGGTACTGCATGTCATTGCATCATGCCAGAACGGCTTCTACAGGAACAACCCATATGTCTGGGCTATGGCTCTGGAGGGTTTAAGTTCAGATCCCAACACCTCCATTCTGCCACCATGGGGCCCAAGCTTTATATCCTTTATCTGCTCAGCTCAATTTTAGGTTAAGACTCCTTTTACATCCAACCGTCTTCTACGCCTCATTTATCTATTCACATATTGGTGCTTTTGTTCTTATTGGATTCATTTATTCTTTAAAATGTATTGTTCCACTGTGTTTTTGCTAACAATCCATCAGCAGCACTAATCATGAGATGGCATGAACGTTAAAAAAGAATAAATCTACAGGATGTACGGTGAGAAACGATGCTGATTACTTGTTTATGCTCATGTTAATGCTTCACAGTGAAACAGAGGCAAGAGAAGCCTAAAGGATCGCTGTCATCCTCTTTCTCAGTCTGTTTTTCATCTTCATTTAAAGCTATACTGAAGAATATAAACTCCACTCTACCCCTCCACCATGACGTATGAAGACAAACCGAAGTCAGTGGAGTATGACCTCCAGCCGGTACCGAAACGCTTTGATTCATTATAAGCTCTTAAACAATGTTAGCTTTAGGATCTATTACTAGCAGGTTCTCTAAATGAGTCGAGAGCTTCACGGCTCCAAACTAAATGCTGATGTGAACATCTTAATGCAGTTTTCAGGCAGATCCACCTGGAGGAGGAGGACAAGCTCATCTACTTTAGATTCAATGGAGTTGTGCCTGAGGGCTGGATTTATTCACTCCCCAGGACAGAGAAACAGCGGGGGGGGATTGTGTTTTGTGGAGAGAGAGAGAGAGAGAGAGAGAGAGAGAGAGAGAGAGTAAAGACAGTCATTAGTATCAGAGACAAAGGAATCGGCAAGTAATGATCGTAAGCAGGAGTCAGTTTTGTAGAGAGCTGCTTGAGCTCAAATTTTTGGGGGTTTGAGAGGCATATATGCATGTTTAAAAAAAAAAAAAAAAAAAATTCTAACTACTAAATATTATATTGCAGACTCATTTTGCTGCCCCTCAGGGGTCAGTGGTAATTACATGCTATATTTACTCTGTTACATTTTTAAAGCTCAGACGAATTTCCTGAGAAATGACATTTAAAAAAAAAATCAAACAGGAAGAAAGACTGTTCGTCTGGCTTTACGAATAACTTCAGGCTGCAAATAAAATAATAAAAAGAAGTTACATCAATATTTACTCAAGAAAAATGTCTGTGTATTCAGAGTATGCATTCTGAGCTCTCCAATCAGATCACGTGAGTAACGATGTTGTAGCTCATGAATTTGAGAGTCCTTTGCCAGATTTATTATTATTTTTTAAATAGAAGTGTCTGAGACACTTGCATTTTAACCCTAAAAAAAAAAAATATATATATATATATATAAATATATAAAATGCAGACTGAGAAAGGATTTTTTTTCTTCCTTTGCTGAGTCTAGTATATTGCTGAGGAAATAGTCTGATTTGTAATTATCACATTAATCACCGCACATTTGGTTTATTTTACAACGGCAATTCCAGAAAAGTCGGGACGCTGTGTAAAATGTAAATAAAAACAGAACGCGATGATTTGCAAATCTCATAAACCCGTATGTTATTCACAATAGCACGTAGAAAACATATCAAATATTTAAATTAAAGGAAATGTACCGTTTTAAGGAAAAAATAAGGTCATTTTCTATTCGATGGCCGCAACACTTCTCAAAAAAGTTGGGACGGGGCAACAAAAGGCTGGAAAAGTAAGTGTTACTTAAGTGTTACTTTCGTTGCCCCCCCCCCCGGGCTCAACTTTTTTGAGACGTGGCTTTTGGTGATGGTCTACTCTAAGCAGACCATCTGCCTAGAGTCACTGTTATGCCGTGTATGGTCCATTTTTTAATAATAGATTTAATGATGCGTTGAGGGCCGTTCAGAGTTTGGAATTTCTTTTATAACCAATCCTTGATTGATACTTGGATAACCTAAAGATCACCATGCGATAACATGCGAATGGTACCACACAGACACCCTAAAGATGGCTGTGGATGGTCTTCTTTGGGTAGCATGAAGACTGCAGTGGCTAAGAACAGTTTACACTCAAGTTTCCATCACTGAACAGTTAATAATGTCGTGGCAAACAAACTTTCCAGCCTAACAAAAAAACTTCAGAGACAGAGGGTTAGTAGATGTCAAAAAGTAATCAAACTTTATTGAAACAATAAAGTCTGCAGAAAGTCTGATTTATACATACGCAACCATGTCTTTATATACGTTTCTGATGCAGTAAAATTATGCCTAGGTGGGGCATTCACCTTTTCTTTCTAGAAACAAACCCATCTCCATTGCCTTAATTAATTATTCATATCTATGTGATACCTTACATTTATGGCACATGGGTTGTCAGTTGTATTTTCTTTAAATGTTTTATCAGGACAGGGTTTTTACTTTGTCCCATAATTCACCCTTAGATTAAATTAAATGTTCATATCAGGATTTCTGTAAAGCTGCTTTTGACAATTTTCATTTATAAATAAAATTGAGATTGTTTTGGTAGCGTGTTGGTCTTCATGATGCTGACTGGTAACAAACTCCGGGTCCCTTCAGGAACACGCATATTTATATTGATGTCACATGACACTTTAATTGCACAAAGGTTGACTCCATTCAATTAATTATGTGACTTCCGATGATGCTCCATAATTCATTTAGGGGTTGAATATTTATGCAGTCAAAAATTATTTATGTTTAATTCCCCCCCACAAACACACTTCGATTTTAGGTTCTATTTGATATAGGATATTGTTTAAACTACAGAGATGAAGGTTCGGTGGTTCAGTTTAGATTCGCATCATTACTGTAATGCATTATTTAGTGGAAGAATAAGAATACAATGGCACATACTTTACGAAGAGAATAAGACTCTCCCCACTCTATAAATAAATAAGGGATTCATTTTTCATGGAAATTTTAATCACACACAAGACTCCTTATCCTAAAGGTGGCGAATCCTAAAACCTGTCCATATCTTATGGGTATACTGTATACGAGGTCATCATTTGCTTATATTCTGACTGGAAGTCTTATATTAATGCACTCGTTCTAGTACTCCACTCCAGATCTAGTACGGAGAAATTTGTTTACCATTTATGGAAGGAGTCTCCAGTGTCAGTGCTTCATCACAGTCACGACAAGCTCGTCTTATTAATGTTAAGAGAGAGAGAGAGAGAGAGAAAAGAGAGAAAGGCTGAGAGAAAAGAAAGACTGTAAACAGTATGGCTGTTCTACATGGAACCCTCTCGAAACAAAAATCCCTCTGGTGTTGATTTCTGCATACTTTCTTTAGACAAACAACTAAAGAACCCTTAAAGGTTCTTGATTAAACTTTATGAGTACCTTTTTTGAATGTAATTAAATCATAGTACTTTAAATAAATAAACAAATAAAAATCATTTTTAAAACATAATAATGCATTTAAGTCACAAATACTGTAAACATATAGTGTGCAAATTTTAAATAATTCAATTTCAAGACCCAATCAAAATAAAGCAGTTTTCTGATCAAAGTCTACACTTCAGATGCCAAATGTCTACCCGTCCCTCCTGGATTTCACCATTTTGTGATTGCGGAAATGAATGCAAAGTCAAGCAAACGCCGTAATATTCGGAGGAGCTTGCAATTCTTTTAAATTACTGCAGATTTTCGCGTCATTTGACGTCATCACAACGCGCATTCAGTCAAAGCCCTCTTCGATTCACGTGTTGAACATGAGTAGAGCTAAAAGGTCTCATTTACCAACAGACATCACCGTGAAAGACGATTTTGTGCGATTGCAGTTTCGCAAATTCGAGTAGTTTTCTGCAAAAAAAAAGCACAAAAAACTCTGTAAGTTGCATCAGAAATAATAATAATAAAAAAGCGGCAGGAACCTGCTTAATTTAAAAACCTGCGAAACTAAAAATCGGGTAATGGAAACGTGTGAATTTCGGAAAAACTCTCACTCACTCGCACGCTCACATGAGGTGGTTTTTCAGACAATTTGTCAAAGCAGTACTTCGAAGAAAAAAAATTAAATAGAAAGACATTTCTCGCATTTAGGTCACATGACATGACGGTCACACCGAAGGGCTCAGCTACTACCGTGTACTCTGCACAGGAAGCCAGTTTATAAAGAGCGATGGCCATGCGCTTCTCGGACGGATCCAGCTCCCTCGGGTGTGATATGGCAGGGGCCACGAGCGGTCCTATTATGTTGCATAACTCGTCAAATGTTAAGCGGGTCATTCTGAAGTTTTGGATCAACATGACCTTTGTAAAATCATTGCGGACTACGATCTCCCAGAAATCCCGGATACGTGGCCTCTGCCAGGTATAAGTTGCTTGCCTTTCCAAGATTGTGTGCATTACACGCCCTCGTCGCTTTCTATTAAACATTACCACGGCTATTGCGGTGGATACAATTGAAATCGCCGTGCCAAAACTCATCAGATCTTGGAGATTCGTCGCCATGTTTAATTGCAATGACTATCGTGAGAGGAGAAAACCCAGATTTAATCGCAAAACATCATTCAACAGAAACGCAAACCATTCGCGTTTATGTTTTGTCGACATTCTTAAAATATCGCTTCTATTTCGCGCAAAACTGCAACGGAAACCCGGCTACAGACTGACTTAGCAGCAATGTCTGAGACAGAGGAGGCAGATGAGTGTGGTCAAATTGATCATTAATCATTCATCATTTGTTAAATTTATCTGAAATGCTTAAAAAAAAAAAAAAACCCAAACAAACAAACCCATGGAGATATCGACATTTCACAGCACAATACTCAACCTGTAGAAACATGTACAGGCAAGACATTAGTTAGCGGAGTGAGCTAGACTAGCTAGCCAGATCTTTTGATAATTTACAGCACGAATGTTCCGGATTAAACTTAAAATGTCACTTCGATGCTGCTAGAGTCTATACTGTAGGTAACGCTCAGGATAATGTGTTAGATAATAATCACTGCTAGGTAGCTAGTCGAGAAACGTGTATTAACATGAATTAACAGGATCAAACCAAGTGAGCTTGTGTAACATCAATGCCGTCTGGCTAAGTTAACTAGCCAGCTAGCATTATGTATCATATATACTGTTGATAAGAGAACAGAATAGATAGAAATTAGAACATTTTCGGATTAGTTGCGTCAGTTGTAGACAAAAGTACAAATGAAAGAGCGTGACTTATTTACTCTGACGTGTTTCATTTTCCAGCACTGCTCGAAATACACAACAAATTGCTCGTTGAGTCCCGAAGCCAAAATTAGCACCAGACACCTAAATTACAGTGTTCTTTATGTTTCAGTGCATTTCCAATATAACCACAGTCATTCCCACCCCTCTCCTTCTCACGACTGACTGACCGACTGTCGACTGTGCCAGAGCTGTAGTTACATCCACCTCCAGCTCCACCCCATTTCTATTAAAAACCGACCAGTACGCAATATAAATAGCATAATGTAAGAGGGGTAAAGATGAACTTGCGAAGGTCCCGTCTCTAAACGGGTTCAAATAATGCAGGCATACACACTTGTATTGTCAGAGCTACATTCCCTCGTTGAGACCCTGATGTGAGCTTTCGTGCTATTCTTCTTGCGCATGTCCCCCGACCCCAACATGAACTCTTACTCTTACTTCTCATACTCAACACAATTATATTGAAATATAAATGACTCATAGCATAAATTCACCTAATCTCACACAAACATTCATCCATCTTCTATACCGCTGTATCCTTTTCAGGGTCACGGGGAAACCTGGAGCCTATCCCAGGGAGCATCGGGCACAAGGCGGGGTACACCCTGGACAGGGTGCCAATCCATCACACACACATTCACACACTATGGACACTTTGGACATGCCAATCAGCCAACCTTTGGAGTGGGGGAGGAAACCGGAGTACCCGGAAGAAACCCCCGCAGCACGGAGAGAACATGCAAACTCCACACACACAGGGCCACGGTGGGAATCGAACCCCCGACCCTGGAGGGGTGAAGCGAACGTGCTAACCACTAAGCCACCGTGCGCTTTCACGCAAATACTTAAAATGAAATCAAACATTTAAAACTCTTATACGAAATATAAAACAGAGAAATAAATCTCACACTAACATCACAGCAGTGAAAACAGGATATCAGAGTATTATCTGGTTATTCTTTCTCTCTCTCTCTTTATTGTGCGTGTTGATGTCGTTCGGTGTATCAGATAGTGGATCGTATCCTCTATGTATCTCTGTTTGTCATGTGCTGCTTTTATGTACTGTTGCCAAAGGGATTTTGTTGTACAAGATACAATGAGAAAGTATTTTATACCCCAGTGAGGTTGAATTCTTGAATCTGATTGGTCAGAAGATGTGGATTCATTTTCTAGCTGTAAGCTACGAGTTCTGGCTGTAACATGAACGCTTTATATTAATATTCTCGTTCAGATTGAAAAAAAAAACAAAAAAACCTGTTGTTTGTTAACAATTTGTTGATGTGGTGAAGCTTTCTGTCTTTATATGTTTATATTACGTTATTTCTTCTTCCGGCGTGCGTTGTGTTTTTTGTTTTGGTTATACAGTATCGTCATGTGATTGTACCTGAACAAGTATGTACTGACCTGCCGGGTGTCTTGTCACTGATTCTTCTCCTTATTGTGTGTTGATTGTGTTCACCTGCTTTTAGTTTGTGTATTTAAGCCTTTTGTTAGATATGAAATCTTATCGTGCCTCTTATGTCCGTTGAATCTTCCCTGTTTTATTCCCCCCCAAATTCCCTCCCTTATCCTTGTATTTCTGGTTTACTTCCTGGTTTAGACCTAGTTTTGTTTTCTCGATTGTGATTATGAATTGTTCTGTTTCCTGCCTGTATTTTGACCCATGCTTGGAATTATGATAACGATTACTGATTAGCCCTAACTAAACACCACACAGAGTACATTCTTCCGCTTCATCCCTTTTACAGTTTATGTTACGTTTCTGGAAGGAGTCTCCAGTGTCAGTGCTTTGTTTCAGTAAGTTTCCCGGCACAGAAAAGTCTTCAGGACAGAGGAGTTTCCACTTTCTCAGTCACATGACATGCCGTGCTGTGCGTTTGTGAGAACTAACAAAGAACTAACTTGTCTCGCTGATTGTAAACAGTTAACAAAGTGCGACGTGTCTTTCATTAATGGATAAAAACTTGTAATTATTGGCAAATTGCTCTGGTATAAGAGGAACAACACACTTTGATGTTATACGAGAATAATTCACTTCGAGGACCCAGGATCCTCATAGTGCACATAACTTCTTGTCAAAATGGTGACAACGTGTGAACAAAATGCCCACACACACTCCTCTAAAGAGACACTTCTAGCTGTCCTTGAATCTGATGGAGTGCAGGTTATTACAGATGTAAGGATAAAATGACCGGGACGAGGAAAGAAATAAGAGGAAGATGAAGGTTGGATTCTGCCCTCTCTCTCTCTCTCTCTCTCTCTCTCTCTCTCTATAAGCTCGAGGCGTGTATCACTCTGACAGACGAGATAATTCATGTTTCTCTAGACCAATACAAGTAGCGGACATATAAAACCACAGGCAAGAAGAAAGAGCAGACGGTCCTATCCATCAATGTGGTGTTTATAGAGCTTCGATTCTGTTAGAAGGTATTTTACACAGATTCAAGTGAAAGTGTAAACCAGTATTCTGTTAAAGAACACCATGCATTTGTTCATGAATAGTAAATTAGACATAGAAGACGACAGAAAAAAAAAAAAAGTTACAGAAGCATTTAGACTTTTATCCTCAACAACAACAGATAAAAATGCAAATATGCAAATAAAAATGTCTCCAAGACGAATTGCCCCGCCCCCTTCCTCTGCTAAAGGAGTGCTGTAGGTTTGTATTTGCATATAGGAACATGATTGGCTATTACGTTTTATGACATAATACCACTTGACTGTCAGAATTTCAGGACTAATCAGTTCATTTTCTGCTCATTGTTTCTTCATTATTTTGCTCTGTGGCTAGTTTGAGCGCTCACAGAACTAATTTGATCAGAAAAATTATATAATTTGTGCATAAATAATTGCAGTAACCTTTTTAATTTCAGCTTCTGGTGGTAGTAACACACACACACACACACACACACACAGAGTTTCCCCATAAACCACTGCTGTTTGCAAATATGTCTTTTTATGGATTTTTGGCAGACGCCCATATCCAGAGCGACTATCTCATTTATACATCTGATTTTTTATCTCATTTATACATCTGAGCAGTTGAGGGTTAAGAGCCTTGCGCAAGGGCCCAACAGTGGCAGCTTGGTGGTGCTGGGGTTTGCACTCACACCCTTCTGATCAGTAGCCCAACATCTTAACCACTGAGCTACTACTAGCACTATATGTTATAATGATTTATTTTTTTACTTTTTATATGAACCTCATATATAATATTGTATTGTATTATAAACACAGTGGGTGGTTGTGGTTCAGGTGGTAGAGTGGGTTGTCCACTAATCGTAGGGTTGGGGGTTCGATTCCCGGCCCACATGACTCCACATGACTCCACATGACTCCACATGACTCCACATGACTCCACATGACTCCACATACCGAAGTGTCCTTGGGCAAGACATTGAACCCAAAGTTGCTCCCGATGGCAAGTTAACGCCTTGCATGGCAGCTCTGCTACCACTGGTGTGAATGAGACACAGTGTAAAGCGCTTTGGATAAAACGCCGTATAAGTACAGACCATTTAAACTCATATATTATGAGGCAAACTGTGTACCAAAATGTACCAAGATTAGTTTAGCCACGAAAGTGTTGCAGATCTTTCAAAGTTTCAACAATAAAAATGAAATATTTTTAATTTAGCATTAAAAATTTTTAATGAAAAAAATGAACAAACCAATAAAGACTAAAGCAACATGTAAGGAATATAACACCTGGGTCTGTGCTGTTTTCAGAAAATAATTACCGATGGGGTTGTGTGATGTGGTCCAAATTAAAGTGAAGCTACCGTTACCACCCTGAAGTCGATGATTTTCCTATAACAGCATGTCCCAAAGTGTGTTCTTCCTCAGTTACTAGGCATTAAGTATGGAATAAAACAAGTGTGCTATAACGACAAACTTGCTTATTTTACTATAGCACTACATCACAAAGTGTTTTATTCTTCTTATATTAAACGTTAATCGATTTTTCTAACAAGTACAATAATCGATTCGTCAAACAATGACAGGTCGTGCTTTGTATCCATTTATAGTTGCATTTAACATTGTTATTTATCACTTATAGCACATTATAGCAGCTATAAACAGTCTTTCCTTCACCAGCCTTTTTTAAAGGCTTATTTTTTAAAAAAAAAACAACAATCCTCTTGAAGTTGATGAGACGAGAAATCGCAGCTTGTCGTGTTAGCGAGAAAGGACAAGCTGAACATGATGTCAGGAAGATGTGTTAGGTGTGTATTAACATGAAGCTAATGTCAAATGATCTACAAAACTGTTGTGTCAGAAATAACCTTGGCTCGTTTTTTTTTTCCCCTTCCTTTTTTTTTTTTTTGCCCTAGAGTGTAGAGACAATATTACATTTTCTAATTAAAAGGGTCAGTGTTGACCTTGTTGTTCATTAAAATCTGTTCATATTCGCTTTTCTTTTTGGGGGTGGTGAATTTGTAATGAACAGTGTCAGGTTATAGTACAGTGTCATTCCGAATAATTTTTTTTTTTTAATTCAGCAGTCGATGAATCGTTTTGTGAACCCAGTTCCTCACTGGAAGAGTTTTATGATCATATTAACAGCCTGAATAACAGCCACAGGTTCAAGATCATTTGCACTCTGCTTAATTAGTATGTCCTTGGTCTTTTCATGAAGTGAGGCTGGGTTTGGCCGTGGGTTAGCGCCGGCCATATCACCTGCATCCATCATTTGCTCTGTTTGTTGTTTTTGTTCTGTCAGGACCAAATGCTTCTTCATTTTTCATTATTTGATCATATCTCAGACATTCATGAAGCCCATATTTCATACTCTCCAAACAATGCAGGAATTATTATGCAAGCAAAACACACAGACCCAGAGGGAAAATATTTACATCTGTGAAAAATGTGCCAATCAAATTAGTACTATGTGATTATTTGATGAAAGCAAATAAATTACATAACCAGTATGATTTAATGAGACAGCTGGTGCGGTACAACATGGCCAACTGTGCAAAGCAGACTAAACTGTGATCTCCTGTGTGTGTGTCAGTATTATTTTCTTTGCTCAAGTAAAAGTGCAACGATTGATCTAAATAAATCCTCCGGTAAAAGCTGAAATGTGGCTTCAGTCGAGTTAAAGTAGAAAAGTTCATCTTTCAACTTTCTCAAAGTTAAAAGGGCACGAAAGATTCCGAAAATTCTGAGGTCTGCTGATTTTTGTTAGTTCCTCATGGTAAACGTGTGTCTTTCTCAAAGGAACCAAGGAACATGGAGACAACAGCTTGTTTGCAAATCTCTCAGATGTTAGCTAGCATGCTAGTAACGCTGACCATATAAACTAGCTGAGTGCTAATAGCTAGCTGTCACAATCCAAAATACAACGATCAATACAAATACACGTTGCACGTTTTTATTATATTTACAAACCTATTAACGTCCCTGCTGAAAAAACAAACAAACAATAGAATGCATCACAGAAATTCTAATGGTTTCCACTACTAAACTCAACTGTTTGAGTTTACATATAGGAAAACAAATGTTGGGCACAGCTGATATTATAATAATAATGATTATTATTATTATTATTGAAGTAAAGATGAAGATCAGTAAGAACTGCAGCTCAGACTCACAGGAGTTCAGGAAGTCTGTTTATGAGAAACAGTAATAGAGCTTCAACTCCTGTTTCCACAAAACTCCCCCGGACAGGAGTAATGGCCTGGAATTAAACCACACCCGACTCCCCCCCAAACCACAACACACACACACACACACTGCTGATTCAAAGATGCCTTGTGCATAAACACAGTAGATCAGAGAAGCAACTCCAGATGTGAGCACAGGATATGATGCAGCTTTGTGAATAAAGCCTGGATCTGATTGGCTTTTTTCGCACACAAACACACACACACACACACACACACACACACACACACAAACACACACATACGCACACACACACACACACACACACACGCACGCACATGTGTGTGTATGTGTGTCTATGTGTGTGTGTGTGGGTATGTATGTGTTTGTGTGTGTGTGAGTGTGTGTGTGTGTGCGTGCGTGTGTGTGTGCGTTGGGGATGTATGAGGTGCATGTGTGAGGACTCAACAGTCTTAACGAGACTGTCGGATCCAGTGTGAGTTCTCTTGTTATTACTGAC
>JANDJT010000001.1:33571570-33579411 GCA_024331685.1 Stegophilus panzeri | reverse complement strand
GTGTGTGTGTATGTGTGTGTGTGTGTGTGTGTGTGTGTGTGTGTGTGTGTGTGTGTGTGTGTGTGTGTGTGTGTGTGGTATCCTGAGAGGGACTACTACTGAGGGTGTATTCCTGCCTCATATCCAGTGTTCCCGGGACAGACTCCAGATCCACCTGAGCAGAATCAAATGGTTACTGAAGATGAACGAACGAGCGAATGCATGACGTACAGAACGGGTTTTAATGTCATTATATATGCTCTTTGGTCATTTTGTTCCGTTTTAATGACTCTTTTGTTGTAAGTATTGATGACAAAAGTCCAAAAATGAAAATAAAATAGAATCGAAACTAATTAGCAACAGTGTTCAAATGAATATAAACATGCCTAAATAAATTAAAATAGCATTTTAAAGTAGCATCACTTTTATTCTGTTTAAATTCACATCGAAGCTGCACAGCTATTCAGAGCGTCAGAGCCATTATCAGCTTCAAAAGCAATAAAGCCAGCAATAAAAACCAACATAACCATTCGTTTTATCTTCTAATGGTCCTCTGTTAGCTTTTACGGTTTGTATTATGTGTGTTATGTACAGTGATGGAAGCAGAGCCGTGGTATAAATGAGATCAAATATAACCGTAGAACATATTAACGCCATTCCTTCTTCTTTCCTTTCAACATCCGAAACAAGACTCCGTACAGCCATCATACGTGTTTATAGCGCAGCGCTGATGAATTCTGGATTCTGATTGGTCAGAAGGTGCTGATTCATTTTCTATAACAGCAGCTCTGACTATGGTCCAGCAGCAATTCACAGGCTTATATTAATGCGCTTGTTTTAATGCGATATTGTTTCTATAGTAACAGTTCACACAGGGACTTGCTCCATATAGATTATAGCTCTGCCCGTGCGTACTGTTCAATTATAAAATCAAATAAATAAGGTTCAATTGCAAAGACGTTCCAAAATAATACATTACAGACCACAAAAGAACATCCTGGTGAGCAGTCTGTCATGTTAGAGCTGAAATCGGTGCGAGACTACACTACCCATCAGCCCCTGCATGTCACATGACCTCACTGATCACTTACCTGTTTCCTATTTGAACCGAATCAGCGCCCTAGTATTCTGTGGGTGCATCTCAATCAGCGCTCCCTAGTTCAGTAGTCAGGGCACTGATTAGGGAGTCGCTGTTGCTAATTGGTGTTTATGCTTCTCTTGATATTATTTGCTTTGTACGTTTTTGCACTTTTTAATAAATTACAACTGCCTCCGACTCAGAAACCTGACCCAGCCACGATTTAAACAGCTAGAGTCCTATCACACACAAAACCGCAACGGACATGCAAAGGTTCACGCTTTAAAAGACGTCAGTGTTTAAAAAACAAAACCAAAAAAAAAACGACGCCATTTTGCAGGCCGCTTACGAAAAGCTTTGTTTTTCAGTGACTCGAACCCCCTTTTTTATTTATGCGGAAGTGGCCTGAGGCAAATAATAAGCAGATTTTTAAAAAAGTGCTGTTATTAAACAAAGAAAAATGTACCGTATAATTACTGCTAGGGTGAGATTTTCTGTAAGGAAATGTTTAGTTTACATTTATGGAAGAGAGAGAGAGAGAGAAAGAGAGAGAGAGAGAGAGAGAGAGACTGGTGAAGGAACAACTGTTTACAGCTGCTATAATGTAAGTGTTAACAGGAACAAACATGTTTCATAGACGTTCCACATCAGTGAATATAACTATAAATGGATAAAGCTTAGTGGTTAGCACGTTTGGCTCGCACCTCCGGCGTTGGGGGTTCGAATCCCGCTGCCGCCCTGCGTGCACGGAGTTTGTATGTTCATCCTGTGCTTCAGGGGTTTCCTCCGGGTACTCTGGTTTCCTCCTCCAGTCCAAAGACATGCGTTATAGGCTGATTGGCATGTCCAAATTGTCCATAGTGTCTCAATGGTTCTGTGAATGTGTGTTTGATTGTACCCTGTGAAGGAATAAAACACTTCAGCACAGCGCCGTTATTGGAAATGAATCAACCTTAGGTTGGTATGCCAGCTTCACATCGGGCAGCCACGCCCTCAACGTTTAAAAGCTCCCACATTAAACGCGACAGGGTGGAGTCATTAGTAGACTTTATTCAGTAGTTTGTGTGGAGAGTTTCCTCAATATGGAAAAATAAGTGGATTGATGTTCCTGTCCCTCCATGCCACATTTCTCATATTTCCATATTTATAAACAGATGAGCAAAGTGAAAAATGCTCTCAGATGTGGCGAATAATAATAAAAAAAAAATTTCCCCAAGAGTTGCAAACTCTCATTAGTGAGTCTGTAGAAAGATTACAAAGTCGAAGCTGCATCAGAAGTGCCAAGCGTCTGTTCTCTGAAATGCAGTGAAGAAGAAAGCGGTGTTTTACATTAGTTGTGGGCCTCCCATGGAGAGAAGAGCGCAGAAAACGACAGATGGAGTCCTGCTGAGAGACGACGGAAAGGAGGAATACCTTTAAACCAGGAATGTTTCATCTGTCTGTTGCCATGTAACTGGCTTTAATGGTGTGATCTGCATTGCAAGCACCTGCACGATGCCCTGTGTTCGCTGTGTCACTCGACACACGCTGCAATATAATCCATGTCATTACTGTCATGCTTTCTGCTTAGTGCTTTCACAGTTTCAGTAATGAAGAACTCACATGTGATGGCTGAAGACCTGCACGGAGAGACTGTGTAGTCCCGGCAGCATTCCTCCTACTGGAGAGCTCACGGCTGAGAGACAATGGAACAAACACAATGGTACAAATCCTATTGTTTGTTCTGCAAACAGATGCTCTGACAGCGATGAAGGCTGGGCTGGAAAATCCCAATAACTGAGCTCACCGCCTCCCAGATCCGGGTTTCTCATCGCTATTGTTTCCGTACCACTTACAGGAAGGGTTTGGCGAAAAATCTGATTTACAGGATATTTCCCTCGCCCCAAATGTATTCAATTTCCTTGCCCATTGTTAAGCTGTATAATTAGATCTCGAAACATTTTTGTAAAAGCATCTGTATTTGCCTGGGAAAGCACTTCACATGGATAAATTTTTGACATTTTCTGCATTGAATCCATTGAAATAGAGTTCAGTGAATCCCAACCACAAGTTACGTTTTTATCGTTTTCAACTGAAGTAATTAAAAGACTTCATTCCACTTCTATCTCTACATTTACAGTCCCGTCTGAACGTCTCGGAACAGCGAGGTCAATTCTGTCGTTTTCACTATACGTTGAAGACATTTGGGTTTGAGACCTTTCGTGGCATCCCAGCCAATTTTCAGTCGAGTCGGACAGTCCTAAAGTAAATTAACACTTAATATTTGGTCGCGTATCCCTTGCTTGCAATACCTGCATCAAGCAGATGACCCAAACTGTTGCATTTTTCTTTTGCTTCGCTTTTCTGATCTGTCGTCTCAAATTCATCTTTTGATCGCAAACCCAAACGTCTTCAACGGATAGCGAAAACAATAGACACGGCCTTGCCGTCCCAATACTTTCGGAGGGGACTGTACTACCTAATGCACTGATGGAAAGACAACATTACTGCGTAATTAAGCATGATACGTTTACAACCAAAACCATAAGAAAAGCAAATCCTATACTTACCAAACAGAAAACAAAACAAAACAAACAAACAAACAAACAAACAACCAAAAAAAAAAAACACAGAAAAACTAAAAGACTGGAAATTGTAGGAATATAATAAATTGAACATTGACACCAGACTTTTCTTATTTTCTTCACTACGCTGAGGTAAAAACCCAGACGAATGTCGGTAACTGCTTACATTTTCAAGCTACGATGTGGTTTAATACAACAGTTTTCATTACAAATTATATTATTGACAACAACTTGAGTAAAAAGCAGACACTTTGAAGCATTTACATGAATTTCGAGGCGACATGGACCCCACAAGTTTGTGTAAAACCTTATGATTCATTTTAGATCAAATCCATAGAAGAGATCAGATCAATAGAAGAGATTAGATATGAGGAAAATCTGACCTTTTGTACAAAGCAGTTAACATGGGGCGAGTCTTAATCAGCTCCCTAGGACGTGAATCAGTATATGGTGTACGTGAGTTGGGGCGCTGATAAGGACCCTGACTCACTACACATTGGGACACTGATGACTCACTGATTTCCGGTGACATGACTACGTACTCGCGTTGTAAAACATCACCACTGGTATTTATCAATAACAGGCAGAACCGATATCTTTCTGACATTATATGTCATAAATTTGTTAGCACTTAAAAGTCGTCAGACTCAAACGTACTATACATGAAGTAGTACATCCAGTAAAGTTAAAAATCCCTAATGTCCCTAATCCCTAACGTCATTTCCAGTAAGGGAACATAGTGAGCATCGACGCTGCCTGTTTTTTTGCGGTGCATTGTGGGATTTCTTATGGAGCAAACGTTTCAGTGCACTGGAAGGATTTTGTGATTTGAAATGGCCACCTACTGTATCAGTGCCCCGAATACTGATCTAAGGAGCTGATTCAGACGCACCCCGTGGTCAATATCAAACGTTTGTTTAAATTTAAATAGGGACCTAGAAATAGTGCAGAATATTAAGATATTGGACATCTACTTACAAATATTCAAAAATTCTAAAATGTTTGTTTCCAATTTGAAATAAAAAAAAAAAGTCTGGTATGACCGTGTAGTTTGGCATGGTTGTGCAGTATGAGGGAGGGGTTTGGGGGATGGGCCACTGTCGTAAGCACTGATGTGACATGCTGGGAAGAAATCAGCCTTGTCCTTGACCCCAAACTCCTCCCTCATGATCTAGACCCCCCACTAAGCCACACCCCCCACATGTTACAGACCACCACAATGTAATTAGCTACTGAATTCTTTCGTTTTGTGAAACATTTATGTTTATTTATGTTTGCATTGTTCGGCTTCAAATTGTATACAGATTACGCTGTTCAATTTAATCACCGGTTTCATGAAACGCAGTCGTTTCATATTAAAAGAAATCAATTCGAAACCGATCCGTAAATTATGTCAAATAAAGCTAGGCATTCAAATAGGACAAAAATAATGGCACCCTATAAAAAGAGGAAGAGGAAGAGTTAAGCTGTGTTCACACATACAGCGACTCGCAGTGTCCGGAGCCGTTCATTTGCAACGAGAGCCGGCGATATCGGCAACAGCGAATGTTGGTGACTAGATGTGGGCGTGTCCAGTGATGCGACAAAGCTGAACTTTATGCGAATTTGAAGCGACTTGGTGCAGTGATTACCAATGGGAGTAAAGACAGTAGAGCGCACGTGATCCGTGATCCGCCACGCTGCCTGCGAGTCCGAATTGTTTCGTGGACCCAGACAGTCTGGCGCTTTCGCCGCAGACAGACGGCCGCAATGATGAAGATCACGCAGTGCTTCTCCTTCATCTTGTAGGATATGATGAATATACAGTATACTGTACACTGGTGAATTTTATATGCAAGCTCTCTCCTTCCAGAACGTTTCATTTTAATGTTCAGTTGTCAAAAGTGGAATGCTATTTGCACCACCTACTGGTAAATGTTACTATGGTAACCGGTAGTAGGACTGGCGACTTCACAGTACAGCTTCTGGTGACTTGACTTCCATTACTGGACGATTTAGTGCATGGTGCATTTAGGAGGAACTCTTTCACTTTTATTGTTTAGTCACCATTTTGTTGTTTTCAGCTCTGTGTGCATTGTCTTTTAACGGGCCATAAAAAGCTGCCATGGGAGATTAAATGAGGTTGGCGTATGAAAACATTTAGTCAAAGGATTACTAAATGAGGCCTAGCGATCGAGGAAAACGATCTACTCAGTACTCAAAATGATGTAGTTGGCTTCTTATGTGTGGTATTCTCTGTCCTAGGTAGCATTTGTATGATCCCTCTGCAGTTAGGGCGGATGCCTGGATCTGATGGTTTCTTTTTTTTTTATTCTGCCAGAGTAGAGATCAAAGGTGCAGCACTCAGAGAGAAGGGGCTTCACCTTAACGTTCAATAACATACACAACAAATCCTCAGTCTCATTCGGCTCAGCTCTGCAGTGTGGGTATCTGTAGTGAATGAGAGAGAGAGAGAGAGAGAGAGAGAGAGAGAGAGCGAGCGAGCGAGAAAGAGATGAGACAAGACGAGAGATGGATGCTGGAGGGTTGAAACACAGGCAGTTATGATGAGAAGTCTTATTCTGCTCCCGGCAGAACTGTACCACACTACCCTCGACTTTTAATATCCTCTATAATCTGTGGCCTGTCAAATGGCCGGCTCATATATTTGCTGCAATAGGCTGCAGAAAAGCAGTTCTGTGGGTGTGTGTGTGTGTGTGTGCGTGTGTGAGAGAGAGAGAGAGAGAGAGAGTAAGGGTTTGAAATTGAATTTAAAAGTATATTCAGGTGTCTCACCTCTCTCTCTCTCTCTCTCTCTCTCAATGTCTCTCTTGCTGTAGGAAGTATTTGGCTCCTACACATGAGCGATGAAATTTTTAAGACCTGTGATGAATAATTGAGAAAGATAATTTTAAAAGCAGCTGGAGGATATGAATCCGTGCCTGCTGCACCTCTTCACTGTCCTCCAACGTCCTCCATCCTTCAACTTCCTTTTACCCCGGTCTTCTGCTACCAAATTTTATTCTGTTTGCAGAATTATATCTTGTGATATAAGACTTGACCCATCCTCACTCCTCCCCCCCCCCCCCCCCCCTTCCAAACACAAACAGAAACACACCAGAGAACAACACGCTTTACTAAATGTCCTTGATGATTTGAAGTGTATCTAGCATGTCGTGTACTGAGTTTTGTTACATTTCCAGTGTTCAGTTCAGTGTTCAAGGTTTTATTCCATTTTCATTTTAGACCCTGTCCTCATGTATACGGGTATTTTTTATTTATTTTTTTTAAAAAAACATAGTTTCCATAGGAACAGCGTTTTCAAAAAAATCTCCATAGACACAAAAACGCAATTGAAGAATGCTCACGTGAGCTGAGCACGCCAGCCCAGTGCTACTATTTCATAAACTGTTATGCCAAACATCTCAAGATTGACATGAAGAGCCTCTGCTTTTATATTTTAGGAAAATATCAGATGTGGACTTGATCATTAACGTAAATTTTTGTAGCTCTCTAGAATAGGCGAATCTTTACTATACTAACTTTAAACCGTGTACGTTTTGTATGTTCAGAAATTATTATTATTTTTTTTTAGCATTTATTACATATTTTAGATCTGAATGTTACAGTTTTTGGACACTGGAACATTTATTTATTTATTTGTTTGTTTGTTTGTTTGTTTGTTATTTCAGGCATACCGTTTTATAATTTATAATTTTTTTTTTTTTTTTACTCAGACAATCCATTTACTTTTTAACATTTGGTATTTAGACAGAATTCCCACATCATGCCTTTTTAAATAAAAAAAAAATAAAAAAAGAGAGAGAAAATCTAAAGAATCGAAAGAAAGAATTTGCTTGTATTTCCTCATTTGTAAGTCACTTTGGATAAAAGCGTCTGCTAAAGGAATAAATGTAAATGTAAGAAGGGTTAAGATTACATTTGAATACAAAGTGACCCAAGACTTCTCCAGTTGCAGTGTGGTTTGTAGCGCCGGAATGTACCGGAATGTACCGGAATGTACCGGTGGCTTCATGAGCAAGTCTCATATTCTGGCACCTCTAAAGTGACATGAAATTACAAACATGTTATCAAGTAAGAAATTACAGACCACAACGTAACAGGCTGGTCTGCAGCCATGATAAACATGCCAGAATGTCCAGAGTCCAGAGTGGACTTGCATGGGTCGATGTTGTGATGTTGACTTTTTTCAAAAGTGTACGTTTGTCCACATGACGTTT
>JANDJT010000001.1:33566570-33569070 GCA_024331685.1 Stegophilus panzeri | reverse complement strand
AGTACTCATGCAGACCATGGTAAATACATAAATGCATGCTGGCCAGAAAGAAAACTGCCTCTTGCATGACCCCCTGCCCTTTTTGTTGCGACCCATGGGATCCAAGTCTCAATTCATCTCCTATTCAGATCTGTAATTGTATCTGTTTAGAAAGCAATATCTGTTCATCATTCCAAATAATGCATTCATATTCAGTTACATCCCTAGTACTTATATTTATAAATCATTATATTGAGGAGTGCTCCTCTGAGCCATTTGTTATCCAATCTACAATTTCCTCTTTCATCCGGAAGATTCCTATGTCCAAGAAGACTTACTGTAATGCTGCCAAGTCCAAGTCCAAGAACAGAAGTTTTAGAGAAACCGATACTGATAAAAGTGCCATGGAACCAGAAACATACCAGTTAGTTGTAAGACGAGAGCGAGACAGAACTTTGTGCTAAACTTAATTTCACGCAAACAACAAAACAAAGTTTCACGGCTCAATTCCTATCCAACGTTAAAAAGGTTAAGATGAGCGTTATGGGCCGTGTTAGCGATTTTATCTTTTCTTAATTCATATGAAATTGAATAAAAACCTACCACATTGCTCGTTTAAAATTGCATGATGGATTTTTTTTTTCCATTACATACAGTGCACTAGTTACAAAGCAGCCGAAGTACAAATCATACAAATTTGATACATTTTAAATATGCCTCACATTATATAACAATGATATAGTATTCTAATTGTTTTATAGTAAGCCACTTTACATAATTCACATTTTAAAAACTTTATTATTGTATTATATTTGTTACATTATTATTATTTTTTTTTTTTTTAGAGTGGTGCAGCGCAAAGCTCATGTTCAATCCTGAGCTCAGGTTAAGTGTTGCATGTTCTCCAAAGGGGTTTCTACCACGGTCTCCAGTTTCTTTCCACCTTCCAATGGAAGATATATGGGTGACTCTAAATGACCTCTAGATGTGAAGGAGTGTGTGAATGTGTGTATCCATGGTGCCCTGAGATGGACCAGCATCTCATCCATGGAGAATTCCTAACTCATGCTGAGTTTTCCAGAAACAGGCTCCACGACCCTGACCAGGATAACCGGCTTATTAAAGACGAATGAAAGGTTTGTTTTTCTTTCTATCCAAACCAGATTTAATGTCCAAAATCCAGTGTCCAAAATCTCAAAGGTCTTCACACCTCGATTAATAAAACATCTCATGAGTTTAGAAAGGGTGCAAACGTACCTTCCGTTTAGAGCATTTATCTTGGAAGGCTTTTATTTCACATTTTTCTCAGAAGCAATTTTGCTTGAGTGAAAGCTTGCAGTGCTCTTTTGGTCTCGCTACTGCACTAGAACAGTGAATGATAAATTACAGTCTTTTCCTCCTCTTCTCTTCCTGTTACACTCCTCTTTTCCTCAGCCGTGTCTGCTGGACTCGGCGTTCTGTAGAGCTCTGAGCTCTACAGTCTCAGAAGGATTTTGGTATTTCCCATCAGACACACAAAACATTCCTGGTTATAGTGATAAGGTATGTTCACACAGCTCAATAAACAAACGAATTGTGTAATCATTAATCAAAAAATTTAAATTCCAACCTTTCGCAGCAAGAGTATATAACAATGTTTTTTCATTTGAAAATTAGAAGCAGGAGTGTGTGATTAGGGGGTCGGCTGAACTCTTAGGGACCTCAAAGGAAGCTTTAAGGTTTGGACTTAAACTCTAGTATATTTTGACACATTTCTCTGTAGTGAACAAAACTATAACACTTTCATGACTTCTTCAGAGATATGTTTAAACTAAACTCTAAATCTCTATAATTTCTCCTGTCAATGATGGGTATTCATAGCCAAGGGACACATTTCTGGTTTTGGTTCACCAACATGTTTCTGCTTGATTTTAGGTGGAATAGTTTTGCAACAATCGTAACTGTAACCGTTGTAGTTTTATAACAGTTGTAGATTTGTAGCCTAATGGTTGTAATGGTAATGGTGTAATTAGTTTTTGATACGTTCCATAGCATGGTCTCAGTGTCTCAATTCTGTCTCTAGTTTGTGTCACGATGTACTGGAACAGAACTGTTTTCTGTTCTTGGAATGTGTTGTTTTGAGCATTCCTAATAACCCCTCCTTTCGCCCTCACTCTCTCTGGGTTCTTCTTCTTCTTTGCCTCTGGTAGAATAGATGTCTTTAGTTCTTATATCACTCGAACCTACATAATAGATGTTCTGATTTTATCTGTGAACTGTTCCATTCTTTATCAATATTTCCGTTGTCTATATACGATGTTTCCTGAATATTAAAACCAAGAAGCTTTCACTGAACGATGGTATCAGTGTGACTTCTTCCTGGGCCCAGACGAGAGGAAATCAGCCAGAGCAGGGTTCAAATTGTGGTTCTGACTGGTATCGGACAAGAACTTAACAGTTTTATAACAATTGTTGTGATTGTAGTGTTATAATGGTTGTAGAGTGTAAATGTTGTAGTGCTGTAACAGGGGTAGAATGTAAT
>JANDJT010000001.1:33544939-33566470 GCA_024331685.1 Stegophilus panzeri | reverse complement strand
GGTTGTAGTGTGGATGTAGTGCTGTAACAGGGGTAGAATGTAATGGTTGTAGTGTGGATGTAGTGCTGTAACAGGGGTAGAATGTAATGGTTGTAGTGTGGATGTAGTGCTGTAACAGGGGAAGAATGTAATGGTTGTAGTGTGGATGTAGTGCTGTAACAGGGGTAGAATGTAATGGTTGTAGAATCTAACAGCAGTCAAGCATAATGGATGTACTTTTCAGTTCTACTTGACGTTTTTTCATTTTTAATAGCGTGTTTTCAGTGTACTGTGTCCTCATATGAGGTGCACGTTTCCTGACACATCATTTTCTCCTCTCGTTACAGGAATTCAGCAAGTAAAAGTGCCAGTCCTGTACGAGTGGCTCAGTGACTCACTCGTGCTGTTTAACACTGACTTCATCTAGCACCTTATATGGGCCGAGCTTTAGACTGTTTCCTGTTCACGTGTATTACGCAAGCTTTTCTGGATCTGATTTTACCATTGTAATGATTCATAGCTTGTGTGCGGTTGGCTGTTGTGATTGCCCGCAGTACTCATTTCTAAAAATGAAAAAGAGAGCGAGGGAGTCTGTTAAGACTGGCAGAAAGAGATGAAACTGCCAGTGAAGTGTTTCTGTAGCAGCTGTGAGGGCTGGGCTGAGAGGTATAAACCACAGCAAATGGCCAGATGGATTTGAGATGAATAACTGTGAAAAGAGCGGATACTGGTTATGGTGCTGTGAGTGCAGGCGTGAGGTTGAGGGCGATGTACTTGTGCTATCTCTGCTTTACCATCATTCATTTTCTTCAAAAAACCAAGTTGAATACCTCTTTACAGCAAAGAGTCACTCTCTCTCTCTCTTTTTTTGCTAGTGCCTACCTAGATTATGTCATCTTTCTGTAATACAAGGCTTGTCAGTAGAGTTTGAGGGACATACAGTTAAACTACAGTATTATAGAGGTTTAAGGTTTGTGCTTGTGGTCAAAAGGGCATAATGTCAGAGTTCACAAAGAGCTCCAAGACAATAA
Organism: Stegophilus panzeri; assembly: GCA_024331685.1. Taxonomy (NCBI): domain Eukaryota; kingdom Metazoa; phylum Chordata; class Actinopteri; order Siluriformes; family Trichomycteridae; genus Stegophilus; species Stegophilus panzeri. The sequence goes on along the minus strand of JANDJT010000001.1, from coordinate 33,565,460 downwards.
AGAGGAACAGTGACATGACTATCACCAAGGGAAATATTTTCAAAGCATTTTGGAGGCCAAGCTAATATTTTGTGTACCTTTTACTATGCATTATACCATAGTGCAGTTGAAGTCTTGATTCTGATTGGTCAGAAGGTGTTGATTAATTTACTATAACAGCAGCTCTGACAGTAATCAACCCTGAAGTTATTATCAATATTATTATTATTTTCCCGTAACAGCACATCCTGAAGTGTTTTATTACTCACTATCCACCCATCCATCCATCCATTTTCTATAACGCTTATCTTACACAGGGTCGGGGGGAGCCTGGAGCCTATCCCAGGAAACTCAAGGTATAAGGCGGAGGACACTCTGTATGGGGTGCCAACCCATCACAGGGCACGAGCTCACACCCATTCGCACATTATGGACAACTTGGAAATGCCAGTCAGCTTTCAGTGAATGTCTTTGGACTGGGGGAGGAAACCGGAGTACTCGGAGAAAACCCCCGATGCATGGAAAGAACTCCACACACACAGTGTGGAGGCGGGAATTGAACCCCCAACCCCGGAGGTGTGAGGCAAACGTGTTGTTAGCAACACTAACATTTTAAAATGTACTATATAATACAGTATACACATCATACTTTTTGTCCATTTATAGTCGCGTTTAATAATAGCAGCTAAAACACTAAACAGTTCTTCACTCATCAGACTCTAATTTTTTAAAGGCAGTAACACAAAAACAGTGGAGCTTCTTGCTAATAAAAGACAAAGTGTAAACTCCTTTGTACTGATAACTTTTCTGTGGTGTAAAGCTTAAAGTTACAGCCTTACCACTGACTGTAAAGCTAAAGCACTGACACTGGAGACTCCTTCCATAAAAAAGTTCAATACTGTAAATATCTCCTTGTAGAAATTTTCACCATGTCAACAATTATACTTATTTTTTTTATTTGTTAAAGAACGGCAGGTTGTTGAAACCATTATTAGACTTCAATTATGATGATCGTCCACCATGTACGTACTGTAAGTCCCTGGAAATGAGGTGTTACTATAGAAACAATAGTGCATTAGAACAAGCACATTCATTTAAACCTGTGGTTAGGGTTTCAAGGCTGCTGTTATGGAAAATAAATTAATCAACACCTTCTGACCAATCACATTAGAAAACCAACTGTACTCTGGTATAACGTATTAGGGAGTCACAGGGCCAAATTTCAAAGCTGAATCTCCTACCGACACCATGGATCACTCTGTATAAAAACCTCCATTCCAACCTGCAACCAATCTCATTTTGAGTTTCAGAGTTTAGCACGCCATCATAAACAGCTGACAGATCATACCATGTCTGCTAGAAACATCAAACAATGCTTCTTTAGTAATAAACTGTTTCACATCTTCCATCTGACACCTGATTGGCAGATTTTATTAAACACATTGCAGATTTAGCGCCGGTGATGTTACGCACGTCATCGCCGAGCTCGCTGTTCTGAAACACAATTCACAATCTAATCATGAAACCTGGCCAGGTAGCATTTATTAGTCATTTATATGAGACAGCCTTCTTCCTGTCTCTTCCACCTGAGTGATATTTCCAGAGTGTTGCACAGATCCTGTGTCGTGCTGTATTACGAGCACATAGCCTGAGGGAAAATGGAGGCTCTTGTCATCACACTGCCAGACCCAGACAGTGTCCAGAACCTTGCGGTGCATCCCGTCACCATGGACACACTCAATTTGTGTCACCTTGAGCAGAGACGAAAACAGTCCAAACACACCCCGGCGCTCATTAATGCACAGTGTTGTGGCACAGATCCACAAAAGACACGACCAGAGAGAGTTCTAGAGGACCGCCGGGTTTGCCTAATGTAAGAAATCAGGCTCTGAGTCGTTTTATGCCTGTTGGGTGAGGTTTCCGGATGTGCGCTGACATCTCTGGGGGGAAAAAAGGAATTTTTCCCACCTCCAAGCTCTAAGCTCTACACATTAGAGAACACCAGAGAGAGAAAGACAGACTATGTATAAAGCATTTGCATCATTAATGCTACTTTTGAACAGAAAATATTTGGAGTTTTGTATACATGTGCGTATTTGCGTATATGTGTGTGTGTGTGTGTGTGTGTGTGTGTCCTAGCATGGACTGAGGTTACTGTCGGCCATTTGCTGTGTTGGTTTTACTGAATTCCAGCTAACAAGTGAGCGGTCATGTTTGTTTGCACGTCTTGTGTGGACAGATGGTGCAGCGAGAAACTCACTGTCCAACCCTCCTGGCCTCTTCTGTCCATCCTCTGCTTCCCTTTAAACCCATCTCCTTTTTCTCTCTCATCCCTCTGTTCCTCTTTTCTTACACCTGCTTACTTCAGTAAACCGTCCTCTGAGAAATGTGTCTGAAACAACTGATTATTATTTTGTGTTTGAAACGACACTATACACATTATTAGTCACACACACACACACACACACACACACACACACACACAAAGGAAACAGAACCATTTTCAGTCTGTTTTACGTAACAGATAGTCAAGAGTGTACTATTAATAAAGTTTATAGATATCAGAGCACTACACATGCAAGACTGAAAATGTTTTTTTCTTTAAGGCACTTTGCAGCATCAAATTCACTGAACATCTGTTTTTTCTTTAATATAATGCAATACACAAGCATGAATGCACTGACTTGTAGCAGAGATGGGACCAAGTCATTGTTGGCATTCAAGTCCCAAATCAAGTTATAAGACCTTAAGTTTTGAATCCTAAACAAGTCATAATTTGCTCTTTACAAACTTTAAAGCCAGTGTAATAATCAGTATAATACATTTAATTCAATTCAGTTCAGTTTTGTTTGTATAGTGCGTTTAACAGTGGACATTGTCCCAACGCAGCTTTACAGAAATACATCAATTCAGGATATAGATTTTAAATGTATGAGTTTATCCATAATGAGTAATCCAGAGGCGACGGTGGTGAGGAAAAACTCCCTGAGACGCTATGAGGGAGAAACCTTGAGAGGAACCAGACTCTAAAGAGAACCCGTCCTCATCTGGGTGACACCGGATAGTGCGATTATAAATAAATACACCCCTTCTATAAATGTACTAATACTACATGGTCAAATAGTGCAGTTGTGTAACCAGGAAATTCATTACAGTTTCTACATGAAGTCTGTTTTGTTGAACTTCTCCACTGATCATTGATGGAGGCTTGAGTGCAGAACTAGCCATCATAGAATAACTGTTCATATGACTTGATGTCCAAACCCTAGTCTATGGTTTTTAAGTGGTACCATCATCAGTAATCTCAATGATCTATAGGCTGCACCATGTGGGGCCATCCTCAGCAGCAGCATGTGATTTCCAACTAATGAGAACTCCAACCAGAAGTAGGGCATCAAGATGGATCAGTCAGATCCGGAGAGCAGAAGGGGTCAGGATCACTGGTATCTCAGGAGTATCATGTGTAGCTCGACAGAGAGAGAGGGAGAGAGATGGAGAGAGAGGGAGAGATTATTAGGTATGGTTATTGTCCCATAATGGTTAAGGATAATGTAGTTTGTGTGAGTGCAAGCAGGGACTCCATCAAGACTAGCTATGACAGTGTAAGTAAAAGGGAGAGCCAGAAGGTAACACAGACAAGAGGGCTCCCTGGGACTCCACCATCAACAAATCTGGGTGAATACATGAAAGTGGGGGGTGACAGCATCCAAACATCCCAGTTCACCACAACACTCTATGCCTGTGAGCTCTCTAGATCTGCTCCTTTACCTAAAAGAAAGTATTCACAAAAAGCTTAACTAAACAAATATGTTTTCGCCACAACTTAAACACTGAGACTCTGTCTGAGTCCAGAACAATAATTGGAAGGCTTTTCCATGACTGTGGGGCTTTTAAATTTGAACTATTCAAATTGTTTGCTTGTTGGTCCAAATATACAGAATGTGTGACACATCTACGCAAAAAAGCTGCAACCTAAAACATATAGCGTGTTTGGTTCAAGATCCTGCAGTCGGGTCGATTCAGAGTTGATTTTGCTTTCTCACTGCAGTGATGTTCACTTGGAAGCGGATTGAGGCCATCTCAGTCAGGATCTCCCAGACTGGTTGTTTTGGTCCACATCTGAGTGTTGTTGCTGTGTTCTCAGCTGCCTAAAGAACTGCACCGAGGGGGCAACACACCAGGGTTCCATTTAAACTGCGGTAACTAAATGCAGCATATGTGAAAGTGCTATAATGCTGTAATATGTCCTTGCCTTGAACTGGACTGGAAAAGTTCTTTTTATGGTGCGAGATTGTCAGAAGGTAGACAAATAGTTAGAATGTATAACTTCTATCTGAGAACCTGAAAGAACCAATCAGCAAGATCGAATCTTGTTGAGAAAAGCAGAGAATTTCCCCCCAGCACAGAAACCACTCATTCTTCCTACACCAGTGTTAAAGATGACACCAACAGGATGTTAAATACCATACACATATATAACACATGTCAGAAATAGGTCTGATTTAATTAGGCACATGCTGGATTGGCCCAGTTCTGTGTCTGTGTCTTAGCGCTATTAAAAGAGTGGGGAAGTTAAACATAGTACAGAACTGACCCAGTTTAGCACACTATCAGACTCCAGACCACACCACACCCTCAGGCAATTCACATTTCTGCAGCCACACATGATATGATAATGTACTCTTTTTCTAGATATTTTGGGTTGTTTTTGCCATTTTTGTTGTATTTGCCCATCTGCCTGAGTTTTTTCCCCCCAAGGAACCTAAATCCATGGAAGTTCTCTAACAGAGTTCATTTTAGTCTTGACAGCAAGAGCTTTCTTTGTTGTTTTGAAGCAGAACGCTGCCATGGTGAATCGTACCTCCATAAGCCCGCAACCTCAAACTTCACGAATGCACAGAGTGACCTGCATGTTCAGAGGACAATGATTGTATGATTAATTGGATTAAATGTTCAAATGTGTATATATTCTGTACACTTTATGGCCAAAAGTTTGTGGACACCTTGCCATCATACTCATACTGTATGTGCTTGTTGAACATCCCATTCAAGACTCAGTGCCCCTTTTCTGTAAGAATAACCTCCACTCTTCTGGGAAGGTTTTCCACTAGTTTTTGGAGCATGTCTGTGGGGATATGCCCATTGCAGGTCACTTGAGTTCTTTCACTCCAAACTTTGCAATCCATGTCTTCATGGAGCTCGCTTTGTGTACAGGGGCACAGTTTCATGCTGGAACAGGTTTGGGCCTCTTAATTGTAATGCTACAGCCTACAAAGACATTCTATACAATTGTGTGCTCCCAACTTGGCAGCAGTTTGGGGAAGAACCACATATGGGTGTGATAGTCAGGTGTCCACAAACTTATGGCCAGGTTGTGTACTTAGCTGGAAATGTTCTCCTTTCAATCCAAACTGGGCAAGGGCAGCCTTAAGTAAAACTTGCATAAGATTTTCCCTAGCCTAGTGTCACTTCTCCTTTCCACACAGTTTTTTTATCAAAACTTTGCCACTCTCTTTGAATGACTTCTTTTTGAGTCTGAGAAATGTATCAAATAAAAGCTAGCCTGCTGTGCTAACTCTTTATTCGGTTGCTTTGTTGTGTTGAATGGGTTGTTGAACAATTCTGTTACTTTTGTGTCAGTGAGTTTAGGTCTGCTAGCTTCCTCTAGCTTCTCTGAGTTCCGAGTCCTGGGGTGAGCCCTAGAGTCTTATAGTTCTTAGTCCTGGGGCTTCCCCTAGTTTCTACTATTTCCTAGTCTTTGGGTAGTCCTTAGTCCCAGGGGTATCCTAGTTAGTAGCCATAGTTTATTCCCTAATATCTTCTTGTAACATGTCCTGAGATATCTCTTATTTCCTTTTACTGGGGTATCCCATAGCTTCTCCATGTTCCTAATATTGGGCTATCCCCTAGTTTCTCTTAGCCATGGGTATCTTCTAGTTTTTGTCTAGATCCTAATCCTGGAGTTGTTCCCTAATTTTCCTAGTTCCTAGCCTTTAAGTATCCCCTAGTATCCTCTAGTAATCGGGGTGTCGTCTAGCTTCTCTAAGTTTTTAGTCCTGTGGTGACCCCTAGATTCATATTGTTCCTAGTCTTGGGGATTACCCTAGTTTCTACTAGTTCCTAGTCTTTGGGTATGCCTTCATCTCTATGGTATCCCAAGATTCCCCTAGTTTGTAGTCATGGTTCGTTCCCCAATATCTTCTAGTAACATGTCCCGAAATATACCTCAGTGTGTATAATTTCTTCGTACTGGGGTATCCCCTAGCATCTCCTTGCTCCTAGTCCTGGGGTATCCTCTAGTTTATATTAATCCTGGAGTGTCCCCTACTTTTTGGTACACCCTAGTGTTGCCTATTCACAGGCGTGTCCTAGAGGTTCTCTGAGTTCTTAGTCATGGGGCAGCCCCTAGATTCTTGTTGTTTTGTGCCCTGGGGTTTTCCCTTGTTTCCTCTAGTTCCATGGTGCAACACATAACAGTACAGCAACATGGTACCCAGGAATACATAAACTGCAAATACACAACAGTGTAAGATTGGACTATCCCTTAGTTTCTAGTCTTGGTCTGTCCATTAGTTTCTTCTAGTTCCCATTCCTACATAATTCCATAGTTTCTGCTAGTCTTTGGCTTACTTTCATTATTTATTCCTTAATCTTGAGGTATACCTTGTTGTCTCCTACTTCATAGCCCTTCGGAATCACATAGTTTCCCATAGTTCCTAGCTCTAGAGTTACTGTTTACTGGTTACTGTTTACTGCCTGTTTGGATAATGCTACTATCTTTAATTCTGTTATAATGCCTGTCATATGACCCTTCTGTTGACTTTTAATATGATAGACAGCCCAATTATAAGTCCCTACTGACACTAGCTGCCTTTTTTTCTAATCTAATGCTGCTTTTATTCATACTCTGTGAATTCTACTTCATATAATGTGCACTTTCACTGGTTGTGAGAGGTCATACATAATTTTTGTCGTACTGGTTGTACCTGCTTTTATTTACTTAGTTGTGCAACTGCACTGTCTGGAAATGCTGTATTTTGTTCCAATATTCACATATAATTCTGAATATGTGAAGTTATGAAGTTAAATTGAATTAAATAATTTATAGCAACATGTCATAACATAAATAACAAGTCAAGTCTGATGTTGTTATATACAGAATGGCTAGACGAAAGCATAGCTGATGCATCATAAAACTGACAAAAAATTAAATAAAAATCTCTCTGTGCAATGGAGGGGCTGATTGAGATGGTTGTAGAAAGAATGAATGCTGCTCTGTCTTCAATATTGACCGCAATCTGAATGACCAAAGCCTGCTATAGCTGCCCTTCCCCTCTCTCTCTCTCTCTCTCTCTCTCTCTCTCTCTCTCTTTCTCAGTCTGGCTGCCTTAGACGTATATTTCATCCATCCACCCACCCTCCTCGACTGCCTTCTCAGGCAAAAACGAATAAAGTTTGAGGAATGTGTATGAGAAAAGCAATTTGCAGCACGGCTGCCTTTGAACTGCTGTGGTGCTACGTGAGAGCTCACAGTCCGGACCAGCAGGATATGAAACTCCACTTAATGAGATTCCCCAACCTATTTTGTCCCACTGTCATATCTCGTATCAGTCCAAATTATTATACATCTGAAATTAGCCAACTTTTGTATTTCATAACATGCCATCAAAAACAGCTTTATCTCAAGAAATAGACTTTGTCAGGACCAGTAGTCGGGTCAAAAAAAAAAAAATCTGAATCCATCAGCATATTATAAGTGCTAAAAACACACACGATTTTTGCCCAATCATATTTCTGAAACAAGATTTCATCATTTTACTATAATGTAAATGCAAAAACGCTTTGTTCTTATGGAATGAAAGCTTCAGGGACAATAACCCATAATGCCTATATGCCCTACTCCCTATTCTCTAAAAACATCATAGTGTATTATGGGTATTTGGTACATCATTTGAGACAAAAGCATTAGAGTGCAGTGAGGGATTTCATAAGTGCCATGGATATTTTTCTAAAAAAAAAAAAAATTCATAGTAAAACTGACTATCATGGAAATGGACTATTAATGAAAAAACGACTTGGGACTTGCTGTTTTAGGAAAATAATCAATGACGCGTTGGTGTGACGAGCCAGAGGTGAAGCAGAATTCCTCTTCTCATCCATCCATTTTCTATACTGCTTATCCTACAGGGTCGTGGGGAACCTATCACAGGAGGCATGGGGCACAAAGCGGGGTACACCCTGGACAGGGTGCCAATCCATCACAGGGAACACAATCACACACCCATTCATACACTACGGACACTTTGGACCCGCCAGTCAGCCTACCATGCATGTCTTTGGACTGGGGGAGGAAACCGGAATACCCAGAGGAAACCCCCACAGCACGGGGAGAACATGCAAACTCCACCCACGAAGGGCAGTGGCGGGAATCAAGCCCCCAACCCTGGAGGTGTGAGGCGAACGTGCTAACCACTAAGCCACCGTGCACCCCCTCTTTCCTATTCGTACATCGCGGCAATCTGCCAGTGATTACAATGCTTTATTTATTAAAAATCAAGGCATCAAACTTTTTTTTTTTCTGTTTATGGATTATGTTTAATGTTGTGGAACATCTACAAAACAAGTTCATTCCAGTAATCACTCACATTCACAGCAAGTAGAACAGTTCTTCCCTCACCAGCCTCTCTTTTTTCACTCTTTTGAATTTAATAAGACAAAAAAACCACCTGAGCTTGTCATGTTACCATGAAGACAGAAAGTGTTTCCTCCGTACTGAAGACTGGAGTTTCCTGTGTCGGAAAACGTAGAACTTTACCTCTGTTACTGTTAGAAAGTGCTGACACTGGAGATTCCTTCCATAAATGTTAAATAAACACCTCCTGACAGAAAACTTTACCACGCCATATCGATGATTAGACACTTTAAAAAAAATTATAATGTAGAGCATCTGCCATAAAAGTCTCTGTGAATCAGCCGTTACTATGGAAACATATCGCATGTATTTTGTCACACAGCCAGAACGACTCTCTAGCTAAAAAACCTTCACAAATATGAGCTTTCATTTGATCCCAGTAGCCGAATGAAACCATTTTTCTCTGACCTCTCCGTGTTTGAGAAGCAGAAAATTTGTCGGCGCGGACTTTCTGATTGGTCAGAAAGTAAAAAACGTACAAATACAGAGCTCATAATTCAAATGCACTGACGCATTACCTCTCCATAAGCTCTCCAATACTGCATTCAATTATGTCTTCGCTTCTATCGCATAGTATTTGATCAGCAAATCAGGAATTATTTTTCATTACGTTTTTCATCTGTATATGTTGAGCGTTCAGTGCACAAGACCCTGTGTACCTTGTTACTATAGAAACGATCATGTATTAGAACAAAGGCGTGAATATAAACCCGCGATTTGAAGTAACAGCTTCCGACCAATCAAAACAGCACTGTGGTATGAATAAGGAATAACACATGACAGACAGTGTGGTTATACGATAATAATTTACACCGGGGATGTGTGAGTGGAGTGTGTTATTTAGCATAAAGTTAGATTTAATAACACGGAATGTCTGTGAGATAAGTTACTTCCTGTTCTCACTTCCTGTATAACTTATGTTATGATAAACAATGATAAACAGTCATTCCCTGCATTCTCCTGCATCTCATTTTCTCTTGCTGTATCTCTAAAAAAAATGCAGATTGGCATTTTACTAAGAAACCAAAAAGTGTGAAGTCCTCTATCCTGAAAACTTTCTCGTTCTGGGAAGCTTTACAAAGCACCGTGACGGTTGAGACTCCTTCATAACTGTTAAATCTCCTAACAAAAAAAAAAAACAACAAAAAAACAAGTCACCTCATCAATGATTAAACAGTACATTTTTCTTTTAAACCACAAGACATTTCTTTCCTAGAGACATTTCTTTCCACAAGACATTTCTTTAAATACATTTTTAAAAAAATATTATTAGTCCTAGATCACGTGGTGTTTCCACTGTTCAGGTCCCTGTGTATGAGCTGTTACTATAGAAACGATAACGCATCAGAACGAGCGCATTAATATAAACCTGTTGTTCATGTTACAGTCGGTACTACTGACCGAGTCGTACTGCGATAGACAAATAATGCACACCTTCTGACCTATCAAATTTGAGAATTCAACCACGCTATGGTATAAGTTACATTAAAGGGGTCATGACATGAGAAATCAAATTTTCCTTGATCTTTTGATATGTAAGAGGTCGTTGTATCATTAAAACGTCCTGCAAGTTTCATAGCTTAATACGTCCTCCTCAGTACAAAAAGAGTCTTTATTTAACCGAGCTCCAAATCCGGCTCGTTTGGATTTGGTGGGATTTGTGATGTCACAAGGGCAAATACATTTGCATACGACTGCCCATACGGCAAGACATCGACACCTACTTTTACATCATCACACCGTTGGCCCCGCCCACTAGCGCTCAGTCTCTGAAAACAGTTCGGCACGTGTTGTGGCGGGGGCGTCGATGATTAATTCATAGGCCAAGATGTTAGCCAATCACAGCAGTGGGCGGTTACATTGAAGTTTTAAAGGCAAATGACACAAAAACCGATCGTTTCAGTCAGACGGTCAGAGACCTGGTGCAAAAAGGTCATAAATTTCTACATTCTGTATGATTTTTGTGCAAAAAAAACTTCATTAATATTATAATTACACCTCAGGGAAGATAATTATAATAAAATAATAATAATAAAAAAAAACATATAATGACCCCTTTAATTAACACTGTTTGTAAAGTGTATCTGAGGAGAACATTGCCATAATTTGTCTCACATGATGTACTATTCCATACTCAACATCGATTTAGCAAAATGTATTTTGTGATAGCCGATGAAATAAATTCAAATTCAGATTCTGTACAGTTCCACATCAAGTGGACACGGCAGCTGTGGAGGTTACGACAGCACATCTCCTGGTGATCTAATTAAATGAGCAAGAGATGGAGGGCTGCAGGAATTTCTCTCTTTTGAGCTGTGTATTTTTTAAGAAAACTCTCTCTCCCTCTCTCACTATCCCTCTTTCATTTGAAGTCCAAATGAGCTCCTGTGAGTCTGCACTGGTTTGTTTTAGCAGTGATGGACTCACGACTGCTGCTTTTCTTTTACTCCTACTGGAGCTATAATCAACCGTGTGTGTGTGTGTGTGTGTGTGTGTGTGTGTGTGTGTGTGTGTGTGTGTGAGAGAGAGAGAGAGAGACAGAGAGACACACAGAGAGACACACAGAGAGAGAGAGACAGAGAGAGACAAAGAGAGAGAGACAGAGAGAGAGAGAGACAGAGAGAGAGACAGAGAGACACAGAGAGAGAGAGAGACAAAGAGAGAGAGACACAGAGAGAGAGAGAGAGAGAGAGAGACAGAGAGAGAGACAGAGAGAGAGAGAGGTGAGAAATTTCACCTTAGGTACCAAACAGATTCAAAGCATGTGAAAATCCTTTGCTCTCAATAACATTTATTACTGGGGTCAATATGACCCCAAACATCACATATGTGTAGTCATGTCATAGAAACATTATCATTAACTAAAAAATACATTTCTGAAAAGATCTTATGTAATTAGGAAGATTCATGAAATATCAGGATAAAAAAAATAACGATGCACATTTTTGTGAAGAGGGTCTGTGGTCACATAGACCCCAAACAGAACATACGGGTGAGACCATTAAGCCTATTTCTAGATATATTTACAAATTTCAAGCTTATAATGCTTTGGATTGTTAGGGAAATACAAATTACAAGGTGATTCCATAATTTTTGCCAGGAGGTGTAGGCTTGCACTTTGTAGATTGTAGACCTATACGAGTTTTGTATTTTGATATTTTCAATAGCAAGCATTTTGTACTTTGTAGATGCCAAATCATTGTAGTGGATGTTCCTGCCTGGAAACAGGTAAGTGACATATAGAGATGATTGCATTTTCTCATGTTTTAAGTAGGAAGATTAGATTAAGGGAGCTAGTTTAAAATTTCAATAATGGATATCTAGCAGGTTAATTAGTGTTAATTTACCAATGTAAGTTTGAGGGGGTTAAAATCTTACAGCCAGTAAATTAAGTACAAATAAAATATATCATTATGACAGACTAAGCACCAGTTAGAGCTCTTCAGCTCCTCATTATTATGCACCATAATGTAACAGCACCTAAACCAGCCATAAATAAAAAATGGAAGTAAACCAGTTTAAAGGAATCTTTAATGTCTAAGCTTTCTCTTTTTTTACCTTCAAACTTTGGGCCACATCTCCACCTGGATTGACAAAAGAAAGTGATTCCATTTCTACTTCCTTATGGTCCGGACCAGCAGGCTGATTTCCTTCTGGAAATAGTGGGGTTTTCCTGTTTGCTAATTTACGAGTACTAATAGCCATCCTCACTTCATGTGTAGCCTATAAAAGGCTCCCACTATGTCAGGCTCATTTACTTTTCCTCTCTAATCTTGCTGAGGAGCAGAAGTACAAAGCAGGAAGCACATTTCACAAGCTATGGGAGAACTTCTACATATTCAGCAACCTGCAGCAGGAATGAAGTGGGCTACTGGTACTCGGATAGGGACTCCACTAGTCCAGAGGTAAACTGGCTTGGTGGTCCTCTGCTTCATCACAGAACTACGGTTACCTACGTAACTGACTGTCTCTAAATGGCCGCTATAACAGTTTTTAGCTCTACTGCGTCCTTTTGTTCATGATTATAGATTAGTGTCATACAGTGTCAAAAAGAAAGTCTGTCTGAGATACTAAACTACTTGTCAAGTTGAGGAAAGTGTCTGATGATGTAGGTGTGCAATTTGCATAAAACTAAACTGAATTAAAAAAAAAAAAAAAACAACGGTAGATTTGAACATGTTCCTCTGTTTCAATGATGAAGCATGCTCTCTACTCACACTCACCTCATCTGTTGTTATTGGTCAATATCTCAAGGAGGTTTGGGTAAGAATATAAACCAGAATTATGTTATCAGCATGAACAGAAATATGTAAATACACTGGTTTAATTGTTCCTTATAATAAATTGGCAGGAACAAAGCAAGAATCTGGAAATAATGCAGTTATTATTAAATCTGACCTGCAGCTGAACTTATTCAAAATGATTTTAATTAATTCAGCCAGTACCAAAATAGAATCATTTTAAATCAAGTTAAATTAACATAGCAATTAAAGCTGTAATTTTGGGGGGATTTAGACACGTCTCTGGTAGAAGCATATAACTGAAAACAACTTGTATACGAACATTTTGTTGACATGCATATGTATGTAGACCCAAAGGTTGTGACGTGACGACATATGAGTGCAAAAGCTTTGAGTCAGCCCTCACTTTGAATTATTTTTAGGTTTTCCAGGCCACTCACAGCAACGAATCACAACACTAGTATAATAATAAGTCATTAACAGAGTAACTTCTCTGTTATAACTTTTTCATTTAAAGTTATAACACAGAAGTTACATACTGAAGATTTAAAATAGATCGAGTGAATGAATGAAGTCAGTAAACATTTTAAAATATTCTTTAACAGTGTCTTTCTAATTTGTGTCTGCTTAGGCATTTAACCTTAAACTTGTCTATATTAGTGTAAGGATTTATGGTCCTTTCTCAGATACTATTACCCGATGAGAGAAACAACATGGACAACAACACTCAAAATAGTTTTGTGGCCACCACATTCACATGCTGATTCAATAAAGCAGAAGCCTCAAATTGATTCATTTGCCAAAAATGGGGGTATTTACTTCCACTGCACCCTTAATACAGATTCAATATATTGGATATATATATATATATATATATATATCTATATATATATATGAATAAGAGTGTGATATAAATATAAATGCATGTGATGAATAACAGCTTGCTGACTAATATGCTAATATGCAAAAAACTGATTTAACGTTAAAAAAATATATCAAAAACATAACATAAAACAAGCAAAAACATGTAAACTTTCTTTACCATCATTTGTCTTGAGTGCATGAATTAGTCAGCAGCATTCAACAATTCATGGAAATTTCCATATCAAATACTGATCACTGATATGAGAGAATGAAATTTAATAAAATAAAATAAAAAACATTTTAACATCATATATTTTGAGTGCATGAATTAGGCTGTGCTCACAGGGACATTTTTTGTATCAATGGACACTTGTAAACTCTCTCTGCACCCATACATCAGCCAGACAGTCTGGGGTGGGGGTGGGTGGTACGAATCTCCTCTCACAATGATGTCTTTACTGAACCAGCAACACAAATTAAAGCATTTTGTGATTTTCACTAAAATGTCTGTGTGAACTCCGCCTTAGTCAGCAATCAAGAATGTAAGGACATTATGACTAGGCATGGGCGGATATGTTTTTGTTTAATAGTTCCCTCGCGTTTTGTCATGGTTTATAGTTATATCATAACATCGTATTATAATGATTTTACAGATTTTACAGTACTGCCCTCACCAAGAAGTATAAGGAACAGTTGTCCGAGCCTTCATCCCTGCCTACTTAGGCAGCCTCCTCCCGATTGAACACAGGGATAGCGGCAATATTTTAAAGCATACACGATTATAATATTGTGCTTGTTAAATATTGCAATAAATCATACAACCAATTGGTTATATGTGTGAAACACTTCTGCATATGTATGAGCCAGTTCTTTAACTTCCAATCAACTGTCAACCTGTTGAAGAAGGCGCTGTTTTACACTCTTTGTTTACAAAAGTTGCCAGACATTGTAAATGTAAAGATTCATCCACAGATTCATCCAATAAGCATGGGTTTCATTAACAATGGACGTAAACATAACAACAAAGGCTGAGAGATGCAGTACTGCAAAACATGACTTAAAACTACTTTTAAGCTGAAATGCTTTTTTATATGCTATAATCCAGTGTTAGATGATAGCTATATAGTATATACAGTAGTTACCACAGTGCCACTTAGCAAGTTACTCCAGCTAGCTAGCTAGCTAACATTACCAGATTGCTAAATGTTTCCTCATAGCACTTTTCGAAGATGAAGAGAGAACTTTGCATAATGCTCGGTTTTATAGCGTCATGTCTCTGACATGGATATGATCATGTAATTGAAATCAATACCAAATTTTTTTAGCACAACTGAAGAGAACATGGCTCCTATAGCAATGGCTGCTATAGCAACATCGCTATAGCCTGGAAGTAAACCAACTGACCTCTTTTTTTTGTGGGGGGGGGGGATACGGAGTAACCACCCTGTGCACAGTTATCGGCACATACCTGGTCATGAATGCCCTTATAAATTTAAGATCATATGTATATAAGTCTTTATTTTCCCATTTCATGGGTATCTTTCTTTTTGTTTTTTTTGTTAAAGGCGACAGAGGGCTCAGCACATGTGTTTGCACCAAACATGCTTAATCAGAAGCATGTCAATATCTCTATTAAAAACTCCATAGCTTGATGATGGTGTTGTGCAGATCATAAGGGCCGGGTGAGAAAATTTATTTCAGAGTATAAAGCAGCACCATAGACATTAGTTGAATATTATTCAAGTGTCTCTTTGTACCTGTATGTCCATTAGACTACATCAGAAATGGTAAGACCTTGAGGAAGAGGAGCATTGCACATAATGCAAATGAAAACAAAATCTTGTTTCACATCATTGCCATCCTTGTATATGTTTATCTGCAGGGGTTTTTATGTCCGTGAGCATGAATCCACAAAGTCACGTCCTTCTGTTTGCAATTCAACTGCAACATTAATTGTGTGAGTGTCAACAACATTTCCCTTGGAAATACAAACAGGATTCATTTGAGGTGCAAAAAATGCATTGTGTAATATACTATACTATAATATAATATAAAATCTGAATATATTCTCTTTTTATTTAGTACGTAGAGTTTGTAAAAGGATAAATAGAGCATCGTTTCAAATTTCAAGATGATTCATGTAAAAAGTTACCTCACTCACTCGATTCTCAGCTGTCCGACAAAACAAGTGCCCTTTTTTCCCGACGTTACATTCTTTACCATGTCCATAAGCTTAACTGTTGCTTTAGCTGTAGACACACACTGTAGATGAGGTCAGTAAGATTTCTCACCCTGTATGTCTTCGAAAGCACAAACCGAACTTTTATGCTTATCTGTCCGTGGCCAACTTTGATTAATCTTAAAGTTGAATCTACAAGGGGCTGCCATTCTGAGGTTTTTTTTTTGTTGTTGGGGTTTTTTTTTTTTTTTGCAATGTTATTTTTATAATGATTTTGAAGGTTTTCAGTCACTGAAATGTAATGACTCAAAGCAACTCGAGTTTTATTATAATCTTGAAGACATTTCTCCACTCAACTGAGGAGCTTTGTCAGTTCTAGTACTCCAATATTATTTACATAAAACACAGTATTCTTCTACACTGATTCATGCGCATTCTGTGTTTTTACACCTATGAGACTTTTTACACTTTAGCTTTAATGTATCTGGGAGTTCAGTTGCAATATCACAACGGACAAATAGTGCCCTTAAAGGCAATGTCTGTTGAAAGTGTTAAATAGTACAATTTCATTTAATTACATTAAAGTTTTGGTTTTTTTTTGTTTTTTTTTTAAATAAAAACTCTGATGCAGCCTGTTGATTGAGACACTTACCATGATCAACCTCACTAAACAGGATAAGGACACTTACATGTACATATGCAGTGTTTATTTCCTTTGAATTGATCCCAATCGTTTGTTGGATGTGATCTCAGGCCACTTCCCAGTGAACCCTAGTGCAGTGTGATTGCAGTTTTAACATGAATCCAGGAAGTGACCTATGGCCCTACAAAAATAACAGTGCAACACCCTTTACAATATTGTTTGACTATAACAATAATAATGCAACAGTATTTTTCGAGTATAAGTATGGTATTATATTAGTATTCAATAATATATATATATATATATATAGAGAGAGAGAGCATCTCTGCCTTTTCTGCAATATAAGAATTTATCATGAAACAAGCATGAGCCTCCCCTTAAGTGGCAATTACAAGTAGGATCTCCAGAAACCATTTTTATACCTAATTTTCTGATTGGTTACTGATCTTTAACATTTCATCAGGCTAGAGAAAATGACACTTTTGGTCTTTTTTTTTTTTTCAAAAACAAAATACTTTAGTAGTCAGTGAACCGGCCATAAATAGCATCTCTAACCACTTTTTCATTACTTCTAAATAATAGGAAGAAATGTTAAAAAAAATTTCAGGATAGCTAACTAGCTAGCTATCGATAGCAGCGCACTTGAACACAAAGACTTTTTAATGACTTTGCATGTGGGAAATAACACCATCAGACAAGTATGTAAAGGCAGCACATACTTAATATTCTTTTAGACACTACTTATTGCAGTGCATTGTGGGAATGCACTGGATTTTCTCCCCTGTGCATACAGACATAACTACAAAATAGCACACTTCCAAAGTAGTGCACTATGCAGATAACAGAGTTTCAGAGAAAACCAGACAGAGCACTTATAAATTGATGAAGCCTCTTGGATCAGTGGAGAAACATGTTCAAGATTACACGTGCACTTAGAGAGCTCAGGAATGTGTTTAAGAGTGATTAAGGGTGCTTGGGAGTGAACCTGTGTAAACAGGGTGTGTAATAGCAGCACGTGCAGGTGACAGGATGAGTAATCGTGCATTTCATAGTCGCGTCTGGGCTTCCGGTATATAAATCTCTATACTATCCGCCCTCTCCGAGACTGAGCTTTGGCGAAACGAAGCAGCTCGTTTGGCGGCCATTAGCCTGCGTCGAGCCTCCTGCCTCTGTCGGTCCTGCAGATCCAGAGATCGGTCACGTGTCAATCCGGCGCCACGCCCTTTAGGCGGCCTTTTCACCGTTGGAGGAGGCCACTTTCTCTCCTGGAAGAAGAATACAAGAGAAATTATTAAATAAAACACTTTTGCATTCTTTGTTTGCATTGTGTTGAAAAAGAGGCAGGAGCTTTAGTTGGCATTAACAGTGTGGATGCGTCCCAAAACCACACAACTTACTATAAATGCTTCAAATATCTCAACTGCAGAGTGGCAAAAAGCTCAATTTTATTTCTATTAATATTTCATTGTCTTCTCAACCTCATTTCTGAAAGAAATTGATATTATTGATAGTTGCAGTGGGTGGGGGAGTAGAATGGACTCATGGCTTATTTTATTATTTAACATGTAAGCTTCTCTTGGGTAATACATTGAGATTTTCCATAAACAGGTTTTTTTTCCCCCGAACCTCCATGTCATTGTTTTTATAAAATATTATAGCATTTAGGTGGCTCATTGGTTAAAAGGCTTTTGTGTAGGTGAAGAAAATTATTTCATGGTACTTTACTGTATATGTGACAAATAATGCATGTTTTTTCTTCATATCACACAGCTGTACCGTAGATGTCCTTACACAGATTAAAACAGGTGTTCATGAGTCGTGAGTTCTAATCCCAGCATTGCCAAGCTGCCACTGTTGGGTCCTTGAGCGAGGCCCTTACCCCTCAACTACTCAGCTGTATAAATGCGATAACTCTAAGTTGCTCTGGATAAGGGCATCTGCCAAATGCCATAAATGTAAAAAAAAAAAAAAAAAAAAAAAAAGGAATTAAATCAATAAAAATAAAAAAATAAATCATAACATGATCAATAGCAACTATCTTGATTTACAATATTACCCCCATGCTGTATTTTTGGTCTCAATGTCCTTTTTGAATTAATCTTAAAAGGAACCCTTGGGACATTGAAATCCAGCAATCTGTCTGCTTAAGTGTAGTTGAACAGAATTATGAGATTTTATTACTCTCAGAACAGGCCCATTACGGACGTTTATTATAAACAATGAGGCCATTATTCTTCTTGGTGTAACAAATAATAACTGAAGAAAAGCTAAAACAAGAAACAGATTAAGTAATAATAATTTTTTTTTAAAAACCAACAATACTAGAGTTAAAAGGAATTCCAGAACGTGTCCTTAAAGCTGCAGGAATGATTGTAATCTACTCTTTTATTCTTGTATGTAAAGAGCATAATGAATACATTCATTATACAATTATTAATGATTCATGCTTAAATGGTTTGCTTTTATTTCTCTCCCACATTTTGTGGCCTTTTATAATTATGGAGTTACTGTATGGAATTATGTAGCTACAGCTGCTATCATACTAAGAAATCTGAGTTATCAATAAAGTTTCTAACTCTAATATTGCTCACATCATGTGAGCAGCATGGTCTAATGAGAAACTAGTATAGTATCTGTAAAGCAACCATTAGCATTATAGTGGTTATTCTGTGTAGTACAATGACTACTATGGCTACTGTTTATTTAGTATTAACAAAAAAGTATTTGACAGAATTGTCATTCAAAGCCATACACTATATAGCATATAAGGAATAAAACATGAGAGGGCATGCTGTTATATATTTCGCTCATAATGAACACCTTCTGATCAATGAGAATTAGTTTTCTGATTCCTTTCATTTACATAGAGGTGCATACTCACATATAACACAACCAGCAGGCTATTCTTGGTTTCTACTAACACTATGATGCCAGTGAGCTGCTTATGTTTACAGAGAACACCAAATGTAAGTGAAATAAGCCCCTGATTATATATATTCTGGCAGACTCAGGATTCTGCCTGCTAACAATAAAAAGGCCAAATGTTTTTTAGGCAATTTCCTTCAATTACTCACATGACAAAGGGTTGATCTGTTTGATGTGTGATTACGCTTATACGGTGGCGTGTGCACATGTACAGCTTGTGAGCATCAGTTTGGATAATGCATATTCTTGACAATTATCCAACATTAAAGTGTTCTTATATGAAATACATAGGGAAGTACATTTATGAGAACAAATTGTGGCAAGTTGAAATTACAGGAATGTCACAGGAAATATAGGACAGTTGGTTACGATGACATTCATTATTGATTTTCAAAAGGAAGAAACCAGACCAGTGAAACAAAGGACAAAGGCGACAATGCTACCCACTGCACCACTGTGTCACCTGTCACTATGAGAAGGAATTAAAAATTATGTTGTCTGTTCACTCAAGATCTTCATATTAAAAGTTAAAAGAGGACCCATTCTGTCAATAGTTCAACAGATGATGTTGTATTTGTGGATACTCTTTGGAATGATGTCCATTTGTATTTGGACAGTCTGCAATCATGCTATTTATTCATCACTGAAAGGACAAACACTGTTACAGTCAGCATGGAAACTGAGGCTATTTTTAATGGGGTTGAGAAAGTCACTATATAAATGATCTAAAGCACTGGCCTTCTCTTCTGGTTCCTCCACAGTTCTCCACTCATTTCTCTTGATCTTCTGCAACTCCTCAAACTTGGCTGTGACGTCATCGACAGAGAGCTGCAGCAGGTCCCAGAATCCAGCCAGATCCTGAGCCGTGGGTCGGGGCATTGCACTCGGGTCCTACACGAACACACAACACAAAATCACCAGCTATAAAGGTTTTCAGTTATCCGGGTCATTTTAAAGTGATAGGAAATAGTGAATTTGAGTGACAGGAATTGTTATAT
>JANDJT010000001.1:33489647-33500039 GCA_024331685.1 Stegophilus panzeri | reverse complement strand
CACCGGAACAAGAGAGGATGCACCTGCTGTGTCCAGTAAGGGCTCTCTGTACTTACGTCCACCGCTCCAGCCAGTGGTGTAAGTCGGAGCAGCTGCTGGTCTGCTTTGGCGGCGACAGTAGAGGTGATGCTGTGTCAAAGCACCGCATCTTTAATTGGAGAGTGGAAGCAATATCTATTGCTTATGAGGCGCGCAGTCTCGCTACGCCTCTGGGCATAAGGGCTCATTCCACTAGGGCGGTCGCCTCCTCTAAGGCTTTGTCCAAAGGGGTATCCTCACAGGATGTGTGTGCTGCTGCAGGCTGGTCTACCCTACACACATTCATTCGTTTTTACAGCCTGGATATTCATTCCACCCCAGGCTCGAGTGTCTTGCAGTGACCCTTGGGTTTGGGTCTTTTTGAACAGGCCGTACCCTCGGTATGACAGAGTGGGTATTCTCGTTCCCATACTGTTATGCTAAATGCAACGTCGAGTTCCCTTTGAAAGGGTACATCTGGGTTACGCATGTAACCCTGTTCCCTGAGAAGGGAACGAAATGTTGCGTAGCATTGTCATGCCAGGGCAGGCCTGTGAACTGTCCATCTCTACAGTGGGCAATTATTAAATTTATGATGGTGAGGGTGAAGTTTACATTGTGAGAAAACAATGTTTGTTAGGTCAAGGTCACAGGAAAATTAAGTCGAGATCACAAGACCACAAAAGAAAATAATAATAACACATGGCCTCTTTGGGCTTGTGTAGAATTGCTATTTAGTAATAAAAGTTAGGTATTCAATTTCAGTACTAAATGCTCACTATGCACTCTTTTCCACCAAACAGTAAAGTATGGTGCAGCATCACATCTGGAAACCCACATTTTGTGCTGTGCTTTGTACTATACACAAGTACCCATGTTGAATTTGGCTACCGTTCTATCAAAAACAGCGACTTATAAGTGGAGAAAGATGGATTGGTCAAACATGATCACAGAATCATCTCTTTGCCAAGTCAGACAATCACTATTTTAAAACATCATGCTAGGTTTTCAAGCGTAGAGTGCTGCAATCTTCAGTAGTGTCTGATAGCATTCCCATCGAGCACAGAATACAAAGGGTGGAAAGTTGGCCACTTATCTCGTCACATAAGCTTAGCTATTTAAAACCTCGCAAACAACAAAACAGATGGAGCTGCTTAAATATGTTGGGCTAATGACTAGGAAGGAAGTGAATGAATTGATGGTCAAAGTAAAAGCACTTATAGATGCAAAACATCCATACATACCCTGTGCTGGGAAGAGTTGATTTGTAATAGTTTAAATCTTAATAATAATAATAATAATAATAATAATAATAATAATAACTAAATAAAATCTGGTAAAATCCATGGCCTGTTATTCCTGTATCAAATAAAATTGCATGAAATTCTGACATCATGAAAATTTAGCCTAGTTCAGGCTACTCACATACACTTACACACACACTCGCGATCAGAGAAAGTGTGTTGTGTGTAAGATCAGCAGGATGTCAGGGACAACAGCGTGTGAGAGAAAGCTGTAATAGGAACAAATTAGCACAGAATGATTTTTCTACTTATTAATATTCCTGTGCCATGGCAGTAATAAGGTTGAACTTTGTGTTCAGGGAACAACCAGGGCATCGGGGCTTGAACCAGACAGTGAAAGGTGTATATGTGTATGGCTAAGTTTTCCAGAATCGCTAATCACATCATAAAGATTCCACCATAAACACATTTAATGTTACTCAGGGTGGAGTTGTCTTTTAAAGAACCCTTGAAGAACCCTGTTTTTTCCACCCATGATACACCACTGATGCAGGGGGAAGCGGTGTTTAATAGTATTAGGTTGCAAACAAGAGATTCAGGTCGCATAGGTGGCTTAGTGAAATCCCTAGACTGACTGATTAGGAAGCTAATGTCATGTGAGATGCATTATATTATATAGAGGCAGAGCTGCAGGACCGACAGGGCGGGTAAGTGCCTGCAGCTCTGAGCATCGAGGAGGTACATGAAGCCTAATCAGTTAGGTCTACACAAATGTCAAAAATATCGGAATTTCATTGACCCTACATGAAAAGAATATTGGTTTAACAAGTTGGATAGGTATCTACTGACAACATCTAGCACGTCTTTAGAGCCATCATTTTGGTTCCCAGTATAGCCTATGTGCCTGTGAAAAAGCAGCTAACCAGACTAGCCTTAAATAGATAACTCAAAATATACAAGAATGATTGCTATAGTTATATTCACAAGATCACATTCAATGT
The DNA here is from genome assembly GCA_024331685.1 of Stegophilus panzeri. Lineage (NCBI taxonomy): Eukaryota > Metazoa > Chordata > Actinopteri > Siluriformes > Trichomycteridae > Stegophilus > Stegophilus panzeri. Next base: position 33,497,776 of record JANDJT010000001.1, on the reverse strand, counting down.
ACCTTGGAAGTGAGAAGTTGGAGCTTGGACTTATGACATTTTTGAGCTCTGCGTGGTTAAGGGGCAGTTGTGGCTCAGGTGGTAGAGCGGGTTGTCCGCTAATTGTAAGATTGGCGGTTTGATTCCCGGCCTGCATGACTCCACATACCGAAGTGTCCTTGGGCAAGACACTGAACCCCAAGTTGCTCCCGATGGCAAGTTAGAGTGTGTGTGAGTGTGTGTGAGTGTGAGTGTGTGTGAGTGTGTGTGTGAGTGTGAGTGTGTGTGAGTGTGTGTGAGAATGCATGAATGAGAATGGGTGAATGAGACACAGTGTAAAGCACTATATAAGTGCAGACCATTTACCATTTAAGCTACAAAGTGGGGGGAGGGGGCATGGACATCTCCATGTTCATCTTTTGTTAACATCAAGCTAGCCAGCTAACTGCGATGAGTGATGTATATTTTCTTCCTTAAGAAAATATACATCACATGTACAGCATTATTGAGTTAAAGTTTCTGTATGTTAATTGATCTAAAACAAATACATGTATATACAGTATAACTCGCTTATAGATAAGAAGGTCGACTTTGTTTAACTCTGATGCTGTGTGTAGCCATGTTGATTTGTGGAGAGTTGCGGAGACCATCCCAATTTCCTGAGTAACAAAGTCAGATTTGAGGGGGAATTTTCTTCTTTTTTTCCCTGATTGGGAATTATGAGTTATGACCTGTAGTTGAAAGCAGTACTACACCATGCAAGTAAATCCACACTGTTATTAATTATAGTCTAAATACATAGATTTCTGATGATTTGACAATGACCATGGGTCTTTAAACTTTATACAGTATTTTAGGGCTCTATAATCTCTTTAATGGTTTCTGCTTCTGTTATCTTTAAAATCAGTATACATAATAAACTGCCATATCGCTGCCATATCAGTGTACTTATATTCTCGTGTTTATTTAATACAATGCAGAAATCTTGGACTGCCTGAGATGATGTATTTTAAAGCCATTTATCCTGCGAGTGCATGTTTATTTGCTTGAAATTACACCATACTGTATATCCAAGTGGCTGTTTTAATACTGTAAGTGTCCCATCAGACCTTGTGACCAGGATTGTGTTTGAATACAGTGTATCACCAGGCAGGCATTTTCCCTAAGACGCAGAATGCTGAAATAAAGTGTGCCTCTATTCCTCCATATTTAATATAATATTAATTTTAAGCAGATCTTGGACAGAAATATATTCCGAAATGCAGCTACATACCATGACAGAGGCACGTCCGTGTTTCCCAGTATTCAGAGTTGGGGGGATTAAGTCCAATAATTATGTCAATATTTACTAGGGGAAAGTTACTGTATGTGTATTCAGAGATGGTTACACTTCTGCTTAAGTCGATTTTTCTGAGCTCTCTATTAAGATAATGTAAATCAACTGCATCTAGTTAATTTTCAATAGTTTATAGACCACTACCTTTAAACACAAGTACTCGGCTTTAAGCCTGAAAAACAACCAGGAATGGAAACTGAGAACTGAAAGTGGAAATTGTATTTTTTTCCCCCCTTGCTGTCAAATATAATATGATGCAACATTAAAGCAAGAGATGATTTAAAAATGAAAAATAAAATGCCTAATATGATGATATATGAATGCAAAGATGGCAAACATCTAATAAGAGTCTAGTATATTGGTAATATATTGCTGCATAAATAGTCCTAGTTTTAATGATCACATTAGTCACTGCGGGGGCACATTGGCTCTGTGGTTAACACTTTTACCTCGCAGCTCCGGGGTTGGGGGTTTGAATCCTGCCTCTGGAGGAAATTCATCAGGGGTTTCCTCCAGGTGCTCCGGTTTCCTCCACCAGTACAAAGATATGCACTGTAGGCTGACTGGCATTTCCAAATTGTCCTAAGTGTGTGAATGGGTGTGTGATTGAGCCCTGTGTTCACCCATCCAAGGTATCCCCCACCTTGTGCCCCGAGTTCCCTGGGATAGTCTCCAGGCTCCCCGTGACCCTGTATAGGGTAAGCAATACAGAAAATACTTGATCCAGTTATGAATTATGATTATTAAATCCTAATGTGTGCTGTCAGGACCACTCCTGGACCTCCCTCGCCTGTGTCTTGACTTTGCCTTACATTCAGGATACCTCTGCCTTTATCCTCATTAAACCATTTATGCATTTTTATGCATATTCTGTTATTTTATAATGTTTTTCATTTCCCATTTTTAGTTGCATGAGTAATAAAATAAAGTCAATGTTTTTGGTAATTCCATGCTGTCAGGTGGATTCGCAGGAAAAGATGTTTATTAGTAAACTGGCAGGCAACTCAAACAAAAAAAACCAAAAAAAAACCATGAGACAAGTTCAGGGTTATAAAACAGGCAGCGAGTCAGACGATCAGCAAACAGAGCAACAAGAACAAAACGAGAATTAAAAAAAGAAAAACAGGAAGCAGAAATGTGACGGGAATATCTCAGCACAGAAATAAGGCTTGGTAAGCCAGGCAAGAAAACACCAAGTGCTACTTCAAAACTAACTAAATATCCAAGGTCTGTATATATACAGTAGGGTAATGGATAATGGGAAACAGGTGAGTGCAATCAGTAATCAGCTGTACAGGTATGTAACAGTGATCTTGTTCTCTGTGGTTGTGTCTGAATATCCCTACTACCCCACTATACAGTAAGTGAAGGAGTAGTATGTCCGGATTCTCAGTATTCATAAAACAGTAGGTGAGAAAATACCCGGATGACCTACTGCTTCCGTCTCGATTCTGCAGTATGGAACCAGTGAACACTGTGGATACTGCATTATCCCATAATGCAACAGGACTGGCACGGAAATGCTCTCAGAATAAAAAATGGTGGAATGCAACGCGTCGGCTCTGACAATGCTAACATGGCGGATGTAGTATGTACAGATTGTAATCATACTGCACACATATACTGTACTGATCAGCCTGTGTGTTGTAATCTAGAGTGGCCTCAAATGTTTGTAGGCCACAAAGTATTCTGGGAGTTGGAGTAAAAAAAAAAAAAATGTGCCCATGGTCTGAAGGATAATTTGACCAAGCACTTATCTGCTTCATTTCCAGCTCACTTTAGCTCACTTTTGTTTATAATTGTATCCTTAAAAAACGCTCCTTAAGATAAGCAATGTCTCTGATTAAGATGCTGTCTCCTCAAAAAATAAATAAATAAATAAATAAATCATACACTTTAAAGGTACAATACTACTTACTGGCGTTAAATGAACGTATTTACAGCCAAAACGTACATTTTAGTGTGACATATTATGATTTCATCAAAGTGTCAGACAGTGTGTCTGGACTTAACACTGCTCTTCACTCAAGCTGCAAGCAAATTGAGTTTAATCCTTAATTAAAGTTTAGAATCACAAATAACTGAGAAATGTTTACTCTGAATAGTGCTGTAGTTACATTTGCGTTCTGAATAACACAATGTGCACGATTTCCATAATAAAGCAGGCAACTCTGCTCACCACGTCTTCTTCTGGTATACTGGTCCTGTGAGACTTTCTACCACTGGTTGTCATGCCGTTTTAATGGCCTTTACCTTTACCTTTCTACAGAAATGACTTCCAGGCTCTAACATGCCTTTAAAGACCATTTATGAACTTTACGACCTTTTCTCCCAATCAATTAACTGGACTTTTCTGGACCAGAAGCTGAGCAAGCATTCGAGTGGATTTTATTACGTCCTATACAGAAAACGACTTTTCAAGTGTAGATCTTTTTGGGGATTTTCAACTGTTATTCTTTTGTCCTCACCTTTGTCCTTAATCTACCCGTCTATGTATAATTATTCCTGATGATTTCAGTCAATAAGGACAACAAATTTAATAACAGTCTCGAACATGAAATCTTTAAAGTCCGAGTTGTGGGGTCATCGTTCACGTGTACTCTATATCCGTGTTGAAATACATCTACGATGAGAAGTCCGTATGCCTATCAACACCTCAAAACGGCATTCAAACCTCAGCTCCAGGCGCTCTGTTGTTTGTAATTACCGTCCACACTGCCATGTATTTGTTAAATGTCACCATTAGCACGCCTAGTTTGGCTAATTAGTGTATAATTAAGATGTTGTGAAGGTGGTGGAATTCACTGCATACAAAACACGACGGTCTTTTTAGAAAATGAAACAAATTCTTGTGATTTTTTTTGTTTATTACATTAGCATATTATGAGGTTTACAACAAATAAAGACTCAATACCCAACTTAATTGCTTTAAACCCCCCCCCCCCCCCATATATAAAGAAAGTATAATATAATGAGTGTATGAAAATAAATATATGAATGCAGTGCAATACTGTGTGTGTTATGCATATAGTGTAAGTGTATGATAGGAGTGAATGGGAGTTTGGTATTTGGGTGGCATTTTACTGGTCATAATGATAAATGTATTTTTTTTTAATCATACAGATTAGGGTTAGGTGTATGCAAAGCATTTTTTCACTCCAATAATATAATAGAAGTCAAAAGAAAAATCCCAGAAACATCAGAACACTGATCTTTGTGTTTGCGCACAGATGTATACTGTATACAGCAAAATCGCCAGTGTTGATTTAACACCCACAGTGTTGAGTTTACACCCTACAGTGTTTATATAAGTCCACTGGACACAAATGTCCACTCTGGGTGTTAATTCAACACTAGGGATTTTACTGTGTATATAGTAAGTGTACTGTATATAGTGCATGCCTGCATATGTGTGTATGTTTGTGTATAATATGGAGCACTGTGATACGTTAATGAGAGTTTGGCAGCTCCACATGGTTGCTAGCTTTGCTCTGCCTCCACGTGCAGCGCATAGCCATTCCTCCTGCCAAGAGCCCAGCGCCATGCCAATCAGAGAGCGACCCAGCACCGGCGCTGAGGCAGAGAGCAGTGTGTTAACGCCTCCATCCTGCCACATCTCTACAGTCACTGTTAACACAGATCAACGAGTCCAAACACACACACACACACACACACGCATACACACAGGGTCTAAAAATCTGAAGCTGCTACCAAGAATTTCATCAGAAAACTCATACATTTTCATTATTTCTCATGCATTCATGATACCACTCATAGTAATAACAGATGTTCTATCAATATTGTCTTTGTATATATTGTATATCGTGACTACAGAAAATACTTGCGTCTGATTGGTGTTAATTATTTTCCCCATATTCAGACACGTCTATCAGATTTAATAACAGGTGTAATTTGTCTATGCTCCTGATGCAATGTAAGGTAACCATGACAACCAGTAAGTAATAAAATAACAAAACACGATAGGACGTGCTGTCATAGGAAAGGAATAAATTAAGCTGATTTTTTCCCCCCACTGTACACTATAGCAGCACATACCGTTATTTTAATTTATTAAAGTACAAGATATTGTAGTTTTTATCCATTTAGATGCAAGTGTAGATTTGATACCAGTGATCTGAATATAACAGTCAATTGTAGAAAATTATACCAGGGTCTGTCTGAATACTCGATTCTGATTGGCTGGAAGGTGTCTGCGTTCAAACAGTATATATCACAGATAGTTCAAGTCAGATTAAACACCGTTCTAAATTAATGAGCTGCCTATAAACAACTGTAACCATAGTAACATACAGTTAAAGCTGCATACAGCAGTTACACTCGCAGCTTCATTATTAGTAGAGACGCGGCACAGACTCAGGTAATTCACACTCGCACAATCTCTCTCTCTCGCTCCCTCTATATTTATTTATTAACTATTTTTTTTATATAACTGTAGTATTTATTATAATTCGTTCAATTCAATCAAATGTAATCTTATCTCACTAAGATAAGAATTCTAGCTCTACCGAAACGTGTATAAAATATCTTACGAAAATTAACCATTATTTTTAACTTTTAAGTCAAATGTTGTGCCGCAAACATCAATGACAGATTTAACTTGTCAGATCTGGCAAATGACCTTGCTATAAGTGGGATAATCCACGGCTAGGTGCGCGTTACACCATTTTAATGCGCTCCGCTTCACGTCAGGTGGTGCTTCGCCTCCACGTCGTGCGTAAAAATCGCGTCACGCGCAGCTAGCCGTGGATTATCCCTTACTTAACCCATACCTTCTGACCAATCAGATTCGAGAACTCAACAGCTTCGGTGTAAACATAAAGAACAGTTTAGGCTAGGCCTTTATTGAAATGAAAATAAGAAAAATGAATGATGGGTTTATCCAGAAAACAACGGACCACATTTATCAATCTGAACATAAACATGTCGGTAATGCCGGCTCCAGATTTGGCCTTTTAAATGGGTTGTTATTAATAATAAATAATTGTACATATTTTTTTATCGGCATAGACGTGAATTAAAAATAACTTTCATTTCTACCTCTGAGAAAGACTTTTCTCCTGTTTACTCGTCGTTTCAGCTTTGTGAGCTTTGCCTTTTATGGAGTGGGCGTCGCCGAATCCAAATCAGCTGTGAAATTTACCTGTGAAAATGTTAGGTCTAATTTTTAGCCAGTGAAGGCTTTTAGTTCAGTTATGCTTACGCAAAAATATGTGTGTGTGTGTGTGTATGTGTGTGTTGTTGTGGTGAGTGTGTTTTCTTCCCTGCTGTGCTGAGAGTTGAGGGAGATTACAGTGGGAGAGCAGCAGCTGATTAGAACATCCAGAAAGGAAGCAATTACAGTGTGTGTGGAGGAAAACTGCAGGCACCGAGTACCACACACTGAATAATGCAGCAGGCTAACCAACAAACAGAGGGTCTTCATCTCTCTCTCTCTCTCTCTCACACACACACACACACACACACACACACACCAAAATGCTTGCATATAAACTAATAAACTCTCAACTCATATATTCATACATACACCGAGCTGTCCGTTTATGAGCTGTAACGATCTGGTAGCTACTCTGTGTACACACGCAGGGGGTTACACTGGGATTTTTACTACATTCATGGGTGATAACCTCGAGGGAGCTCAATGTTTTTTTATTTTATTTAAATGATGTGTTATTACAGCGGGCTGCGGAAGTATTGGCGCCTTCATTTAAAACGAGCAATCGTCGCAATCATTGCATAAAATAACCATTACACACAACAGTGCGAATTTTCCATTGAAACGATAGGAGAAGCTATTTACCTTTGTTCTAACATTAACAAAAACACGATAAAACAAACAAACAAACAAACAAACAATAAACATCAATTACAAAAAATAAATAAATAAAACACCTGAAAAGTTACATTTATGATAAACGTTATACTTTACAAACAATAAACACAGGACATAACAGTTCATATTTGAACTGTCCAACCAAAAAGGTATAAACAAACAGGCAAACAAACAAACAAACAAATATGCAAACACCACACATAATAGACACTAGACAGTTCATGACACCCAAACATGAAGATATTTGCCTTTGTTTTCAAATAAATAAATAAATGAATTAAAATAATAATAATAATAATAATAATAATAATAATAATAATAATACTAATAATAACAACAATAATAATAAATAAATAAATAAATAAATAAATAAATAAATATATAAATAGAAACCCTCTAAAATAATGCATTCATTTATAAAAGTGATACATTACACACAATCAAGGTTGGACACAACAGTTTTGCAACCAAACAAGAAGCTATTTACCTTTGCATAACCTTTGACACCTTCAAATAAATTAACAAACAAATCAACAAATAAATAAATATGGGGACAGTGGTAGCTCAAAATGACACAGGTCTTTTTCGGTTGCACGTGAAATCAGGAAAATAAAGTTGTGGCCTCTGCTATAAAGGGGTCTGAACTGATGGTGATTTAATCCCACCCCCTGTTGCATGGCTCCACCCACACCAGCCCAAGCGCCTTTATTTCTGCACAAGAAATAAGGCCCTTATTATCATAAGCAAAGTATAGCTATGGCCCTATATACATACAATACGTTTAGCCTACGGTTTTCATTTATATGTCCTTCAAATGTTTCATTTCTAATACTAGTATGTTTATTAAATTAAATTTGATTTTTAATTCAACATGCATGCATAATAGCCTGTGTATTTATTTAAAAAAAAAAAAAATACTACAAGAAATTAAGTTAAACCCCCCCCCCCCCCCCCCCCCCACCA
>JANDJT010000001.1:33461674-33473447 GCA_024331685.1 Stegophilus panzeri | reverse complement strand
ATTGAAGCGTTCACTATTGAAGCGTTCACTATTGAAGCGTTCAGCATTGAAGCGTTCACTATTGAAGCGTTCAGTATTTAAATGTTCAGTATTGAAGTGTTCAGTATTGAAACTTGTTTACATTTAATGTTTAATCAAAGCTTTTCATAATGAATCGACTATTTACATTTAATGTTACAATAAAGCGTTTAGTATTAAAGTGTTGAGTAATGAAGCTATTGAAGGTTGTTTACATTTAATGTTTCATTAAAGCTTTTCATATTAAAGGAATTGTGTTCATTTAATTTTTCAATAAAGCTTTTTGTATTGAAGCTATTGTTTATATGTTTAAATGAAGTGATTATGATTGTAGCTTTGTATACATTAAATATTAAAACATTATTTTACAGTTAAAAAACAAATTTGACCAAATGTGAGCAAAATAAAATGCAAGATGAGTCTGAGCCTCCATCAGCAAGGGTTAATGTGAATATTAGGGCTGTAGGATTCGAGCCCAGTCTCGAGACATTTTTTGTATTAACTTGGACTTGTCTCGGTCTTGGGCATTGGTCTCATGTGAGAATTTGTGAAACTAATGTTCATGTTGTCATTTCTTTTCACATACACAGCGTTTGACATGAAGTCATTCCTTCTTCTAAGAAACAGTCTAATCTTTTGCACAATGCATGAATGAAGTAGAGTAATTGAAATAACAGCTTAGCCTTGAAAAGGATTTGGCATTTCGCTTTTGCTCCCTGTCTTGACTCAGTCATAAGCTCCTGTCTTGACTCGATCTTGGCTTGTCCTGGACATGGACTGATCTTGACAACGGTGCTCTTGACTACAGCCCTAGCAGAAATTTCCTAAAGATGGTATAGCGTAAGAAGATAGAAAGAAAAAGTCTTACAGCAAATTTGTGTTCGTTCTTCTTGTGTGCTTTTACGGGTGTTCACTCACAGTGTTTTTCTTAGCTTCGTCCTTGTCCAAAGGATGGCATAAAATTTGTTGAGACTGATACTTCATTATCTTTATTTTAGGTTATTCACTGAAGATGCTGCTGCTGCTGCCAGAGAAGAAAAAAGCCCAGAAAGAGTCACTCATGTGATGACAGGAAAGCCTTCAGTTGGGTGAATATACAGAAAGCTGCTGGCCCAGATGGAATCCAAGGACTTCTTGGATTCTTCAAGATCTAGCCTTAATATTCACCACTATCTTCAACCTGTCTCTGGCACAAGCCATTATTTCCACATGCATCAAGAAATCCATAATTGTCCCCATACCAAAACCATACCAAGCCCCAGTGTGCCTCAACAGCACTCACTTCTATAGCTATGAAGTGCTTTGAAGGGCTAGTCAAGGACTTAATCTGCTCCTCCCTACTAAAGAACGTGGACCCCCTGCAGTTTTCCTACAGGAATAACAGATTGACTGGCAATGCCATAGCCCATGTCCTGCATACTAATTTGTCACATCTAGACAAGAGGCAAGGAAAGCATGTGAAGATGATATTCATCGATTTTAGTTCTGCATGTACCACCATACACCACTCCAGGCTGACCAGCAAACTCAAAGACCTTGGATTCCTGTGCAAATGGATGGGGGGGGGGTTCTGACAGGAAAAATAAAATGCAAGTCAGCTGTCACCTTTTGGGATCTCCCACTTGCCCCCTACACTGGCGCCCTGTCAGCCCCTTCTGTACTCCTTCTACCTGTACCACTTTGTGGCCACACAATACTCCAACATCATCGTCAAGTTTGCTGATAACACCACCATGGAAAGACTGATCTCCAACAATGTTGAACAGGCCTATCTGGTTGAAAACCACACACAGTGGTGTCAGCTCAACAAGCTTACTCTGAACATTGGCAAGACGGTGGAGCTGGTGGTCAACTTTTGAAAGACGCAAGGAAGGAGTCCCACACTTCAAATAATAAGAACCTAACTTAGTCCGCACACACCGAAATGGTGGTCAAGAGGCTCAACAGCACTTTTACTGTCTCTGTACGGTTCTACAATAGCACAATGATCTCAAACTTACCTCAAAGTTCTACATTAACTACTGAAATCCACCAAAGAAACACAAGCTGAAGCTTTTGTAATGGCCCTTCTGATTTAAGCATCATTAAACATTTGTGCATAGATCTTAAACCTAAAGCTGTGTATTCGAGATGGCCCAAGAAAATTTCAGAACTAAAAGCATTCTGCAGAGAAGCGTGTGTGGAAAAATAATGAATCAAGATTAGAAAGACTGCTAGGGTGTTTGGAAACTGCGATATATTCCAAAGGGGGTGTTACAAAGTACTGACTTAGTAATGCACATGTTTTATAAATAATTCTGTCTTCTGTATTTAGTTAGCAGTTGGGTGAAGTAGCCTGTTCATATTGAAGTGGTGACATATAAATTGCGTACATGCCCAAAAGTGGGATATAAGAAATGGAGCAGGATTTTTAAAGACTGTGCTTGAAGACAGGAAAAATGTTTGTTTTTGCCAGAACCTGAGAGTCTGTAAGGAAAGAGCAATTTGACATCTATAAAAGGAGCAGGTATGTGTTTAATCTGGACTGACAGACCTACAAAAGTAAAGACCTCGGCGTCATCCAGGGACATTTCTCCAGAGTGACTACAATAATTACCTTCAAAACAGCGCTGTTAGCATGGCTGTCAAGAGGAAAGACATCAGCAGGAGAAAAGCATCGACTGCCAACCGCAGTGGTGTCACTCAAATCACTGACTAGTTCAGTTTTAGCAAACGTGGCAACACAAGCTGATATCTCATTCGCAATTTCACATCTCAAAATAATAATCTTTCCAGCCGAAATTGGTCTGTTAGCATCACTCCTGGTAGTAAAAACATCAATACATCAAATCATATCGAATCATCTAAATCAGCAGACATATGGAGGTCCTGCTATGGCACAGCGTGCTTATTTCACATTCACCATTGCTAATTCAGCTCTCATACTAATCATGGTTTGAGAGTGAGTGTATAAAAGAAGCAACTGGGGGTCAAAAAATCCCTCCATCATTTTACTCCTTCAGAAACACGAACTCTCCCAGCGGCCCTCGTTGAGCTTACAGAGCCAGCGAGCTCACAGGAGAGAGATAACTCAGGCACATCACTTACCAGGCCAGAAAGCAAATGCTGCCAAGTTTAAATTTTATGGCATATGACGCCGTTATCCAGAGCGACTTACATTTATCTCATTTATACTCCTAGCTGTACTCCAACATCATCGTCAAGTTTACTGATGATGGAAAGACTGATCTCCAACAATGTTGAACATTGTTGCTGTCCTATCTGGTTGAAAACTACACACAGTGGTGTCAGCTCAACAAGCTTACATTGGCAAGATGATGGAGCTGGTGGTCCTTTAGTCTTGCTCAAAGGCCCAGCAGTAATAGCTTAGTGGTGCTGGGATTTGAACTAACGACCTTCCAGTCAGTAATCCAACGCCTTAACCATTAAGCTACCACTGTCCCAACATTCCTGCATTCACCCTAAATCTGAATATTTGGTCTGAATGAGGAATGGTGTTACCTGGGAGGTGGGCAGTATTTGGTCTGCACCTAAACATTATGTTTTGCTTTTAGACCAAATGTCTCCACTTGAGTCTCTTCAGACTGTAAAATCTTTTTCCAAAAGCTCTCCGAGTGTCTAACATGGTCTTTCTCGGAAGTTTCTTTCTTCTGCTCACTTTCCCATAGAGACTGGATCTGTGAAGAGCTGATGATGTTGTTGAGGTCTGTACAGGTTCTCCTCTTTCAGCCCTGAGCTTTGTAACTCTCAGACGCTTCTCTAACAATTGCCTGTCTTGTCCAAGCACTCAGTTTGGCCTGCTCTTGGTAGTGTCTGGTTTCTGCCATATATTTTACACTTTGTAATAACGGATGTCACAGTGCTTCCAGGAGGGTTCAAAGCATTGCTGCTGTTCTTATAACCTTCTCCAGCTTTTTTTTTTTTTCTGCCTAACAACTTCCTCTCAAAGCTTCACGGGCAGTTCCTGGATCTTCATGAAAGCAGAACTGACCTGATCTGCTGTTTAAGCTGTAAAACCTCCCAAAGTTAGAGATATTTATTGTGCAAGCGTGCATCTGGACACATGTGGGTTTAAAATGAACACAGGTGTACCCTGTGTAACATACTTAATGTGGGCTCTTGGAAATTAACGAATTTTAGGAAAATTTAAGATGTAAATCACCTACAAATCCCTGGAGTTCATTATTGTAAATTAATGTAAACTGCTATAGCTCTCTAGACTATTTGCTGTTCTCAGACTTTACTAATTTTCTCCATATATAAAATATATATAAAAATATATAAACAACAACAAAAAAATGAATGTAAAAGATGTTTTTTTTGTGTTTTTTCTCTTTGCGTCATGCAACATTCCCAAAAGGTGTAAATTTTATATGTTCAGAAATTATATTTTTTTAAAATGCTTGTCTTCATTAAATATGTTAGACCTGAATGTTACAAATTGTGGACATTCTGCGATTTTATTTTACTGTCCATTTACTTTTGTTTTAAGTGTTTCATGCGTCTCTTCATGCATCCATTGTATCCCTTCACCTCTCTCCATTTACTGTCCTTTAAGACAATTAACCTGAGCCATGTTTGGTAATTTATGACATCGTGTTTAATTGTAAACATCTGTACCTGATTTGAACTAACATTAAGCTTATTTTCTTACAGTAGTACATCAATGTACTGTATATTTGCATCATAATTATATATATATTTTTAAAAAATGAATCATGACAGTTTTATAACCTTGTGAAGAAAAAAAAAAAGCCAAAGCGAATGTCATTCCCCCCCTCCCCCCTTTCTGATTGATGCTGACCACACCCCCTTATATGACATCACATGAATTATGTCATGTTGTTTCATTGAGGTGCTCCCACTGCAACCGCTCATTAATATAAGATTTGCGTAAACACATTGCAAATGAGATCGGTATTCCCATATATGGAAATGAGACCAGTATTCCCACATATGAAAATGAGATCGGTATTACCATATATGGAAATCAGACCAGTATTCCAATATATGGAAATGAGATCGGTATTCCCATATATAGAAATCAGACCAGTATTCCCATATATAGAAATGAGACCAGTATTCCCACATATTGAAATGAGATCGGTATTCCCATATATGGAAATCAGACCAGTATTCCCATATATGGAAATGAGACCAGTATTCCCACATATTGAAATGAGATCGGTATTCCCATATATGGAAATCAGACCAGTATTCCCATATATGGAAATGAGACCAGTATTCCCACATATTGAAATGAGATCGGTATTCCCATATATGGAAATCAGACTGGTATTCCCAGTATTCCCATATATGGAAATGAGACCAGTATTCCCACATATTGAAATGAGATTGGTATTCCCATATATGGAAATCAGACTGGTATTCCCATATATGGAAAAGAGATTGGTATTCCCACATGTGAAAATGAGATCGGTATTCCCATATATGGAAATCAGACCAGTATTCCCACATATGAAAATGTGATCAGTATTCCCATATATGGAAATGAAAGCAGCTGTGAGTGGGGGTGTTTCAATTCCATAGATGGAAATATTGCTGTGTCTTTGAATCTATATATGGAAATGTGGTTGTGGCACTAATTCCATATATGGAAATGTGAGTGGCTCCTGATGGGGATGATGTTTTAATTCCATAATTGGAAATGTTGGTGGGGTTTTTTTAGTACATATATGAAAATAATAGTGGTGCTAACTAATATTGTCTTTAATACCATAGGTAAAAATATGGAAATGTTTGACTCCACAGATGAAAATGATGAAGAGGACTGGAGTGGTTTTAATTCCATAAATGGAAATTTGTCTTTGAGTCCATATTGTCCAGATGTGGGTGCCCAGCACAGTATTTATAGTGGGCAATCCAGGAATTATAGTCAGAATACATAGCAGGGGTCAAAACAAAGGCAGACAGACTCAAAATTGAACAAGCCATGATCATAAGTAAATAAAACAAGCATGGGTCTAAACCAGGAACAAAGAACATGAAAAACTAAGGCTTGGGTTTAAAGACATGAATGCATGCTAAGAATTCACAATGAGACAATGACACTGAAACTAATCATGGACTAAACATAAAACAGGTGCACACAATCAGGTAACAAACTAATGACAGGACAAGGGGTGGAGACATGACCAAAACAGAAACCAAACCAATGTGAACCACAATGTCACAGTAAGATCTGTGACAGAAATATGAAATTATTATATATGGATATGTGTCTTTGAATCCATATATGGAAATGTGGGTGTGCCATTGAGTCCATATATGGAAATGAGAGCAGTTTGAGCGGGTAACAAACAGTAGATGGAACTGTAGGCATGTCTTTGAGTTCAAATGTAAAATTCATCAAGTAAGAAAAAGAAAATCATCAGAATTTATATATACACAGATGTTTTCACAAGTTTGTAACCTGCTAGCTAACACGAGCTAACCTGACCGATTTTGAAGACATATTTATAAGCTGTTAAAATGTTACTACTTCTAACATTAGTCAGCTAGTTAACCTGAACTAACCAGACAGCATTTTTGAGAGGATTTTCAACTAACAATAAATGTTCATAAAGTTTACTGCTAAACCTAGCCAGCTAGTTAATATGTGCTAACTTGATTTCTGAGAAGAATTTTAAGTTATATTGATAGATTTATCCTTTTGAACCAATTCCCTCGGATTTACTGTAATGATGGGAGGTCATGGTCAGGTGTAATTCTGCAGGGAATTTAGTAATCTAACCAATCACAACACAATGGGTCAGCTGGCCAATCAGAGCATTCTGGGCTTTTCGGAAAGAGGGGCTTTGGAGAAACCGGAACTCAGTCAGAGCGTTTCAGACAGACTGGGAATAGAGGTACTGCAATAATGTACACTATGTGAAAAATAATGAGGTTTTTTTTTAACATTAAAACATGTTAACCTATTCTATTCCACCCAATAAACAAAATAATGAAGCTGTAAAAGCATCATATGACCCCTTTAATGTTTTTGGAGAGTTTTTGCTTGTGATTGTAGCCATTGGCTTGCCCATTAAAGAGCTAAACTCAGATTTTTCTAGTTCAGTTTTGTGACAATGACTGTTCTTCAAAGTGCTTTAGTAATAAATTGACACTAAACCTATTTCTACTTATCAAATAGCATAAGCCAGAGAAACAGAAATGTCAAGTTATCTTTTTTGATGATACACTATCTTGCTTTAATGAGCTATAACGATATGCCTGAAGTATTAGACCTCTCCCGAGGAGAACATTATACTTGAACATGCTGTATGTAGTGCATGATTTTTAACAGACTCTGCACTAATGTGCTCATTTGTTAACCAAAGTTCCTCATTTGAAGCTTTTGTCCAGACGCTTTGCATCACCTATCATCTGTATCTCCCTGTAATCCCACCCAGGCATAAATAAGCATTATTTTTTTTGCTAGGTCTTGGTTTGATAATGTGCAATTTTCCCACCTGATCTGGATGGACAAACAGCTTCACTCCATGACCCCAATGACCTCCATCCAGTCTGGCCTCATTACCATAGGAACAGAGTCATGCTTTCTCCACAGGGAATGAGACAGAGAGCAGAAAACACCAGACTCCTCAGGGTGATGTAACTCCACCTGCATCCAGAGCCAGTGCACACATTTTAGCATTTGATATGACTGAATTGGAGTCTGGTGTTTCTTTGATGATGTGAATGTCTCGTTATGTCAACCACACACACACACATCGAGTTATAAGCTTTGAAGTGTGTGTTGAGTTGTGAGTAAATGGTAAATGGTAAATGGCTCACTTACATAGCACTTTTATCCAAAGTGTCTCATTCACCCATTCACCCATTCACACACATACTCACACACCAATGGTAGCAGAGCTGCCATGTAAGGTGCTAACTTGCCATCGGGAGCAACTTTGGATTCAGTGTCTTGCCCAAGGACACTTCGACATGTGGAGTCATGCGGGCCGGGAATCGAACTGCCAATCCTACGATTAGTGGACAACCCGCTCTACCACTTGAGTCACAGCCACCCCATACATACACTTTGAGTCATACACTTTGAAGTCAAATCATAAATTAGAAGCTTTGAAGTTTGAGTTGAGTCATGAGTCATATGCTTGTTTGAGTCATATAGTGAGTCACAAGCTTTGAAATCTGAATCGAGTCATGAGTCATAAGCTTTGAAGTGTGAGTCAAATCATGAGTCACAATCTTTGAAATCTGAGTCGAGTCATGAGTCATAAGCTTTGAAGTTTGAGTCAAATCGTGAGTCACAAGTTTTGAAGTCTGAGTCGAGTCATGAGTCACAAGCTTTAAACTCTGAGTCGAGTTTGAGTTGCTTTGAAATTTTGAGTCAGGAGTCATAAACTTTTGGTCTAGATGGGAGTTATAAACTTTAAAGTGAGTCAGTAAATGAAAAGAAATCTATGAAAGAAAGTAAAACAGGCACCTAAATAAACCTTCGGTGAGCTGGATGATTAATACACCAACAGACCATACAGTATTTCTGTGACCAGCTGAAGGTGGACATAGATCACAGAAATTTGATATTAAATGACAGAATGATAAACAACTCTTCGGAACTGTCGTGAATTTCTGCGAGGTGACTACCCGCTGTTATTTACTAGAAAAATAAACACGAATAAAGTCTTCTTAAACTTTCCAAAACATACATATCCTTATAATTATATTCTTGCAGTGGAATTATTTCTGTTTTTATACCGCATGGGTGTGAAAATTGTCACTGCAGCCATTTTGTTACAACAAGCGAAGCTGAAAATTAGCTGGAAAAACTGCATTAGTGTTGAACCCACGACAAAGTATTACAGTATTAGAAAAATAATGGATTTTACATTATGCAAATGAAGGCGCTGTTATTACAGCAGTTTATCGGGAAGGGGCGGGGCTTTCATAGTTCGGGGTATTTCTAATTCAAATTATGTGAATTTTTAGGGTTATTTATGTAGGGGAAGTATTGGCACTCCTGTGCTGTCCTGTGTGAAAAATTGCTTCATTAAGAAATTTACTGTGTACGGTGTTTAGAACATGTTTAGAACTTTTAAAACCCAGTATTTTCCTGTGAAAGTTCAATATAGGCATTATTTATTCATTCTGAAAGAAGGAAAATGAGGTGAAAGCAAAAATATCAAAGATTATCATCACCATCTAGTGGACATGAATGAACCAGACAAAAGGAGAGAAAAGGCCAAAGCCATTATCATCTGAACACAGCTCCAGTAATTCATCCTTCAGTCATAGATAATTAATAATTATAGTTGTTAAAAGCACCACAGTTGCTCCCGGCTGATTAGCATGAACATGCTAGTAATAATAATGGAATTGATGATGCAATCTGTCCTCAGATACTCCTGAAGCATTCACTGCTCTGAAAAGACAGCAGGACCTGAGCAACCTCGCCTTACTCTATCTGTGAAGCATGATGTCTGAGTGGAACAGACAGAAGATCAGAGGTCAGTGGTGAAAAAGACAGACATTTCGCTGAAGAATAGAGGCTCGGCAAAGACTCGGACCGAGGCAGAAGAGAAAGACATCTTATAAGACCTGACAATGTGTGAAGGACAGCAATCCAAAGACATTTTTCACGGCCATTCATGCGAAAAAAAAAAAAAGTCTCAGCAATACAGAAACGACCAAAACATCACTAAATCACAGGTGCAAGGTCAAATGAATAAATAGAGGACGTCTGGGTAATCTCCCATTAAAATAAATTTGATAACACTTGGCTATGAAGGCCATATCTACAGTATAATGGCCTAGGAATTCATCTATAAAGTGTTATAATCATGGATACATAATGGACAGAGGGAAGAGGAAGAGGACACTGACATGACAGCTTTGTGGAATATTTCATCTATTTTTCCTTGATTATGTTGTGCGGTTAATGTTAGTTTATTGTAAGTATGCTTACTGTATTAAACGTAGCTTTGAGCGAATGCGTTTTGTAGCTAACTGAGGTGATGGCACATAAGCTGATAGAATGTGCAATCCATAAATGTTTCCCTTTGTACTGAGAAGACTCACGGCTGTTAAGTTCTTTATGCTTTACGTCGCTGTACCAGTGTGATCAATTACATAGCATTGAATATCGTTGGCTACGTGAGATACTTTTACATGTCTGTAAGTTCGAGGACCGTGACCTATAGTGTTCCCGACCTGCCGGATCACTACCCTTTCAGTGTTCTGGGACCTGCAGATATACAGATTAAGCACTGGATACAATACATAAAAAACCCTTCATGCACATTTTGGTAACACCTTCTATGAATGGCATTTATATACTGTTTAATAACTACAAACACATTCATAACATGTTATAATGCTGTAAGGCATTACACAATTTCTTATTACATTTTTACATTTACATTTATTCATTTAGCAGACGCTTTTATCCAAAGCGACTTACAGATGAAGAAGTACAAGCAAATCTTATCATTATTTACAATATGATTCATGTTTATTACACATTATGAAATCTGAACTGAAACAGGAATTCTATGCCAAATAAGGAAATCTACACCAAACCAGGAATTATATGCCAAATAAGGAAATCTGTGGAAATCTGCACTGAACCAGGAATTATGTGCCAGATAAGGAAATCTGCACCAAACCAGGAATTCTATGCCAATTAAGGAAATCTGCACCAAACCAGGAATTCTATGCCAAATAAGGAAATCTGCACCAAACCAGGAATTCTATGCCAAATAAGGAAATCTGTGGAAATCTGCACTGAACCAGGAATTATGTGCCAGATAAGGAAATCTGCACCAAACCAGGAATTCTATGCCAATTAAGGAAATCTGCACCAAACCAGGAATTCTATGCCAATTAAGGAAATCTGCACCAAACCAGGAATTATGTGCCAGATAAGGAAATCTGCACCAAACCAGGAATTCTATGCCAAATAAGGAAATCTGCACTGAACCAGGAATTATGTGCCAGATAAGGAAATCTGCACCAAACCAGGAATTCTATGCCAAATAAGGAAATCTGCACTGAACCAGGAATTATGTGCCAGATAAGGAAATCTGCACCAAACCAGGAATTCTGTGCCAAATGCGAAAATCTGCACCAAACCAGGAATTTTGTAGTAAATAAGGAAATCTGCACCAAACCAGGAATTATATGTCAAAAAAGGAAATCTGTGGAAATCTGCACTGAACCAGGAATTATGTGCCAGATAAGGATATCTGCACCAAACCAGGAATTATATGCCAATTAAGGAAATCTGCACCAAACCAGGAATTATGTGCTAGATAAGGAAATCTACACCAAACCAGGAATTCTTTGCCAAATAAGGAAATCTGCACCAAACCAGGAATTCTATGCCAAATAAGGAAATCTGCACCAAACCAGAAATTCTATGCCAGATAAGGAAATCTGCACCAAACCAGGAATTTTGTAGCAAATAAGGAAATCTGCACCAAACCAGGAATTCTATGCCAAATAAGGAAATCTGCACCAAACCAGGAATTTTGTAGCAAATAATCAAATCTGCACCAAACCAGGAATTATGTGCCAAATGAGGAAATCTGCACCAAACCAGGAATTCTATCCCAGATAAGGAAATCTGCACCAAACCAGGAATTTTGTAGCAAATAAGGAACTCTGCACCAAACCAGGAATTCTATGCCAAATGAGGAAATCTGCACCAAACCAGGAATTCTATGCCAAATAAGGAAATCTGCACCAAACCAGAATTCTATGCCAAATAAGGAAATCTGCACCAAACCAG
>JANDJT010000001.1:33442679-33456874 GCA_024331685.1 Stegophilus panzeri | reverse complement strand
TATATATTTTTTTAGTACAAACTTCTACGTTATCGAGTACAAAAACATTTTAGATTCCCAAACATTAGTTTTCCAGCACAAAATTGAATGTTACAGAGAAATGTTTGTACATCAGTAAAGAAAGCAGCGTACAGTATTAAGTGGTAAGAGACACTTCTCAGACAAAAATATAGTTTCTTCCTGCTTGCATTTTTGAAAGATAATGATGTAAGTAGGAATTATATACAGATATGTAAATAAATGTGATGTTATTAACAGTCCATCCACAGGCTTGTGAATGGTCATGACTGTGATTTTTTTTTATTTTAAACTGTGAATAAACAAACAAACAACCAACAAATAAAGTTTTCGTTTTTTCACACTGCATGTAGTGAAGGGAAAAAGGAGATGCCAACAGGCCGAATAAACTCATCAAAAAGACAAGCTGCCGTTGGGATAAATCTTGACCTGCTTGACATGTCCATGGAGAAGACAGTTATGGACAACGCCTCCCTCTCTTCATGGATTATCTGTCAATCTGAGAAGTTAC
The DNA here is from genome assembly GCA_024331685.1 of Stegophilus panzeri. Taxonomy (NCBI): domain Eukaryota; kingdom Metazoa; phylum Chordata; class Actinopteri; order Siluriformes; family Trichomycteridae; genus Stegophilus; species Stegophilus panzeri. The sequence continues at coordinate 33,456,345 of JANDJT010000001.1, read as the reverse complement.
TTCAGTAACCGGCTGATGTTTCTGTCAGTGCACATTTATAACACCGTGCTGCTTTCTAACCATTATTTAATTATAATGTGAGTCGGTTAGAAGGTAGAGTAGGATTTTCTGACTCATGTCCAGCCATTATTAGGTAAAGAAGAATAACCACTGGTCGAATTGTCTTTGACTTTGTCCGGTTTAGAAAAAAAAAATGTCCCAATAAGTTGTTCGGAAATCGAAAGAGTCGACTCTGAGTCAACTGGTCTGACTCATTGGATCCAGTTGCTTAATTCATCAAGAACCTTGGAGATTGTGCCCATAGACAGGTTTCTATTTGATCATGTGATTGCAAGGAAATTGACTGAGGATCATGGGAGTTTGCATCTTTGCACTGAGTAATTATTTTGTTCGTTCATTCATCTTCAGTAAGCAGTTTATCATGGACGGGGTTGCTGGATTCAGAGTCTGTCCCGGGAACACAGCCTAAATTAGCACCATGCACACACACATTCACACTTAGGGCAATTTAATTTAAACAGTGCATCTACTGTCATGCTTTGGGAGGTGGAAGGAAACAAGACAACGCAGAGGAAACCCAGAAACTCCACACAGACAGTAATCCGAGCTCAGGCTCGAACAGGAGACCATGGAGCTCTGAGGCAGCAACAAAACTCGCTTTTTATTGCAAATTGTAGAAAATATCGTTGTCGTATTTTGATGATACTGTAAGCGCTATAGTGGTCATGCCAGTATATTAAATTGTATTGAATCAAATCGACGAGGGTTGTGGGTGAAATCATGACAAAGCTTTTAGAAGTGGTACACGGTTCGTGTCATAGGGCCAGAATGTTGTCTGGAGATCACCGGGGTGTCTGTGATGTTTAGTTACAAAGAAAAAAAAATCACAACCTTTATTAAAAATATTATACATATTGCTATTAAATGTGAGCGGTTATACGGCTCACATGAACTGAATGTGTTGAAATCAAACGTCAGTATCGCTAAAAACAAGTAGCCTATTATTAATGTCAACTTAAATCGATGACAATTTCAATAAAAATGCACTCTGTGAGAAGAAAGATCAGGAATAAAAAAAAACAAAAAAAACAAACAGGACATAGCCAAAATATTATTGTACAGAATTAACTAATAGATGTAATGTTTAAATAATTGGATAATGTTCATAAAATAAACCAGTGCTGAGGTACTTTCAGAAAAAGGGTACGAAACTTATTGCTCAGGCGGTACTCTGAAGCATACACCTTTTCTACATTCATATGTCTTTTATTAGAAAATGTGCATGTAGTGTATGTTTAAATATTTCTTTTTACAGGATAATTATTGTGTATGAAGTATTAAATTAAATGCACTATATCCACATATCAGGGTAAGAAATGCATACTAGAGTTACAGAAGAAGTATGATTGAGGGTGATTGAGGGTGCTATGATGCCGTTTTCAAGCCACTGTTTGAATAATATGGATAATGGATTTAAATCAAACCCTGGTGGCGTGAACTAGATGTGTTCCTGTGTTATAGAACATGTATTAGATGCTCTGGATTCTCCATCACTCTGCACTCCACAGTTTGGTGCTTTTCCTCACGCAAAAACAGATCAAGAAGCCGTTTCTAAACGTCCGGCGGAGAAGCTGGATTTACAGTGTGCAGGAGCAGACACTGCACTAACACACTTCAACACACACTTTTCACCTGACGAGATGGTGACTGACGTTAAAGAGTGTTTACAGAGGTGTTAGAGAAGGAGAACACTCACCTGAGCAGGAATAAGGGGGATAAGGGAAACCCTGATTTACTAATAACAATAGGAGAAAGTCTCTCACCCCAAATACAGCACTAGAGGGCAGCACAAGCATACATTTTACACTCAATAGAAGACAAATTTATTCAGAAAACCATGAAATTCCAAAAGGTTCACATACTTTTTTTTACCACCGTATATATGTGCAGACCGTATCCAGCGTCCATGAGACCGACTTGGCCACACACGATTATCAGCCTATAAACACTAGATGTTTATAGACACATGTGTGCATAACTTTACATTCACACACTGATTTTTTTTCTTTCCTTTCGTAACATTACAGTAAACACAGGCGGACATTTTCTTTAAGGATTCTTAAGGATTAAGGAAATTACATGGATTTATTAAAGGTAGCTGTTAATCCTTCATTCCTGGCTTTTTGCTCCAAATCCCTCGGTGCTGCCGAGGTTTCACTGAAACAGTAACGAGACAACTTAAGTCATCTCATTCAGTCGAGTGTTTTACTGTGCATCAGGATGCAGTTATAAACTATATACATACACACTACCAGTCAAAAGTTTGGAGACACTCGACTGAAATGTTTCTCATGATCTGAAGGTGTGTGATTGAATGTTTGAAATCGGTGTTGTAGATAAAAATATAATTCTGCTATATTCATTTCTTTCATTAGAAAACTAACATTTTATTTATAAATAAATATTTATTTAAACGGACGACTCGGAGAGAAATATTCCGAAAAGCAGCCGATAAGAATCCGGCGTCGGTGTGAACTCCTTTAATACTGTTTAAAAAGCATCTCAGGGAAATTCCTCAAGAAATCGCTCGAGAAAACGCCAAGAATACATTTCTGGAAATTCTAGGCAAAAAGGGCGTCTACTTAGAAGATGCTAAAATATAAAATTATTTAGGATTTATTTTGGATTTTTTTTTATCACAACATAATTCCCATAGTTCCATTTGTGCTACTCCAGAGTTTTGATGACTTTATTATTATTCTAGAATAAATATGCACCTCAGTTTTGAGGATGAATTTACATGTTAAAGACTCGAAACAAACAAACCAGCAAACAAAATACTGAAAACACACTTAAAAACAAATAAAACAAACTGTAACATTCACACAATCAATTAAATACATCTTCAAACAACACTAACAACAAATAAACAAACAAATGCAGTTTCTATGAATAATATACATGAAGGTAGGGTTATCTGGTGAATACTAAAGTTGTAAAAATATAAACAAACAATCACCAGGTTAATCAGCAGGAAATACACAACAACAACAATAACAACAATAACAGCAACAAAGGGCAACAAACAGAAAAACAGATAAATGAACGAATAAAGTGCATGAATAAAAATCAGTCTATGGTGCATAGCTGAGAAAAACAAAAGTTTTCAACAGATAAACAGACAGATGAATAGATAGATAGATAGATAGATAGATAGATGGATGGATGGATGGATAGGTAGATAGATAGGTAGATAGATAGATGGATGGATGGATGGATTGATGGATTGATGGGTGGGTGGGTAGGTAGGTAGGTAGGTAGGTAGATGGATATGTAGATAGATAGCTAGGTAGGTAAGTAGATAGATAGATAGATAGATGGATGGATGGATGGATGGATTGATGGATTGATGGGTGGGTGGGTAGGTAGGTAGGTAGGTAAGTAGATAGATAGATAGATAGATGGATGGATGGGTGGGTGGATGGATTGATGGATGGGTGGGTAGGTAGGTAGGTAGGTAGGTAGATGGATATGTAGATAGATAGCTAGGTAGGTAAGTAGATTGATGGATGGATGGATGGATGGATAGGTAGATAGATAGATAGGTAGGTAGGTAAGTAGATTGATGGATGGATTGATGGATTGATGGATTGATGGGTGGGTGGGTAGGTAGGTAGGTAGGTAGGTAGGTAAGTAGATTGTTGGATGGATAGGTAGATAGATAGGTAGGTAGGTAGGTAAGTAAGTAGGTAGGTGAATGGATAGATAGATAGATAGATAGATAGATAGATAGATAGATAGACGAATAAACCTGAAAAGTAGTATTTATCTTTATTTTCATTCAAAATATTTCAATACACCTTTTACTGCACCTTTGTACAAACAGAGACAATTTATTTATAAATGATATAAAACTGTAAAAAAAAAAAAAAATCATTGAAATAATTAAAATGAGTTAAAAATGAATTGTTTTATATATAAACCCCACAGGCAATGGGAAGTGCGCGCGCGTGTCTAACAAGTGGGCGGAGTTACTGTACCGAAAGGAAGCAACGAAACCATAGAAACGCTGGAATGACAGTTTAGCGAAAATATTTCCCACTCGTATTCGTACAAACTCCTTCTTCTGCGTTGCGATTCGAGAGTTATAATCATCCTCCCTCTCTAATTGGTTAATACGTCGTACCCCTAAAGTAGGACAGCGATAACTAGCCAATCGCCGCGCCGAAGGCGGGGTTTGTCGGAATACGGGTGTGACGCGACGACCTAACAATCAGTAACGTAAAGCGTGCGAGAGGGTCGTAAAGTCGTTGGTTTGAAGCTGTTGTTGGTGCTTTAGGACCCAGTGAGCAGAGACACGGCGCTATCAAACACAGCCTGTCCGGGCAAATCAGGCTGGAAAGAAGGGATATCGATACAGACGGCGCTTCTCAGAGATATAAAGACACGGAGTGGGAATGAGAGCGGAGGGAAATCTGCAGCGGAAGAGTTAAAAAAACAAAACAAAAAAAAACAACAACCCAAAAACAAACAACAACAACAACAAAACAAACCGACGGTGCTGTGTTTAGTATTCCACCGGCTGGGTGGCTCGCGCTCTTTCAAAGGCTGATCTCTTCTTAATGGGAAAAAATCCTTGCTCTACTTTTCCGGTTAAAGATGCACACTGTAAAGGAATAGACGTCTATGTGCGTGTATAAAGTAGCTGTTTGGGTTTCTGATTAAATGCTTCATCTGCGGGAGAGGGAAAAACAAATGGTCCAAAGCGTGCGCGTGAGAGAAACACTGTTTCAAAACTGAGTGGAGAAAGTGTCAGGTTGGTATTCAGATTTATTTCCAGGTGAGGTTTTAGTCCTTGCACGTGTCTCTTTCTTGTGTAAGTTAACATTGCATGCATGCATGGGCTTTGTGCACTGCTTGTGCACATGATTAACCCTTGATTGATTGATTGATTAATTGATTGATTGATTTATCTTCATGTCTAACTGTTTTGCAGTCAAACTTATTGTTCGAGGATGCATTGCATCTCGTGATTGTATCACTGTCCTGTTACAGTTTCTGTAGCAGCTGTGTTTGCATGAAAGCACTTGGAATAAAAAAAACAAAAAAACTGCAGCTAAAATTAAGCAAAGTGAGCCATCATCATCATCATCATGCATGCATGCATCTATCTCAACAGGAGCATCATAAATGCTCTGCAAATCTGAAAGCTTTATTTCATACTTTAAGAGCAAGGTTGCAATCTAAGATTCTGTTCACACTTCAGGTCACTTCCTATGAAAGCAAGCAAACCTAATAAACTGTGCTCAAATCCTGTGCAAAAAAAAGCAAGGACCGTATACAGAGATCAGCACTGCATGAGCTCAGCAGTTCCACAGTTTGTATTCCTAACCTTTTGCATTTTTGCATTTGAGAAATAAAAAGAGTGCAAATCCGTGCGCTCGGTTCAGGACTTCTCAAAACACAGATAGTTCTGCGTGTATTAAAGTGGAGAAATCTGTGACCGATCATATTTGATAGTCATACTTTGACAAAAGGGTACTCATTTCTACCTTTCCTTGTCTTCTGTACCTTTTAATGTGTGTTTGTGTTTTTTTTTTTTTTTTTTTTGTTTTTTTGTTGTTTTTTTTTAAGCCGGAAGCATCTATAGAGCAGATGCATGAATGTAAGTGTACACAAGACACCTTTCTAGGTAAATCCACAAGGTACAGATTAATACTCTTGTGTTGTTGTTCTTGTAGTAGTGGTGTGTGAGTACGGAAACCGCTAAACCGTGCTCGGGAAAAAAAAAAAAAAAAAGGGACCGTAAACTGAAACCAACATTTCCAAACTCAACAGTTCCACAGTTCTTCTTTGCAATTTGCTTTCAAGATGCAAGAGAGTGCACGTCTGTGTGCGGCACTTCTGTTAAAAAAAAAACCAACAGAACGCTTTGCCCGCAAGCGGCTGCAAAGCACGAATTCAACTCGAAGCATAGTGATGACCTTGCGAACGAGCGTACGTGGTGTTTAAGTATGGGCTTTAAACTGGGCAGGACGGGGATACCGGGAGCGGACGGGCGGTCTTGCGAACACAAGGAGAACATCGAGTGTGTGGGGTTTTATCTGAAGTCATCGTTCATGTCGGTTTACGCACAAAGCCGGCTTTTGCTCACTTCTGGCTTCAGTTCCACGTTAAGTCTTTGAGAGAGTGACATGAGAGAGAGAACTAAGAAGGAAGTGTCTGTGTAATTTTTGTAAAAAACAAAGCCGTGTCATGTGATCGAGCGTAACCATGCTGATGTGTAAGTTTAAACACTAATCAGACTAATAAGAGTTGTTTTCTCTCTTTTTTTTTTTTTTTTTTTTAAAGCGCTGAAAAGAGAGACTGCTTTGTTTCCATCTTCCGTTCTGCGTGTGTGTGTGTGTGTGTGTGGTCGCCGGATTGAGACTCCTCAGCCCTGGATGACTGTTTCTGTGGTCTGACATTATTGACTCCCTCAGTCGATAACCTTGGCAACTGCAGCCCAACGCGCTCGGCGGTAACCCCGGATAGCGAGCACTTCTCTATTCGAGAAATAATGAATTCGATTCCGGGCTAGAACGCCGTCTGAGCTTGAACTCGAGAATCATTCTCGAGTTATGGATGCACTTCCGCGCAGGCGAGACTGATTACAGTGGAAATGCCGTCTGAAGACGGTCGAGCGAGACGCTCTTCGCCAGAGCGACGAAGAGAAAATCCTCCACACGGTCAAATCCGGACATGTGAGAACTACGCTTTCCTGCGCCGAAATGTTTCTCTTGGTGTTATAACGTGAAACGCGTACTCGCGACGACGACCACGTCAGTCTCGCTCTCGCCGCCTGAGGTAGAAGTCGCACGTGACGTTCAAACGCTAGTCTCATCGTCATCTCTTCACTCCGCTGATCGCTGTTCATGCTAACGTCAATGTGGAAATATCCACCGATTATGTTTACATGCACATCAATATTCTGATATTAATTTGACTTTGGGAGTATTCTGATTAGTATAGAGTCATATAAACGCCGCAATCCGATTATCCGTATCATATTGAGGCAATATTCTGATTAGTATAGAGTCATATAAACGCCGCAATCCGATTATCCGTATCATATTGAGGCAATATTCTGATTCCCGCCCCTGGAATATGCCTGTTTTGATCAGGAAAGTGTTGCATGTAAACCCCTTATGCAGAAAATCCACTGAAAGGAGATATATGCGCATGTTCAGTCCACAAGGAATTGTGGGTGCTAACAGATACTTAGCTGTAGGCAACTCGGCGTACTTACAACAACCATGTATACAGGAATATAAACACGATGCAATTTTGCGGATTTTAAAAATACTTTTTTTTTTTGCGGAAAACGACTCTTTCGCGGCGATGTTTGTTGGTAAACGAGACCTTTTAGCTGTACTCATGTTCGACGCGCGTGACTCGAAGAGGGAGTCGTCTGAATGTGCATCGTGACGATGTCACACGGCGCGTCTCAGCCCGAATCTGCGGAAAATCTGCAGTGATTGGTAAAAAATTGCAAGCTCCTGCGAACACTGTGGAGTTTCTTTGATTTTGCGTTCATTTCTGTGATCGCAAAGTCGCAGAATTCTGCAGGGACTGACCAAGGCGCTGTTAGAAAGTAGCCTAAAAAAAGAAAAAAAAATAATTCCCTGCTTCATTTTCTTGAATCATATTTATGTTTTCTCAATGTAGAGATCTCAAAGTATGTCTTCAGCAGACTTTTCAGTTTTTTCCCAGACCACCACATGTATTTTGTGTGTGTGTGTGTGTGTGTGTGTATACATACACTATATCTGCATATGTTCATGTGTAACGCGTTGGAGAGCAGTAATTGGAGGAAATTTGCTTTGCTCGGACTTTGTACAGCACCTTGGTGAACAGACTTGTTTTGTAAAAGCGCTTCATAAGTAACATTGACTTGCTTGTGTACGTTAAATATGCAGAAAAATGACACGTTTTTGCACAGTACACACAGTTCACACGCTTGACAAAAACGCAGAAGCACATCACATCACGGACTCGAAGAGTCACGTTCGAAGTGTGTGTGGAATGAGATGCGTTGGTTACGTTTGCATTGTATTAAAATTTGTAACTCATGAAAATCCTGTCGTTTCAGGGGAAAAAAACAAAAACAAAAAACGTTCGTAAGCTACTCGTGCTCCTAACTCCTGCCTTCAACACACTGCCTTATCCAGAGCGACTTGTAGAACCGCTTTGGAGTCTCTTATCAAAAACACACCCTCATGCTAGTTCACTAAGTCAGGGACTAAGAACGCCATCGAGAACATTCCGTTAAAGAAAGCGGTCGTTTTATATTATCGGCATTAACGAAAGGATATAAAAATAAATAAAGAAAGCGAGCCAGCAAAAACGCATAAAATAAATCGAATCGTTCAGCTACGACTAAAGAAACGCCGCTGTATAAAAGCCGTAAACTGTGAACAAACGCCTCGGCTGACGGAGGTTTTAGCGCTCGCTTTTGAGGCAGAGGACGATTAAAAAGACGGGTTTGGAGCATGAAAGCTGGCTGCTGTTTGTCTCTTAACGCTGTGCAACACGTTCGATCCAGCACGTCGGATAATGATAAAAATAGCAGTGAAGCGATTAGTGTTCACGATCGCCCGGGTAGAGTGTAGATTTTTATTTTTTAAAAAATTTTTCTCCCCTCCTCACTTAATTCACACGTAATTCACCCTTTTCTGTAATTTGTCTCTTGATTTTGAACTTGATCAGAGTCTAAATAACTTTCACTTTTACTTCGGAGAAAGTCTCGTTGTTTACCCGTCATTTCAGCTGTGTGAGCTTTGCCTTTTAAGGAGTTTTGTGGGCGTCAACAAAAGATAAATCAGCTATGCTGGGCACACGCCTTGGAAATTCATCAGCATACGTACATAAGTACAAAATCCCCTCTTCATCTCCCTCCGCTGGCTTCCTGTAGCCGCCCGCATCAAATTCAAGGCCTTGATGCTCACGTACAAGACCTTGTCTGGAACAGCAGCCTCCTACCTCAACTCTCTCCTGAAGGCTTACATTCTCTCAGGCAATCTGCGATCGGTTAACGACCGATGTTTAGTAGTTCCTACTCAGCGTGGCTCAAGGACCCTTTACAGAACCTTCACACTAACTGTTCCTCAGTGGTGGAATGAACTTCCAACCTCAATCCGGACGGCAGAATCTCTCACCATCTTCAAAAAACAGCTAAAGACCCACCTCTTCCGTGAGCACTTAACTAACCCCTAAATAAATAAAAAAAACCTTACTCGGGCTCTTACACCTCGACTCGGCGCACTTTGCTTCTCTAGAACTCAAGTAATAGATCTTGTATGGTAGCACTACTTGTATTGTTCTCTGCCTGATATATCGCTTTACTTGTATTTCCTCATTTGTAAGCCGCTTCGGATAAAAGCGTCCGCTAAATGAATAAATGTAAATGTAATGTAAAATCTTGAGGCGTATTTTGTTGTTTTTGCGTTGTAAGAGTCTGTCCTTTTGTTCGTTCGGAGACGCTGTGCGGTTGTGACTTTCCGCACATCTTCTGTAGCAGTGTTCATCTCATCCTTTTCATTCCATAACCTTTTACACGATAACACGAGAACTCTGTTGTTCAAGCACATCGTGGAAGTTTGTATGCGTTTCAATTATTCTCCGCTTCCGCACACACCGAGTGTCTTTCTCGGCTTTATCTGCCCCTGTTGTGCTGCGTTTATCTCCTGTCTGTGACTCAGCTCTTTCAGTTTGGACAAGTTTAGATCTGATGATTTGAAAAAAGGATGACGGTTGTCTAAGCGTCCTGTTCCGCCGGTGCCAGGCGCTCTGTGGTGAAGCGTGGGCTCGGCGCGAGTTTATTTCTCCTCGTTCAGCGGTGACGTGAACGCTCGGTGAGCCCCGGCACGACCGGGACGAACGGCGATGAGAGATGAGAGCAGCACGGGGAGTGCAGCCGTAATTCAAACCCGAAGCAGCGAGCAAGAGCGAACGTTCTGGAAATGGAAAAAAGCTGGGTGGGTGTATTTTGATTGAATGCTGTTACTCTGTCAGATATGGTTTTTATTGTCCTGTTTATATACATGTATATAGCAGGGTTCCTCTAGGACCATGACGCAACACTAAAACACTGTACATAGGACTCAATAACCAGAGAACAGAGGTGACCTCGAAACTCTGATCATCAGGCTGCGTAAATGTAAATTGTGATTGATTAGTAAGAAAGAAAACATGACACGGCATGTTGCTATAGGAAAATAATCAACAGCGCATGAATGGGAGTTACTGTTGCCACCTTGAAGTTGATCATTTTTCCTAGAACAACACGTCCTGACGTTTTTTTATTCCTCCTATACTGTAATAATTTGCCAACTCTAACCATAGTTGTTTGTTGTGCGTTGAGATATTGCCCTTTTTTAAAAGTCATTAATAGTTATATTTACAAATTAGTTCCTATTATCACTTACATTATAGCAGCTATAAACAGTCAAGCCTTTCTTCTCTCTCTTTCTCTCGTGATGTTAATACGACCAAAAAAAAAAAAAACCCCAGCTAGTCATGTTACAGAGAAACCACAACACACATTCTCCTCTGGTCAGCTTTACCTCCGACTGTTACAAAGCTCTGACACTGGAGACTCCTTCCATAGATGTTAAATACCAGGAACGTTTACCATAATCAACGATTACACACTTTTGAATAATCTGTTTATGCAGAGCTACGGTCAAGTCAAGCTAGAATGAGCGAATGAATATAAAGTCTGTGGTGTGTTTTTTTTTTTTTGGTCTTGAAAATGAATCACCACCTTGTGACAAACCAGAGTCGAGAATTCAGCAGCGTTGTGTCCTACAAGTAATAGAACAAATCTAAATAAACAGAAGGTCTGGCGGAGTCTTTTCATTCTGCTACTTTTAGAAGAAGCCCTGCGGTTAAAATGTGTATAAAAGTGGTCGTTAGATTTTTATGCTAAGTGTGCACGATGCAGAGGCTCTGATAACATCTCAGCTGTTTCCTCTAACCATATGTGGTCCGAGATGTTGCAATTCCCATTCCAAACATCGACGCAGCTGCCCGAGAATAAAAAAAACAAAACAAAAAAAAAAAAACCAAAACAACAGACTAGGGGAATAACTATGGCTGGGAATGTTTCGCATTTGAAAATTCGGTCTGGTTATCGGTCTTTTCGCTGCACTACCGTACGCGTGAAGCTACAGAGCTGCGACAGACTGCAGAAAAGGATTATTTCTGTAACCTAATAACCTTTTTTTAAATATAACTGTCCGCTAGGCATTCGTGATGAGTCACGCTATCTGCCATTTTCAGCAGCCGGTGTGTGATTTTTCACCCTTCTTTTTAAACAGGAAATGACATTACACCAGTGTTTGAGTCACAGCTTAAGTGCACTCAAATCAGTGAGCGGTTTGGTTAGTCGCTGCGTTGTGCGGTTCTGACATCTCACACCGTTGCAAATACTTTCACAGTGTAGAATAAGAGAACATGGCACATACTTTCACTTCCTGCTTGTTTAACTTGTTTCGCCTTCAGTTTCATCTTGAGTGAGAAGAAGATATAACTCTGGAGTTACAGCTAAAGGGAATTGACTTGACCAGACAGGTTGATTGTGTTTCCTGGATCTGAGCTGCTAGGCTTCTTGCACTCTTCAAAAAAAAAAACCGTTATTAATTCATTTGTTTGTTTGTTTATAATAATAATAATAATAATAATAATAATAATAATAATAATAATTCCTTAGATTTATATAGTGCTTTTCTTGGCACTCAGAGCGCTTTACATATTATATGGGGGGGATCTCCTCAACCACCACCAATGTGTAGCATCCACCTGGATGATGCGACGGCAGCCATATTGCACCAGAACACCCACCACACACCAGTTATTAGTGGAGAGGAGAGAGTGATGTAGCCCATTCAGAGATGGGGATTATTAGGGGCTATGATAGAGAAGGGCCAGTGGGGGAATTTCGCCAGGACACCGGGGTTACACCCCTACTCTTTACAAGGGTTTTTAATGACTACAGAGAGTCAGGAAATCTTTATTTGCATAAAGCCACTTCTTATTAACGCCCAGATTTTGTTGCTAAGGACTTTTTTTGCCCCCGGTAGCAACTTGATGATTAAAAAAGAGCTGAGCATTTTGAGTTGCTCCATCTGTAACCATTTCCTTCATGTCTATTTTTGACTCCTCCCACTCCCACTGCTTCATTCTGTCTGTATTCTGTATAGAATGTCTGTATAGAAATGATAGAATTCTGTAAATACAGAAATAGTTAGTTTGTAGTGTCATAAGACTGTAGTCTTTATACGGCGGTTATAATCTGTTAGTTTCTATCCTGATAAAGCTCTCGATTCGATTCTATTCTGCAAGTTCTATTCCTTTTTTGTTAGAATTCTATTCTATTCAACTCTATGAAACTATTCTAGTTTCATTAGAATATGTTCTTTTCTATTCTATTTGTCCTATTCTGATATCAATGTTCTATTCCTTTTTTTGTTAGAATTCTATTCTACTCAAGCGCTATTCTATTCTAATGAAACTATTCTTTTCCATTCTATTTGTCCTATTCTATTAGTTCTATTCAATTCCTTTTTGTGTTAAAATTCTATTCTATTCTGGTCATTCTATTCCTTTTTTTGGGCATTATAATTCTATTATATTCAAGCTTTATTCTAGTCTAATTCTATTCTATTCTGATAGTTCTGTACTTTTGTTAGAATTCTTTTCTAACTCTGTTCTATTTTGTTCTATTCTGATTAAACTCTGTTCTGTTTTATTTCATTTTATTCTGCTAAAACTCTGCTCCTTTCTATTATCTTCACTTCCATTTCGATAAAGTTCAAGTCTGTTCTATTCTGATAAAACTCTCCTTCTTCTTCTTCTTCTTCTTCTTCTTTTTTTAAATTTTTATTATTATTATTATTATTTTTTTTAATTCTGGTAACTTTTTATTCAATTCTGATTTTTTTTTTTTTTTAAATTCTGTTCTGATAAAACTGTTCTATTTTGATAAACTCCTTTATTTTGATAACTTAATTCTCTTCTGATAACGCTATTCTGATCTGTTCTGTTCTAGCGCCTCACGTCTTAATATGCAAGTGATCATGACGAATTTTTGAAAATGCAATTTAACCGATGACGTCTTTGATCACACATTAGCTACCTTCCCCTGAATAGAGTTGGTTTAACACTGCAGCGCACTGCTTTACCAATGCCTCACTGTGACCCCGGGACTTTTCACTTACAATAATAGTAATGATAATCATCATAATTATATCACCTGTATCAGCTCTGCTTTAATGAAATGAACGATAAGTTCATATCGAATAGGAAGTGTGATTTTCTGTGGAGTGGTGTCAGAATCACTAACACGTGCGAGTGTTAAAAAAAGAGAGACACAGAACGAGCATCTCAGCAGGGTCCTGTCAAATGCTCTCATTTTAATCAATGTTCCCTTTTATACTGCACACGGGGTGCGGTTGACACATGCACAAAACCTATTTTTCCACTTGAGATCTACACTTGCAATCAAAATCATTCAACCCTCATTTCAAATTAGGTTTAGTGTCAAAATGTACAGACTTTCAGCTGTTTGCGATGAACAAATCAAACAAAAGCAATTGAAATAGTTCAACACAATGAATGCTTCAAG
>JANDJT010000001.1:33422906-33438079 GCA_024331685.1 Stegophilus panzeri | reverse complement strand
ATGCAGGTCAAATTTGTGCGATCTCTTTCTGATTGTAGAAGCATGCACTTTGACACCAACAGTTGCAAGACTTACTAGCAGGTCCTACTATGAAATTTTGGGTTTCTTGGAGACTTTTTTTTTTTTTCGCACCAGATGGTCTGCTCTTGGACTGAATTTGCTGGGACGGTCAGTGCTGGACAAGTTGGCAGTCGTTTGACATCTGCACCATTTGTAGATTATTCTCCTTACGGTGGAATGATGTATTTCAAATAACTTTGGAGATCTTTGTAAATCTCTTGCCAGACTCATAGGCATCCACAACCTTTTTTTTTTTCCTGAAGGTCTTAGAGAACTCGTTAGATCCTGGCATGATGACATCACACATTTAAGTAATGAAGGGAACACCAGACACTAGATGTGAGTTTTAAATAAGACAGGTTCCACCTGCACTCCCTAAGGAGGTTCTAATCACTGGCACCCAATCTTGAACACCTGATTCTAATTTTATGGTTTTGAAGGTGTGATATGTCAATTTTATGTGTCATTTGATAGTGTATCAACTTTATTAATAGGCATGGTTTCAAAGGGGATCAAGTTCAGCTCAATTCATTTATTTATAAAGCACTTTTAAAACAGCCTCACGACTGACCAGTCTGTACATGAGCAAGGTAAACAAATACAAAATTTAAACAAAAACAAAACCTAAGGAACGACAATTAACGTATTAAAAGCTAAGGAAAACAAATACGTTTTCAGAAGAGATTTGAAAATGGATAGAGTGGGTGCTATGCTACGTTACACTGGCAAGCTATTCCACAATCCAGGCCCCACCACCGAAAAGGCTCCATCTCCTCTGCGTTTTAGCCTTGAACAAGGGACTGTCGGTAGGCTAAGCTTACCAGACCTTAAACTTCTGGGAGGGTTGTAGAGACACAATAGATCAGACAGGTAGTTAGGAGCAAGGTTATGTAAGCATTTATACACAAATAGAAGGATTTTAAAAATCGATCCAAAATTGGACTGGAAGCCAGTGGAGAGCTTGCAAAGTGGGAGTGGCATGATCATATTTGCGACCATTTTTTTTTAGAAATTTAGCTGCAGCATTTTGAACCAGTTGAAGTCGAGCTACCTGGGACTTAGAAATACCGCAGAACAGGGAATTACCGTAATCCAAACGTGAGGTTTTAAAGGCATGACTCAAGGGATTTTTCAGACAGAAACTGTTTTGTTTTGGAGAGTATATAATGTTCTATATAACAACAGAGGATGCATGTTTGTCTAATGATAACCGACTGTCTAGAAAAACACCCAGGTTCCATACACAATAAGAATTAAAACCAGACAAATTTCCCAGAAAGGTGTTTATTAAACTACAATTTGTCGGATGAACTGAAAACTATAACCTTGGTCTTGGACTCGTTTAGAGTCAAAAAGTTACTGGCTAATCGGAGCTTAACCTCATTGAGACAGGTTAAAAGAGTTTGTAATGCTGAAGGGTCGTTTCTTTTTAACGGCAGGTAGATCCGAGTATCATCCATATAAAAGTGAAAAGATACGCCATACTTTCTCAGAATCAGACCTAAGGGGAGCATGTAGAGGGAGAAGAGCGAATGTCCCAGAATAAAGCCCTGAAGAAGTCCAGATTCAAAGGGAGTAGCAGAGGAGGTAAAAATACCAATCCTGACGGGAAAATATCTCTCCGATAGATAGGATTTAAACCAATTAAGAACCGAACCTTTTAGCCCCACATGGGATTCTAATCAAGATAGAAGCAAGTTGTGATTGACAGTGTTGAAGGCTGCAGATACAGTTGTGCCCAAAAATTTGCATACCCCTTGCAGAATCTGCTAAATCTTAATACTGTTAATAAAATAATAGAGATCATAAAAATCCCATGTTTTTTTTTATTTTTATTTTTTTTATTTAGTTCTGTCCTGAATAAGCTATTTCACATAACAGATGTTTACATATAGTCCACTAGACAACATAATAGCTGAATTTATAAAAATTACCACATCTGTAAGTTTACATACCCTTGATTCTTAATACTGTGCGTCATTACCTGGATGATCCACGACTGTTTTTTTTTGTTTTTTTTGTTTTTTTTTGTTTTGTGAGAGTTGTTCATGAGTCCCTTGTTTGTCCTGAGAAGTTGAACTGTCCACTGTTCTTCAGAAAAATCCTCCTCAGCATATTCTGCATATTTGACCCCTTTCCAACAGTGACTATATGATATTGAGATCCATTTTTTCACACTGAGGACTCGAACACAACTATTACATAAGGTGCAAACATTCATTGATGCCCAAGAAGGTAACACAATACATTAAGAGCCAGGGGGATGTAAACTTTTGAGGGAGATGTAAACTTTTGAACGGGATGATCGGTGTAAATTGTTAGTATTTTGTCTTCTGGGAGACACGTGCCTCTTATTTAGTATCTGAAGGGCAGTAATAAATGAAAAAATAAGCTCTTTAAACAAAATAACAATTTACACTGATCATCCTGTTCAAAAGTTTACACCCCCTGGCTCTTACTGTAGTGCGTTGACTTCTTGAGCATCGAGAACATGTATGAGTCCCTCAGTTGTCTCAGTGTGAAAAGGTGGCTCTTAAATTCATATAGTCGCTGTTGAAAAGGGGTTAATATGCAGAAGATACTGGAAAAGTAAAGAATGTGCAGGACCTGGAAGATTTTTCTGAAGAACAGTGGGCAGTTTAACTTCTCAGGACAAACAAGGGACTCATGAACAATTATCATAAAACATAAAACATTCGTGGATCATCCAGGTAACGACACACAGTATTAAGAATCAAGGGTACGTAAACTTTTGAACTGGGTCATTTTTATAAATTCAGCTATTATCTTGTCTTGTGGACTATATGTAAACATCTGTTAGGTGAAATAGCTTATTCAGGACAGTATTAAAACAAAAAACAACTTGGGATTTTTATGATCCCTTTTATTTTGTTAACAGTATTAAGATTTAGCAGATTCTGCAAGGGGTATGCAAACTTTTGGGCACAACTATAAGTCTAAGAGAACTAAAATCGCAGAATTCTCAGCATCAGTAGAAACTAAAATGTCATTTAGAACTCTCAACAGATTCAGTGCTGTGAAAAGGCTTAAACCCTGACTGGAAGACTTTTAAAATTTGGTTCTTATTTAAAAATGACTGAAGTTGACTTTTTACAGTACCTTGGAGATTAAAGGAACCACTGAGATAGGGTCATAATTGTTTAAGACAGATGTGTCCAAAGAAGGCTTCTGAAGTAGGGGAGAAACAGCGGCCACTTTCAGGCATTCAGGAACAGAACCGGTTAGTAAAGCCTTGGGCCAACAGACGCCGATATTACCAGTTTAAAATATCAGGATAAAATACTGGGATCAAATGTTTGTCTCTCCAAATACGTCAAAAAACCCCAACAATTTCCATGGGGGGGGGGGACTTTTTTTTTTTTTCCAGCTGACTGTAGAAGGAACGGTTCTCCTCTTCATGTATAATATTCCAGAAGTATTCATTGTACTGTAACTGACACAAACCGTATTTTTCCCAAAGGCCAGCGACTTTAGATTAAGTTTAACATTTGATTAGGCAACTCTGATCAAAGGTTAAACTGTGCTCAGCTTGGCTTCCCTTGTGACACACAGATGAACCTCTTTGTTTCAAACAAGAGTGAATTGATTGAATGAAAAGTACTGGCTTCAGTACTTTCCACTTTGAAGCCGTAGCAGTGTATGGCCGTTTCTACTGCTGTAAATACTGCTGTCTGTCTGAGGGATCATCACCAACTGGATTTATTAATAGCGGAGAGGTTCGATTGTCATTCATTTTATTTTATTTTTTAAAATCCGGTATTGATGACGTTTTCCCAGGAGGAGAAATAAGCCAGGGCAAGATTGTTCAAAATGTCTGGCAGCTTAATCATTTGGCAAGGATCCATGTTGTTGTTGTTGTTGTTGTTGTTGTTGTTGTGTGTTTTTTTTATTTTTTTTTTATTTATTTATTTTTTTTATTTTTATAAACCCATTTTTTCTAATGTGGTCCTACCAACTATTTAGTTATCTTCTGTTATATGCTTTCTCTAAGACACATGAAGCCACCACATCTTCTAGAACTGCTACTTGTGTTAGGTCTCATGGCAGCTGAACACTCCGTATACAGTACATGAGCCTTCAGAATCCCACAGTTGGTTAGTACCACTCTGATTTATGGGAGCGAGTAATGCTGCCCCTTCCACCCAGAGAGGAGAAGTTAGTTCAGTTTTTTCTCTGTATCCATCACTGATGGATGTGGCATCGTCTCCCGACGATGGTGGTTTTCGATGATAACGATAATGCTTTTCGACATCTCCAGTTGGTGAAGTTAAGTCATTTAAAACTCCACAGAAAACTTGCCTTTGCTGTATATCTTCTATGGCTGTTTTTCCAAGTTTGGAAAGGTAGAAAACAAATGCTATCCCAGTGTGCATTGAGGTTAATGTAGAACCAGCTGAGTGGTATGCTGGTGGAGCAGATAGCACTCCGACCTCACATATCCAGGGTCCGCGGTTCTATCCTGAGCACGATGCTTGCACTCCCTTTGTCTGCATGGGGTTCCTCTGGAATCTCCAGTTCCCTCTGACCTTCCAAGAACATGCTCATGGGTGAATTGGTGCCCCTAGTTAAGAATGATGTGTATGAATATAAGTGGTGTCCTGTGATTGACTGTCATCTGATCCTGGAGATATTCCCTCCTACAGTGTTCCCGGGATAGGCTGCGGAGCCACTGCACCTCTAACCAGGTTGCAGTTAGTAAAGATGAAATAAATAATGAATGAAACTGGCTTGTTCTGACAGTGCCTTGAAACAAAGGCAGAAACGTAAACATAGAATAATTTGCATCGTCTTGTCTCTGTCACTGACTCTGTTATTCTTTGTTCCTTTGCAGAATTGTTGGCATTCTATGGTGCAGTCCTAGCTGGATCCAAGAGGATGTCTCCCAGCATCCTGTCAGTGCTACCTAAAGGGAGACTCCATCAGCATTCTCTTCCTCTCTGGCAACTGTAGATGAAGAACCAGCACACAATGATAGAACACCAGTGATTCCTGCCTTTGAGGTTCCTCACCTCCCCACCCCTCTTCCTTACACCCCTTCCCAGCCCCAAGCCTGACCATGCTGCGTTTCCTACCCCTCAAACTGGGCCGAGTGTACCGCTGCCTGAAGCTGATCTTTATCGTGGGCCTGTTTGTTGTGCTCTTGATGAACACTCACACTCTTCTCGCCTCCTTTCAGAAGAACGAGCTAACGGACCGGCGCTTCATCCATCTCAACAAGTGCCCGGCTTGCTTCGGTACCAGTTGGTGCCGCAAGTTTATGAATGGACAAGTATCCTTTGAGTCGTGGGGCCGACTGCGTTTTCTTGACGTCTTCAATGTAAAGAATGTTTTCTTTGCCCAGTACGGTGAGCCACGGGAAGGCACGCGCCGCATCGTCCTCAAGCGCCTCGGCTCCAACCAGGAGCTGGCGGACATCGACCAGAAAATCTGCAAGCGGGCTACCGGTCGACCTCGTTGTGACCTCATCCAGGCCATGTACAAGACCGAGTTCGCACGACTTAATGGAGATGTTCGCCTCTTGACGCCTGACGTAGTGGAGGGCTGGTCTGACCTGGTCCACTGCCCCTCGCAGAGACTGCTAGACCGGATAGTCAGGAGATATGCTGAGACTAAAGACTCTGGAAGCTTCCTGTTGAAAAATCTCAAAGACACAGAGAGGATGCAGCTTCTGATGACGCTGGCTTTTAACCCTGAGCCTTTGGTTCTGCAGGTGGGTCTTGACATCTCTACTCATGCTAGCTGTCCAGTCTTCTGTTATGGTTAATACTATGATTATATAGTTATTTCACCAAGGCACTGGAAGTGTTTAATTGATTGTGAACAGATTAATATTGTCTATGCGGAGATGAATACATGCAGGGTGGGACAAATCACTGGCCCGGGCATCCGGTAGGGCATGCTGATCATTTCTCAAGGGAGCAAACACAACATGCTATCTCGGACACCTTCTTATAAAATGATAGTTCTGATGGCTGAGTCATCCTCTAAGCAAGAATTTATTATTAGTTACCATTTGTTTTAAGTTTCCAGGCAACCAAAACATGAGACTGGGCAGGCCACTGGAACTTTCACTTGTGCAGTGGGCTAGCTGATGGATTTCTGCTTTGCCACCCCTGACATGGCATCACATTTGGCCAAATTGTTCATGTAAATCGCATCTTAATCTAAGAAGTACAAACTTCCCCAAAATGCTCTTCATGCTAGTAAACAGAATGCGGAGTTTTTTTTTAATTATTTTTAAAGCAGCCATGATCACAGTGTTTCAGTATAACTGATTACTGGAGCATGCATACTCTGTTCTCACAAACTGTCTGAGACATCTTGACAGAATCTTCCTACCTGTAATGTACGAGTTGTGAGGTTACAGGCTGATTATAATGTTTGTGTTTGAATTGCCCTTGATAACTCTCCGAGCAGAATGGAAACTGTCAATATGACATGGTGCAAATGGGCTGGGAAAACGTTGCTGAAAATTATTACCCCCCAAACCCTTTCTTCCCATGGTCATATTTCTTGTGTAAGTCACAGTGTGTTTCGAGCCTGAAACAGGCTTTCGTCTGTAATCTTAGTTGCTGTCTTTGCAAGACCTTAATTGCAGCTTCTAACTTGGATGGGCTTGACTGTAGCCGTGATGTGTGGGGAGGTTTTTTTTTTTTTTTTTCTTTCCTGTGTGTGTTCAATTATTTAAGCTAATGTTCAGTGGGTTTTAAATTCAGAAACTGCATTTATAACCGAGACAGCTCCAAAATAACCCACAAAACGGGTTTGGTTAAATAAACCGAATTAGGAAGATGTGTCTGCTTTCTCATCCTTCATGTCAGTCGGGATATCATCATCCATCATGTTTAATGTCTTGTGTTGAAATGATGGCAATAGATATTATAGTCTGTTATTGGCTGTGATTTCCCATACTGATTAGACAATCAATTCCAATTTCAGCCGGCATTGATTGCGGCTCGTGAAGAACTAGGACAGAAAAAGAACGGCTTTGTGAAGACGTTCAGTGTCTGAGCTGACCACTGATCTATCGCAGGATCCCTCATGCACCTGCAGGCATTTGGACAGACAAAAGAGAGCTCAGCTCCTCAGAGACTCGAGTCGATAAATTTCTGATTAGTCGTGTGCTCACTCTCGGTCTCTCTTCTTCTTCTTCCAGTACTTCCCACAGGTCTGAAATATACTCGCGGTGGTAGCCGGTGGAAAAGGCTGCCATTACTCGCCAACGGTCTACTACATGTAACGAACAACGACTAATGTCTGACTGCACACAATATTTTGATTTACTGAATATTTATATTGATTTCACATGATATATTTCACACATCCAGCCACCCCTAAGCCTCCTCTCGTTCAAACCGCATGGGAAGAGTAAGACGAAGTAAAAAACAAACTCTTTAGCATGTACGAACCTGGCACTGTTTGTCAGAGCACTTAATCTTTCTGGGTTTTTCCAAAGAAGAGCCTCGATGCCTCTGCATATGGGAACACCCCCGCTGCTGGTCCGTTTATTGATATTCACAGACGTGCAGGCAAGTGCTCCCGTTTTCAAACTGTTTCTCAGGTCAGTTTTGACCTGAAAAAACATGAAAAGCAGGCACTTGGCTTTAGATGAACTCTACAGAAATTGGATGCTAAATACATTTAGTGCTGAAAGAAAGATTAAAATCCACTTCCCCTGTTCATGGTTGAAAAACCTCTCGCACAGTGAACACTGGAGATGGGGATGACCAGCCCTGCTTACGCTAAAAGTCCAGAGGTTTGGGAATATTTCTGCCCGTTCGTTGCTTTCACTGGGTAGCAGCTGCATCATCTGAGCTTGCGTCTTGTCCTTCAGAGATTAGCCAAGGCAGGGCAAAGGAGCATAATGTGAAATTGACACATTTAGAGATGTCAAGACAGACAAGACCAAATAATTCAGTTCGTATTTATTCAGGTAATTTACCAGGCTTAAATGATACCGTATAGATCATGGCTACGAATTAAGAATTCGGTCTAATTCGGTTTTAGTAAGTTGTGGCTATGTTGTACTAATTCATTTCCTCGTTTTACTTCAATCAAAACGAGGGCACGAATTAGTACAACATGGCCACGATTGACTAAAATGAGGGAACGAATTCTTAATTCATTGCCGTGATATTTTAATTTTTTTTCCCGCAGGTCACGTGCGGGTCTCCGTACTAGGAGACCATTCTCACGATAGCAGAGTGAACAGGCACGGAAGGGGTAGAGCGATGGGAGATTATCCACTAGTTAATCGACGGCAGATTGTGTCGTTATCTCGGACGGATGAAAAAAATTATGCAAGATTGGTTCGCCAAATATACTTGGGCAGTCATTAATATACCTGGGCGGGCTGTCCAAGTAAAATCTGTGTGGGAAGCACTGTCGTCTTCTTTCTCGTTCCCATTTACCTTCCTGTTTTCTCTCTGTGTCCCCTTTCATTTTTATCCGTTTCCGTCAGTATTTTTTTGTTTGCTTTCATTTGCTCCTTCCTGGATTCAGCAGTTCATTGAAATAGTTCACGAGTAATTGGAAAAATAACTGAGTCTAAAAAATCTCATCTAAAGTTGTCGGGACTTTTTAGAATCGGGTCAAGTACAAGCACGATGTTCTATGCTATAAAGCGTCTTTTCATTGCACTTTTTGCAATAATAACACTAGTGGGATTGGATTTAGTTGGTGAAGTGGACATGGTTAAGAAAGCAGAATGACGTCACTGAAAGTGAGTGCATGAGAAAGCGAAAAGCAGATCAACCATGTTCGATAGGGATTGATATTCGTTCATTTTCAGTGAGCACTAGCGATGTCAAGTTTGCGGTTGATCCCGAGCTTATCCTGGGAGCAAAGGGTGTGAGGTGGGAATACATAGTGGATGGGACGCCAACACTCATTATGGGGGGAAAAAAAAAATTTAAAAAAAGGGTTGCTTAGAAGTGGTTGCTTAGCGGTTAAGGCTCTGGGTTACTGATCGGAAGGTCGGGGGTTCGAGCCACAGCGCTGCCACTGTTGGGCCCTTGAGCAAGGCCCTTAACCCTCTCTGCTCCAGGGGCGCCGTATCATGGCTGACCCTGTGCTCCGACCCCAACTTTCTAACATGCTGGGGTATGTGAAGAAAAGAATTTCACTGTACTCTATATGCGATTAATAAAGACTCATTATATCTAGGGACAATTAAGAGTCGCCAGACCACCTATCCATCACTGACCATTTCACACTGCATCAGTTTGGTGGACAGTAGGGCTTGCAGACAAGGCACACGCACTCCACACTCTTTGGCTTTGCCAAATTCTAAGGACGCAAAGAACGGACTTGTCTTGACGGGTTAGCTTGGAAGAGCGAACTCGGAAAGACGGGAGGACATGGAACGCATCTTTGCGAGAATTGAAATGTGCTGTGAGCTTCCTGTTGCGCGATGGACCGTCCCAGCACATTTCAACCTCATATACAGTCTATATTCAGGGCACTGTATATCTCAGTCTAAATAATATATCAAAAGCATTCTTTTTAGATGCATATTTTGATTTATTTTGATAATCGTCATTAAAAAGATGTTACAACTACAGTGCCGCAATGACTTCTGGGACTTCAGGCGGGTCCAGTGCGCTCAGGCCTGCGTCCGATATCAAGAACACATCCAGGTAATTTCATGCGTCTCTGATACATAAGTTCTTGAGTATTGGAATTGAACTTTGGCGGTGGATGATGTAGAACGAGTACACAAGAACGCAAGTTCGCTTAAGAACGTATATTGAGAAACGGCTTTTGTCTCGGAGAGATCTCTGCTTTTTGATCCGAGTCCTGCTTTTTCACAGTGCTAAATGCAAGAGCTATCTCTCATATGACTCTGTGGATATTTTATTCAGAAACAAGAAAAAGAAAATTGAGAAAAATGTTGAGGGCATATTGGTTTGGTATTCCATTTCGGTATGACGTGCCAAATAATTTGTCATGGAAACAGTTTTTTCATCCTTCCATTTTGCCCTTGCCCTCCCACACAAATAGAACCGGATTCAGGGATCTGCTGCGCGTGTCGGCTAATTAAATTGATTTCTCTCTCATTGGCTGTTTTCTCATTTAACATTTTGATGTGAATATCTTTCCTCAAGATAATGCGCCACTCAAATTGCAGTGGATTTTTCTTGGCTGCTCTTTCTCTTGTATATCTTCCAACTGCATGGGCTTAGGCCCCTCATAAATAGTTAATTTTACACTGAACTTGTGAACTTGACTTGTGCTCCTCAGGAGGAGTGTGTGTGGCTGGAGATAAGCCTCTTTCTCAAAGCACTTGGCCAGGAGCTGCACCTGAGGCCCCGTCCTCTGCTCCCACTCCTCCGAGAGACCAAGCGAAGGCAGGAGGCGGAGCTTTCTAGAGCAGGGAAAGACTTAAAGAATGAATGGTTTCTGTCTGCGATCACCGTTTGCTTTGTGCATGTGCGATGTTTTGATAAGTCCTGCTCCTCACGCAGCTCGCACAGCCGAGTATCCGACCTCAAACAAATTGAGCTGACTTGTTTAGACTCAAGCGCAGGCTTAGTCAGGAAGTGTCAGGTTTTTGCGAGTTGCTGAGCTGTGCATTCATGCAATGGAAACTTGCTTCTTTGCTCTTTTTTAGCGGTATTTTTCTTGCTAGTGAAGAGCAAGCATACCAGCTCTCCAACTTGGCATCCTGCTCTGCTCTGGCTGTAAAATCCCGACCCCCCCCCTCCTCCTGCTTGGCTGTGTGAGAAACCAGATTCCTTCTTTGTCTCTGGAACACAATCCTGAGCGTTGTTTCGAGTTTGGCCCACGACGCATCGTCCCACTGAAAAACGCAGCTTGCCAATAACATTCCCACAGTCATGTGCCTGTCAGTTTGGCTTTGAGTAATAAATGTTTTTAGAAGCTGAAATGATCGCAACAGGAACTCTGTTTGAGATACTGGGCTTGGTGTCTTACTGATATAGCGGCACTTTACGTAGAAGGAATAGAACCCCTTTGGGAGGTGCTGTTATAGGAAAATAATCAACAGCCGGATGGTGTGATTCAGCCCAACACAAAGCAGAGTTCCTGGTACCTCTCTGACATTTTCTTATAATAATGTTTTATACATTTTTCTTTGTTAATGACGACCATTATGCAGATCATGTAGATAATGTAGAAAACAATAAATCACCACCTTCTTCTCAATCAGAATCAAGAATTCGGAAGCACCCTGGTCTATTTAAAAAAATAAATAAATAAAATAAATAAATAAATAAAAAATGAGCGAGAGAATTTTTTTTTTTTTTTACAAAATCCTTTCTACTTCCACGCTGTTAATGTGCCAGATTTCAGCCATAAAAGCTTTCTTTCTTTCTTTCTTTCTTTCTTTCTTTCTTTCTTTTTTTTTTTCTCTTTTCTTTTCCTGCTAATTAGCCTAGCAGGGGTTCTTCACATCTACAGGTCAGTAATTCAGTGACCCACTTTCCCATCAAAGGCTCGTGTTTCAGCTTTTCCGGATCTCAAATTCCCGGCCTTGTCGGGTTCTACGTGTGTTTAATAGACGGAATGGGAGTGTCCGGTTTGAGCTGCCTACCTCCTCTAACAAACCCGGGTTTTTTTTATGGCTTCCCCATTTAAGCAGCTGCTCCATCAAACACTGTTAGCCTGGAGCATGTGACCAGCCATTTTACACACACACACACACACACACACACACACACACACACACACACTGGTGCAGGCAACATCTGCTCAGTCATCCAGACAACAGGAGATGACAAGCCTGGAGGTTAACTCGGGAACTGCTCTCCTCACTGCTGTTCTCGCATCTTCTCTTCTCTTCTCTTCTCTCTTTTTTTCGTCTCAGTGGGTCAGGAGGAAGTCATTTATTTGGATGGAGCAGGTCGCAGTACAAAAGGGAGGAAAGCAAAAATAAAGGGAACGTCCGCACACAGTCGAACCTCGGCTTATCCCTCTACCGCGGCGGCGGCTGAGGAAAAGTAAACAGCCGAGCGCCTTTGACCAAGCACATGGCAGTGTTTGCGTTTTTAAATGAAGCCTGTGCTGCTGTTTACTGAGCGACTGAAGAGTAGCTAGTCACATAGCCATTAAACTTCATTTCACAGAAACATCATCCTAATTTTAGAATCTTTGTGTGTGTGTGTGTGTGTGTGTGTAGACATTCAATTATTGTCTCTAAATATTTCTGCAAGCCACCAGCGCTCTAATAAAACGAGAGATGAGCCAACCGACATGCGAATCTGAAATGATTCGAACTCTCCATTATAAACAGACACTTCCTGGAAGCTCCGCCCCCCCAGTCTTATCTCGCTCTCGCTTTCTGTCATGATAATCGCAAAATATTCTGAGGTCGATGAAGTTTAAAAAAAAAAAAAAAAAAAAAAAAAGCTGTCATTGTATGTTCAACTTTACTGTATATATTTATATACAAACATGTATTCCATAATGGTTTACAATATTTTGGTTTTCAGTAAGTAAGAGAAGATTAAAAAGCTTAAAAATATTAAATCGTCCTACATCAAAGTGTCAAATGTAACACTTTATAAATGATATTACACAGTAGAAAGTTATTAAATATGCTGATTTTTATTTATTTATTCTTTTTTTTTTTTTTTTTGCTCAGCACTGTGAACATTAGATAACTGATTTCTAAAAGGATTACATCATGTTTATTGTTGTTGTTTACGTTTAGTTTTTACTGCACATTACTGCAGAATTAGCTGTAATAAGAGTTTGTGATTGTTGCGGCCAAAAACGCTCGATGTTGCCGAGGATCACTTGTTGTTTACCAACAAGTGATGCGTGTTGGTAAACGAGACCTTTTAGCTGTGCTCATGTTCGACGCATGTGAATCGAAGAACGTTTTGGCTGAACGCGCATCGCGATGACGTCACGTGACACATCTCGGTCCGAACCTTCAGTAATTTTTTTTTTTTTTATTTTTTTTTTTTTTTTAATTTTCAAGCTCCTCGGATTATTGTGGAGTTTCCTTGATTTTGCGTTCTGGAGGCACTGACGAATCCCCTACCCTGCTGAGCTTCCTGTCTGCACAGCTGGTAAAAGTATCACTCCTCCTCTACTCGTCCTAAACCTGAAACGGTAGAAATGCTCGCCTTCCTGTGTTTTTTAGCCGAACGTTTCCAGACGACGAAACCATTGATCACGAAAATGGAAAATTGCGATCAGGAAAAAAAAGAAATCCGTACCACACAAGCCTACTGGCTTCTGTTGAGAAAACCCAGATGTTTTGGTCTTATTTTTCTTCTTTCGAATCCTGTCGTGTCTGATCAGATTATCTGAGCGCGTCACGTTTTTCACGTCGTCGTTCGCAGGCTCCGTGCTCATGGCAGCCCTGTGAATGGTTTTAAAAAGGCAGGTCTTTAATTAGCGCCTTGCTTTTGTTCGGGTCTGTGGATTCCAGGTACTTTCTGAACGAGGAAGGCTTAACCCTGCTAAAGTCCTCTCACTGAGCGACTCAGACGGCCTTTCATTACAGTGGAGTGGCCTTTGTGTCCACCCTCAATCCTGTTAGTGTAAGGCAGAGTGGAGATTTGGGACGAGCCCTTGCCGGATGCCGTCTGTAGCTGAAGAGAGAGGAGGGTGGGTGGCAGGACGAGGTGTGTGTGTGTGTGTGTGTGTGTTTGCTCGTGTGTGACTGTGTATCTCACACAGATTGTTACCCCTGAATGAGCTGGCTGCCTGTAACCCTAATCCCCTGCCCACGTGGCTCATATAAACGGCAGCTGTGTTTAGTTAAGGAAATGCCCTGTGGTGTTTCAGGCTCGGTTCCTCGCCCCTGCTGCTTCTTGCTGTTACACTCTCATGCCCACATTACGCTTTTTTTTTTCTTGGCACACCTGTGCCGAGTGATCGCGGCCGGCACGCACATCAGTGAGCGGTGATTTGCGGACATGGTTCTTTGGCGTAAAATGCACGCGCCGGTGTGTGCTACCTGTGAGACCGGACGAATAACGGATGGCCCGTTTCCTCGGGGTAATTATCTAGTGAAATGAGTCAGAGCTCGGGAAAACTGACTCACCTCCAAACGCCGTGCGTCCTTAACGTAGGGATGTCATGATACCAAAAAATCTAGTAGTCGGTACCGATACCACCAAAAGTACACGATACTCGATACCAAACTCGATACCGCGGTGTGGTATAAAAATAAAATGAAAAAAAAAATCCAATTTAAAAACTCTCCTGGAGGACATCCTCCTCTGGCTCATACTGCCAAAAAAAGAGGGGGCGGGGGGGATATTTTAGTTATCAAACACTGTCTGACAATGAGTGCAGGTGCATTCCTAAACGCACGCACACACACAGGCGCACGCACACACTCTGAATTCAAGCATTAGTTTAAATTCACTGATATGGTGGCAGGCCAAAAAGATTTATTAAAAGCATTAACATGTGAATAATTATTAGTGACGTTAGGCTACATTTATCTGACAGGACACGGGCTGAATGGCGATGCACGGTGGAACATTAGGAGGGAGTTTATAACACTGCAATGCGTTAGCGTCGTTAACAAATAACCGGCTATCGCTAACATTACATGGAGCGTAACGTTAACTGGTTTCACGACCACAATGCAGCTGTCTCAAACATACATAACATACAGGACTGTCTTTCAGGTGCGTCACCAAATTCCAGGTGTTTCCTCGCTTTGTTTGAAATGAACGATAGCATCGGGTGCACACCGGCTCCAGTGCATCAGTTATGTTTGTTGTCATCCGCCTCGAATGCGAAGTATTTACATATTCCATACCACATTTCCTCTCAACGAGTCGGGGCGGAGCTAAACTCCTGTAGTTTTTCCTGTGTACTTGTAGTTGTTGTTCTTCACCACTTGTGGACCGACTAAAACACTTGCCCGTATTTGCTGCCCCAGTTCCAGAGAATTGCAACCTCGATGCCTCCATTAGAATCGGTACTAACACTGCTCCAGAAAAACAAGTACCGTCACGTTTTAAGAATGTTGGTACCGACTTGGTACCGAAGTATCGGTTCTCGCTCCTTTTAACACTGATTTCAGAACAGCTGCAGATTCTGAACGTGATATTGTCTCTGTGTGTCTTTCTCACTGTGTGTGTGTGTGTGTGTGTGTGTGT
>JANDJT010000001.1:33405344-33422357 GCA_024331685.1 Stegophilus panzeri | reverse complement strand
CTCTCTCACTGTCTCTCTTCTGTGTGTTTCTCTCTCTCACTGTCTCTCTTCTGTGTGTTTCTCTCTCTCTCTCTCTCACTGTCTCTGTTGTGTGTTTCTCTCTCTCTCTCACTGTCTCTCTTCTGTGTGTTTCTCTCTCTCACTGTCTCTCTTCTGTGTGTTTCTCTCTCTCTCTCTCTCTCACTGTCTCTCTTCTGTGTCTATCTCTCTCTCTCTCTCACTGTCTCTCTTCTGTGTGTGTGTCTCTCTCTCTCTCTCTCTTCTGTGTGTCTATCTCTCTCTCTCTCACTGGCTCTCTTGTGTGTTTCTCTCTCTCTCTCTCTCTCTCTCTTCTGTGTGTCTATCTCTCTCTCTCTCTCTTCTGTGTGTCTATCTCTCTCTCACTGTCTCTCTTCTGTGTGTTTCTCTCTCTCTCACTGTCTCTCTTCTGTGTGTTTCTGTCTCTCTCTCTCTTTCTCTCTCTCACTGTCTCTTCTGTGTGTTTCTGTCTCTCTCTCTCTCTCTCTCTCTCTGTCTTTCTTTTTTAATAGACAAAATATCAAACCTTCACTTCCTCATACTGACTCGAACTGCTGTTCTGGTGCACTGAAGTGTGTGTGTGTGTGTGTGTGTGTGTGTGTGTGTGTGTGCAGGTTTTCCCAGACATTTAAAACACTTCTGCTGAGGCCGTGGCTTTAAACGATTATTTTTCCCTCCTGCTCTACACATTTTTGCAGGTTATTTGTACTAGTAATAAATGTTAAAGAATGACTATTGCACATGTAATCACTCGGCTGTGTTACTGCCCACTGCTGGACTCTTTATTATACACAGTTTACCGCATCTTTAGATGTAGGCAGTTAATAGTTGCTGATTACGTCGATCATGTTGTGTTCAGCATCATTCTCAGTGTATCCTGGAGCTTTAATGATATGATTACTGCCTGTGTGTCTGTGTGTGTGTGTCTGTGTGTGTCTGTGTGTGTGTGTGTCTGTGTGTGTGTGGTATGGTGTTTACTCGACAGTGGAATTATAAGGGCTCCACGTGACTGTCCCCCAGTGTCCTGGCCTGTTTTTAAACTTTAATAGGCAGCAAAATGCCAGATGCCCTACTGTCTATCTGTGTGTGTGTGTGTGTGTGTGTGTGTGTGTTTCTCTATTCACCTTTGGTTTATTTGTCTTTTGTGGAGACCCCCACTCACTCTGTGCTTTAAAGCAGCCTTTTGGGAGTGTTTGGTGGGTTTCACTGTCTCTGAGTGGACACTTGATCTCTGTGTGTGTGTGTGTGTGTGTGTGTGTGTGTGTGTGAGTGCCTGTCTGGGCTCGTTCCCTGGAGACCTGAGGACTGGAGAACATTGCCACACCCAGCTGAGCACTCTGAGACATGGTGTGTGTGTGTGTGTGTGTGTTTGTGTGAATAATGTCATTAAAATGCTTGTTAGCTGCTTCTTAATTCTAACACGTGATCATTAGCAAGCTGACAAATTTTATTTGTGAAACACAAACTTGCCAGTACTGTACAACACATCTTAGCTTTGTTAGACACACACACACACACACACACACACACACACACACACACACACACACACACACACACTGTGCCTCCCAGAGGAGTGTGTTTGGAAGGTCATTGTGAGCAGATGTGGGGTCACAGGTGTGTTTCAGACTGCAGTGGCTGGCTATCTGTCAGAGTCTCAGTTTCCTTTTCAGCTGGACGTCTCTCGCTCTCGCTCTCTTGCTCGCTCTCTCTCTCTCTCTCTCTCTCTCTCTCTCTCTGTGTGGCTTCTTGCCAATTTTTCTAAGTTTGCACTTGGTTTTCATTCATCTCATTTAGTTAAATAGAGGAATTTAAATCAGTCAGGTATAGCAGGTGTAAATGGTTTGAAAGCAGGTGATTGAGGACCTGGGATCCGTATCCCAGAGTGCACGCCTCGCACATCAGTGACTCGATGGTGCAGGGACAGCACCGATGCAAACACTGTACCCATTGCTAATGCCGTGATCCCGGCACTAACGTCTGCACTGAAGGTGTCCCTGACCCGGAAGCAGGAAGAGAAAGCACAGGAACACACCGAGACCCGAGAAACTCCGCTGAGATAAAGGACACTGTGGTAGAGCTCCAAACCGGTGGGAGAAGAAGAACCAGTGAACGTCATGTCAGAGAGAGAGTGCAGGCCCACTGTTGAGTGACATCTCAGATAACGCTGAATTTGTAAAATGGATACAGCATGTAACAAGGAATGGAAATCTGAACGTGAGAAGGGTTAGACTGAGAAGCTATGGAAGCCAAAGAGACTATGCGTCGTTGTTGTTGTTGTTGTTGTTGTTGTTGTTGTTGTTGTGTTTTTTTTTTTCTTTCTTGTGGTTGTTTTCTCGTAATCACGACTCTTTCTCTGTACTCAACGTAACATGTTGTTTTTATTGTTCTGGAGGCAGCAAAATCTTAGTGCATCATGGATGAACACATTTTGTTTTTACTTTGATCACTCAAGCTGAAATGTCCGGTCCGTACAGGATTTCGTTTGAAATCGTTGCGGCCAAAAATGCTACAGCTTTTTTTTTTTTTCCCCCCCTCAAAATTCGCTATGCAATGCTTGATTTTCGCATCCATTTCTGCAGTCGTGAAATCCCGGACGGGCCGATTAGCTCTGTCTGTCTGTGATTGACATTAGATTACATTATCATTGCATTAGTGTCCTGTACTTGAGAAGGGGGAGACCCTTTCTCTTAGTCTCCAGAGATGGACTTTATCTCCGCATTAACACAACAGTCTCCAGTGTCACCGCTTGTCATAAATTACGGTTACAATTTAAGATGATCTAATTTCTAAACATATATACATTTCTGATACCGATAACATCAGCTTCTGTAGAATACCGATCCGACGCTGATATTCTTACGTTTATACATAACATTACAGCCATAATGGTGACATGCTTTAAGACGTATGTTCGTGTACGTGATCTATTTCGCTTCGGTCAAAGCGGTCTTGGAACCAGCTTTTCACATCAATGCATGTACTCCGTGTCAGTGTTCTGTATATTATTATCCAGCATATTATTATCCATAGTATTATCCAGAGCACCTTACAGAAGTGTTAGATTGTCTTGAATAACAAATCTAAAGCTTTCTGTCAGCTAAGATTCTGCTGAGACGCATAAAGACAACAAGTCGTACAGTATGATTTATTGTTCGTGAATAGGGTTTGTATAGGGTAGTCCCCTTCCGATCAGAAGGTTGTGTGTTTAAATCCCAGCGCCGCTGAACCCTTGAGCACGGCACTTGACCCTCAACTGCTCAGTATAAAATGAGATCAACTTAAGTCACTCTGGATAAGAACCTCTGCCAAATGCCGTAAATGTTTGTTCAGGTGCTTATTAAAGACCTGGGTTTGAAGACGGTGAAGGACTGGGCTGTTCAGACAGCCAGGGGAAGTTCATTCCACCACCTGGCTGCCAGAACAAGTGTGTTAAGGCTTGTATTTTGTGTGTTAAAGCGTGGTGAGTATTACTTGCCAAGCTGTACTTGTGGTTTGGCTTGAGGTGCTCTTTCTATCAGGTTCTGTTTTTTGTAAGGCTGCTTTCACAGAAAAAAAAAAAAAAAACGTTGACCAGAGTCCCATTTGTTCTGATATACAAAACAAACAAAAAATCCTACTGCAACAGCTCTGTTAGCTAGCTAGTATTGATTAACGAACTAGCCTAGCTTGTTTTCGCAAATTTGTGCTGCATAACGTTTCTGCTATGGAACCAGGCAAGCTCTACTGTTGTTGTAGTAGTAGTAGTAGTAGTAGTAGTAGTAGTAGTAGTATATAATACCTGTTATTAGTACCACTATGATTACACCTGTTACTACTACTGTTACTGCTGCTAGTACTATTACTGGTACTGCTATTACTACTACTACTTCTGCTCCTCCTACTGTTACCGCTACCACTGTTACTGGTGTTAGTACCACTATCCCTGCTACTCCTACTGTTGCTGTTACTATTATGATGACTACCATTACTCCTCTTACTGTTACTACTACTACTAAAACTACTACTACTACTACTGTTATTACCATTACTACCATCACTGTTACTGCTGTTAGTACTATTACGGCTGTTACTACTACTAGTCTTACTGCTGTTACTACTACTGCTGTTATCGTTGTTAGTACTATTACTGTTACTGCTGTTGGTAGTACTGCTGTTACTACTACTACTACTAGTGTTACTGCTGTTGGTAGTACTGCTGTTACTACTACTGTTACTGCTACTACTGTTACTGATCTTGGTAGTACTAGTGTTACTACTACTAGTGTGACGACTACTACTACTACTACTGTTACTGCTGTTGGTAGTACTAGTGTTACTGCTGTTGGTAGTACAACTGTTACTGCTGTTACTACTACTACTACTACAACTGTTACTGCTGTTACTACTACTACTACTGTTACTGCTGTTGGTAGTACAACTGTTACTGCTGTTACTACTACTACTACTACTACTACTACTACTACAACTGTTACTGCTGTTACTACTACTACTACTACTACTACTACTGTTACTGCTGTTGGTAGTACCAGTGTTACTGCTGTTACTACTACTTGTGTTACTACTACTACTACTACTACTGTTACTGCTGTTGGTAGTACAACTGTTACTGCTGTTACTACTACTACTACTACAACTGTTACTGCTGTTACTACTACTACTACTACTACTACTGTTACTGCTGTTGGTAGTACCAGTGTTACTGCTGTTACTACTACTAGTGTTACTACTACTACTACTACTAGTACTGCTACTGTGGTGGTACAGGTCTGCTGGTGTCTCAGAGATGGTGCTTCACACCTCTCTCCCTGTCTCATCTCAACATCTCATCCTTCAAATTCCATGCAGTTACAGTTACCTCCCCGATCAACCTTCTCATCATAGTCATCTACCGCTCTCCTGGTCCCCTAGGTCCTGGTCTTCCTGGAGACTTTCTTGAAGAAATGGACATGCTCCTCAGTCTTTTCCCTTCTGTCAGCACCCCTCTTACAGGCCGTGGAGACTTCAACCTCCCCTCTGACAAGCTCGAGTCCTCTTGCCTTCTCCATCTTTTGCATTCCTTCTCCTTGACATTCAACAGCTTCCCACCCACACACAAGGGAGGAAATGTCCTGGACCTGGTCTTCAGTCGCCCGTCTCCAGCTACAGATATCAGTTCTACCCCAATCAACACCTCCGATCATCATTTGGTATTCTTAACCATCATCCTCCCTATCCTGCCTAAAACCAGCTGTCAGTACTTCTCTCCTCCCTGTCGAAACCTCCATTCTATCTCTCCTTCCTCCATAGCTTCCTGCACCCTATCATCCCTTCCAGACCCTGACTCTTTTTCCTCCATACCATTGCAGTTAACCACAGGCAATTTCCTCTCCTCACTTTCCTCATCGATGGCCCTCTTCTGCCCTCTATCCTCTAAACCCAGGAAGGTTTCTTATGCTGTTCCTTGGCTGTCAGATGTGTTACAGAGCAATTGGAGAGAACTAAGAACAGCAGAGAGAAAGTGGAAGAAGTGACTACTGCTAAGACTGCATTCAACAAGGAAAAGCTGGAAACTTCTGCACAAGACCCTCGCAAACTTCACATCATCTTTTCTTCACTACTCAACCCACCAGCTCTTCCTGCTCTGTCCTACTTGACTGCTGAAGACTTTGCACCTTTTATGATGGGAAGATTGAAAAAAAATCTGCCAGACCTTCACTTCTACCCCAACTCCTACACTACCCACTGAGGATTCCTCTTCTCCTTCACTGGCACATTTTTCTAATCTAGCAACAGATGAGATCCTGCAGCTCATCTTGTCCTGAAATCCTACCACCTGCCCATTGGATCCAATCCCTTCCACAATGCTCCAGACCATCTTAAAAGACGTCCTCCCCTTCATCACAACTATCATCAATGGCTCCATATCGTCTGATCATGTACCAACTGCATTCAAGAGTGCAAGCGTTATTCCCATCCTGAAGAAACCCACTCTGGATCCCTCTGATATTGGCAACTACCGACCGGTATCACTTCTCTCTTTTCTTTCTAAAATTCTTGAATGCACTGTCTAAAATCAACTGTCTCTCAACCTCTCACAGAACAACCTCCAAGATCCTAACCAGTCTGGCTTCAAACTGTGACATTCCACAGAGACTGCCCTTTTGGCTGTTACTAAGAAGCTACATGCTGCTAGATTAGCCAAACTGTCATAAGTCCTCATCCTCCTCGAACTTTCAGCAGCTTTGACAGTCAACCACAACACTCTCTTGTCCACCCTCATGAGTCTCTGAATTTGTGGTGGAGCGTGGCAAGTGGTTTGCTTCCTACCTGGAAGGCCGTTCACACAAGGTGACGTGGAAGGGATCCGCATCTGCTCCCCATGAACTCTCCACGGGTGTCCCACAAGTCCCAGTACTTGGTCCTCTTCTGTTCTCCCTCTACACTCGATCTCTTGGTGTGGTCAGATCCTCACGTGGCTTACCATACAACTGCTATGCGGATAACACTCAACTCATCGTGTCCTTCCCTCCCTCAGATCCTCTTATTTCTGCTCAGATCTCAGCATGTCTGGCAGACATCTCATCATGGATGGCAGCTCATCAGCTGAAACTTAATCCCAGCAAAACTGAACTGCTGTTCGTCCCAGGTGATTCATCCCCATGTCAGGATCTTGCGATCTTCCTGGACAACTCTCTGATACCACCTTCCATTACTGCACACAACTTTGGGGTAACCATGGACAGTCAACTGTACTTTTCCTCTCACACTGATGATCCGACACATCTCATGTCGGTTTCTCCTTTACAACATCAGAAGGATTCGTCCATTTCTATCCATACAGGCCACTGAGGTGCTGGTTCAGCTTCTTGTAATTTCGAGACTGCACTACTGCAACTCACTCCTGGCAGGTCTGCCTCTGAGCACCATTCGACCTCTACAGCTTATCCAGAATGCAGCTGCTCGATTTGTTTTCAATCTTCCTAAGTTCTCCCACACCACCCCATTACTACGTTCCCTCCACTGGCTTCCTGTAGCTGCCCGCATCAGATTTAAAACACTGATACTTGCCTACAAAGCCTAAAATGGACTTACCTCAAATCACTTATCACATCCTGCATTGCACCACGCTCCCCGATCCTCTAGCACCACTAGACTGGTCTCAAACCTCTAGGCGTCTGCCAAATACCATAACTGTAAATGTACTATGACTACTACTGTTACTACTACTACTACTCCTGTTATTACTATTACTACTACTACTACTGCTACTATTGTTACCACTACTACTGTTACTGCTGGGAGCCCTGGAACAATTTTTAATTAAAACTAATCTATAGCCAACAAATATGTCATGGTTGTGCTGGATGTAGTTGCATTGCAAAGTATTTGTACAGTAATGATCCTCCTGATAACCAGAAAATAGATGCATGCACTGTTCAATGTCACATTCTATCACATTGACGTTCAATACCAAACTCTGTTATCCACCTCATTCATGTTTTTATTTATTTATTTATTTATTTTTTACATGGATCTACATTCGGACATTCGTTTTATTGATAAGAGCTTGAACAGATGGTCGCTACGTGCCAGTAATGCCATCACAATGCTTATGCAAAGCGGCCATTGTGAATTCGGGGAAATTTTAAGGCACTGTTCCTCTTCCTTTTTCTTTATTTGTCTTGTATCTTGATTTTTTTTTGTTTTTTTTCCACTCACTCACACACTCTCTCACTCATTCACTTACTCACTCATTCACCACTCCTTCGCCTTTCTTCGTAAATTTCTCTCCAAATCATTTCCATGTCGCCTGTCCGGCCCATGCCGGGTTCGCCGCCTTTATTTTCAGGAGCGTGTTCGAATAAATGCGCTGCTTCCGAAATGAATTCAGATCGACTCTTTCATTTCACTTCCCTCCGAACGCATTTTTCCATCTTGTAAGAGTCACACTACATTAAAAAAGCCCAATTCATTCGCTTTTATCCCTTCCTGATAGATGTGCCGTGTTGTACATTATTACTGTCAGTATTTCCTCAAAGCTGGAGTGGAAGCTATAAAACACTCAGGTCTTGTCTTGCCTGCAGCATCATTCCTTTCAGATGCCTATCTCATGAGATCAGATTGAATTACCCGCAACTCTGAACTGTAACAAAGCATTTGTTCCAGGAGGATGAATTGAAAATAAAAAAAATATGGCAATAAATCGTAGATACTATATATTTTCAAAGCCTTTAACTCCTTTGTGGGCAATATACGGGTGGTAAAGTTGCGCAGAGTCTTTCCACTTTTACTGCAAATGCTTGCTCTGACAGTCCTAAACTCTTGAGACGTACAACAATGGGGGAAAAAACGGTGTGTGTGTGTGTGTGTGTGTGTGTGAGGACAGGAATGGAAATTTCCCTCAGATCACTTAGAGACGCTGCTGTATCGGTTCACACTTTCTCAGCGATTCAGCATCTTCAGCACTCCTGAATGCCACAGCCCTACATTTCAAGGAGAGTGTGTGTATTAACAGGGGTGTAACCAAAGTCCTTGTTCTTTTTTTTTTTTTTTTTTTCCCCCCTCTCTCCATCTCGCACCTCTACATACATCTGCATCTTAAAAACCGTCATAAATATGCTGCATCTTAACGTCCCGCCTCATGTTTTATACTTTCATTAATCAACCATAGTTGATCGAGTGTGTTCTACTGTGCTTTCTAATTTATCCTGCCACTTGGACGCCTCATTGCTGGCATTAATGACTTCTGCTGGGTTGCTGTTTAAAGTGCACAGGGGAGGGGGGAAAGCTCGGCTGGTTAAGCAAGTCAAGCATTGAACACAGGTGCGCACGCTGGCTTTTTAGGAACACAATTAAAGTGAAGCTTCCTTAAAGGTATGGCGGTTGCTGGGGTGTAGTGCCGAGGAGTGTGTGGATGATGTATAAATGCATCTTAGAGTGGGTTTGATGAACGAAAAAGGCCTGAGCAGTCCCACACACGTGCACTAGATAGTACACATCGGTGTATTTTCATATCACAGTAATTGCTTGTGTTGTCACAGCTATATTTCGACATAAGGCGAAATTCTTTTGAAGACCTATATCTCCCAACCGCCCCAATGTAATGAATAATATGCTGCTCGTTGTGACGGGTTCACAAAAATGTAATTAAACAACAAAAATGGCATAAACGTGCCTGAAATTTCACAGTCAAAAAAATCTAAACGTCATAAATATGCCAATATGTCCACCCCTATCAATAGTAAACCACTGTTGGATTACCTGCATATTGGCGCACGATTGGTGCTTATATTTGATGTACTGAATAAAACACTTGGGGCTTTGCTCTTATAGGAAAATAAGGTGGTATGATGAAGCATTACAAAAAAATGTAACATGTTGCAATTTTAGAGATTCAGACACTGGAAAACTTGATCAAATCTACTTCACGTTTGTAATTGTTATTGAGTACTGTGGTATTTAGTGATGACATTACAATGAGTACGAGTAAAATAAACCTGTTATTTGTCACACCACTGTTAGAGAAAATTAATCAACACTTCCTTACCAATCAGAATAAAGAATTCAACAGTGTTGAACAGCGTAGATTATTCATTCAGTTCTAGCTCCACCCTCTTTCTTAAAAAAATAAATAAAATAAATACTATCGTAATGATATTTGTGCATTTTGACAAATCTAATGTTCTGCTTTCTTATTCTCCTAAAAAAAAGTTATAATCCTAAACATCATGACTTTTTAATAAAACAGAGGAGACATGGCTGCTTTTACACCTTCTATATAGTCCATGTTTTATAGTTTGGCTATGTACTTAAGATGGCTAGGTCATCACCTAGGCTATTCATGGTCATGAAACCCCCAGTTTGTATGCGGTTATACCAATAGAGATTGAGGTAAAATATCATTAATAACATGGATTGGTGTATAAATGGATTTTTGAATTAATGCTGAAGGTAGAATTTTTGTATTCCTATTGCACAAGCATCTAGTTAATAATGTCTGGCATCCCAGGTAGCGTGCTCACACCCTTTGGCTGCATAATCATTTGGTTCTCAGGCTGGTGGAAACATGGGACGGTAACTAATTATTACATTTACACATTTGACAGCCACGTTTATTCAAAGAGACAATTATAGTGCTTTCTGCAATATAGGTCAACGGGCCCCAACCACCGGGTCGCGACCCAGTACCGGGCTGTGGAAGAGTTGCTACCGGGTCGCAAGAACTAGGCTATATGCAGTGCCACTGTATTTATTTATTGTGCATTTCTCCTTTAAGAGCCACTATCCAAATTTACATAGGTGCGGTTCAAAAAACATCGGTTCCACACTTTCAGGTACAGCTAGTGTGAAACAAACATCGCTCAAAAGTTTCTTTAGTGGCTGCTACTGCTGGGCCCGTAACTCAACTGCTCAGTTGCAAATGTAAAGTTTATCTCATTTGTACAACTGAGAAGTTGAGGGTGTTAAGGGCCTTGCTCAAATTTGAACTCACAAACTCAGAATGGCACGAGCTTGTGAACCTCAGTATGACAAGAGCTTCATGATCAGAGCAGGGGCTTGTGGGTCTCAGGATGGCAATAGCAGGAACTTATGGGTCACAGCATGGCAGGAGCTTGTGGGTCTTGGAGTCTTAGGATGTTAGGAACTATTGGGCCTCAGGATGGCAAGAACAGAGTTTGTGGGCCTCAGGATGGCAAGAGCAGGAGTTTGTGGGCCTCAGGGTGGCAAGAGCAGGAGTTTGTGGGCCTCAGGGTGGCAAGAGCAGAGTTTGTGGGCCTCAGGGTGGCAAGAGCAGGAGTTTGTGGGCCTCAGGGTGGCAAGAGCAGGAGTTTGTGGGCCTCAGGGTGGCAAGAGCAGGAGTTTGTGGGTCCCAGGGTGACAAGAGCAGGAGTTTTTGGGCCTCAGTATGGCAAGTGCAGGAGTTTTTGGGCCTCAGGATGGTAAGGGCAGGAGGTTTTGGACCTCATAGTGTTTCTTGTATGTTGCCAACTCTGTGTTATTTATAAACTATGTATTATTATTTATTATTGGTCTCTTGTTGATCCTTTCTGCAACCTTGGGGTAGAAATAGGCAGTAAATAAAAAAACATATTTATTAATTAATATTATGTATTTCAGTCAAGTGAGCAGGAGCCTAGAAACTCCCCATCTATTGATCGTCTTCTGAGAGACTAATCTGACTAATCCCTGCTCACTCACACACTCCCTCCCTCCACACTTTCTCATTCATTCACTTACTCCTGTCTTCTTCCTTCCTTTGCTCGGCTTCATGCTGATTTCTAATTAATCATGTTACATTGTTCTGAGCTTTTAAGTGTCTCAGAGCTAATTTGGTTCAGCTATTGAAGGACTTAACTCTGGGAAAGAGAGAGAAAGTGAAACAATGTTGTGTGTACAGCTTGCCTTTGGTTGTGATGGGGGTTTGTACTCTTTCAATCTTATCTCTGCCTGGCCCTGTCCTATTTCAGAGGCCTCTGATAAAGACCTACACATCTGAGCTGTCCTGCTTAACTGCACAACTGTGTATAAAGTAAAACTCGGACTCTGCTACAATAAAAAAATGTGTGTGTGTGTGTGTGTGTATATATATATATCTATCAGTGCTTAAAAAAAATTATAAAACGTTGTGTAGTTTTCAGTTGCTGAAAATAAAGTCCTCATATGAAAGTAATTACACAGATATAAATATCACAATATTTATCACAATTTAGAACTTCGTAACAACGTCAGAGTTTAAAAAAAAAAAAAAAAAAAAAAAAAAAAAAATATCTAAATAATAAGTAAAACAGATGTTCAGTTCTGATTGACAGCTCTGACAGTAGCACAGCTGCAAATCACAGGTTTATATTAGTGCATTGTTTCTATGGTAACAACTTATGGTGGTGCTTGTATGGCTGATGCTTCACATAAATGTTTTAAGTGACAAATTATGACATAAGAACAGGGGGTTGAATACTTCTACAAGCCACTGTAGGAGCCTATTAGATTCCTGCACCTTACTGTGCGAGTATGTAATGCTTCGTGTTGATACCACCGAAACCCGTTTTGAGTCATTGATCTGGAGTAGAAAAGAGAAGCGT
Source organism: Stegophilus panzeri (assembly GCA_024331685.1). Lineage (NCBI taxonomy): Eukaryota > Metazoa > Chordata > Actinopteri > Siluriformes > Trichomycteridae > Stegophilus > Stegophilus panzeri. Next base: position 33,410,277 of record JANDJT010000001.1, on the reverse strand, counting down.
GTGATTATTACCTTTAGGGCTGTAACAATTAATCGATAAAACTGATCATCAATAATTAAAATAATCAACTGTGGATGACCCCCGTCAATGACGTCAATTCATAACGGTGAAAAACACATTTCTGTGAATATAACCCATGTGAGAAACAGCGGAGGTCACAGAGTGAGCGGGAAAAGTGCACGATCCGGGTCGTCCAAAACGTGAGAATGTTTTATATTAAGCGCTTCAAACAAACTCGTAAGCGTATTAACGTGGCTCGTCGCGTCAGACGCGTGTGATGTTTAATGTCTTCCAGACGTGTTTTCTCCAGCGCAGAAATGACATTTTTACCTTTTTATATCCTTATCTGTAAATGTTATAACTTCACACCAGTATTTCCATTTTACATAAAGCCTCGTCCTGACAGCGAGCGAGTCTCCGTTAAACTTCACTGAACGAGCACGAGTCCACGCGTATGTGTCAATCAAACAGCGCGCGATAGAAAGGAAGTGCAATAACTCGAACTAAAATATCCATTCTGATCAATGAGTGTGTGAAGGACAACGTCGGGCAGGATGTGAAGTAACGTTTTTTTCGAAATACAGAAAATAAAAATTGGCCTTTTAATTAAACTAATCAATTAATCGAAGAAATAATCTACACATTAATTGGTCATCAAAATAATGGTTAGTTGCAGCCCTAATTACCTCCCCGTGGCTCTAACGCTCAGAACCCGAAATACAGAGTGATCTCTTGGTTATAAACTATTAGTGCTGAATCAGATCTTTTGTAGATGGAGTAGATTTAAATTTTATTTTTCCTTTTGCTTGCTTTCAGTTTTGTTTCGAAACCAACGACTGAGAGTGACCGCTTCATCTGTACTCGAGAAAAAAAAAAAAAAAAAAATAGAATATTTTTAAAGTATCTTAAAGTAAGAATATTTTAAATATAGGTAAATTTATCAAATATTTCTCTTCTTTAGATTGTTGTTAAACAAGTATAAGACTATTAACCCTATTTCCATTTGGGTTTTACCGATTTCAAGCTTGAAATTGTCTTAAAATTAATTTTTTGCCAGTAGAATAAGGAATATTTAAGCTTTAAATGAGTAAATATGTCTATAAATAGGCCTAATAGTCTTAGTCGTTCAATAGCAATGTTATAATGAGAAATATTCAATTACTATTCCTTTATTCAAGATATCGTTACTTGCTAAGATATCATTTTTTGCAGCGTGCCATGCAAGTTCGACAAGTTTGTTTTTGTAAACGACTTCAGTGAGAATTGCTCGTGTAAAGTAGAAACTGCCAAGTATGAATTGGATAAAACTGGTGGGATTTAGTGCTACATGATGAGTAGGCCTTCCCCTCTGTTTATATGGGAGATTATTCTACCAAAAACAGAGAGTAATGTTTAAAGAGCACTAATTATCAGCTTTACTAATGTCAGTTATGATCAATTTCAGTGTCCATTTGCCGCCTTATCTCTTTCCGTAATACACTTCGACATCATTTCATTTCCCTTCCCCATCCATTGCACCTTTCAGTCTGAAAATGAAATTGAAAATTAGAAAAGGCTAAATAGAATACGAGAAACGACGAACAGAAAACTCGAATGCATGGTGCTGAATGAACGGTTTAAATGGCCAAAAAAAAAAAAAAAAAAAAAAAAAAATGGTAATGAATAATAAATTAAAATGGATGAATTGAAATTGAAAACTGAAGATGATTATATGAAAGTTACATGGTGAAATGAACTGGGAAGAGAAAATGGAACACTGAAATAGATGATAAATGGTATTGAAATGTATAACAGTGCCCGTTTAACTATTACTCTGTGGCTTATAAAACCTCCACATGTTTGATAATGCTTCTAGTTTAGCATGAATGGACTCTCCAGCTTTGTCTTTCCTGCCCAAAATGTGTCCAACATGATTGCTGTCCTCGAAAGAGTCCGTTAGTGTTTACTTTATTCTGTTTTTTTTTCATATGCATACTTAAGGACAAGTAGGTTCAACAACAAGGAAAAGAACCGTACTCCTTGGACAATTTGGATTGGTGTATCGATTTATAAGCCAACAACTGAAATGAATCGAGGCAACAATCATAAATCGATTATTTCTGATTATAAATGTATTATTATTATTGGATTGGGATTATGGGATAAATGGATTATTATTATGGACGTGAAAATGGGCTAGCAAGGCGATTTGCTCCTAAATCTGACGCTTTTAAAATGGTCGTTCTCTGTGTGTTCTTTATTTGCAAATTAAAGGTAGACCTTCAGATTCTGGATTTGTATCATAAACAATTCAGCGTAGGAATGGGCGATGTGACAGAAATGTATCGCCATATATGTGAAAAAGATGGTTCTAATAAATTCCAATATGAAATAATAATGCAATTTTTAATTGTATTATTATTATTATTTTAAAAATTCTGTAGTAAATTTTAACATCAAATCAGCTGCTTTTAGAGTTAGCCATTATTAAAATCGAAATTAGTTAAGAAAATATATCACGATACCTATGATATCTCAGAAAAGTTTAGTGTGACATAATTTATCACAATATTAATACGATATTGTATCAGCCAGCCCTATTTCAGTGGTATCCTCAAATAGCTAATCGTTGTCTTAAGAGTTATCGTATTGTATCATATCTTGTGGAAGCCTGGGGTGTGCTGTAATCATAATGTGCACTACGGATTTGTAACGCACTTCGACGATGTAACTATAGCACAAGCTACTTGTTCTGAATCCCGACATCTGCCGATTACCTGCCAATTATATGAATTAATCATGCACAGGTGGCAGAAAAACTTTCATAATCTTTTTCACTGATTTAAATTGAGCAAAATCTGTCACGGCGTAAAGGCGTCATATATCTCACCTGCTTATTACACACAGTCACCTCACTGTTAAACACACTGAGAGAATCTAAAGACACTAGCTAGAGTCAAATATCTCTTACATTTGACGGGAGGACAGAACACCACATGTCAGATCTCAAAGAAACTGTCGCTTCCTGTCGCATCCTGTCACAATATGATGCCAGAAAGGCAGTGAGACTGAAGATAAGAGCCTCAAAAAAAGAATGTACGCATGAGTGTGTGTGTGTGTGTGTGTGTGTGTGTGTGGAGGCCTATCTGGATGTATATGTAAAAACATTTTCACAAGCTCTCTGTAGATACTGCTTGCATACGAGGTGTGAACACACATCCAGGTTTGCCATAATAATAAATCATGTCCTCATGAAGATGATTTATTATTTTGCATTTTGAGAAACCTTTTTTTTGGTCTATCTTTAGTCTTGCTCGTGGATATGGGCTTATGTACATTTAATACCTGCCCATTAGTCATATTAATTCACAATCTCCATTCTCTAACTAACTTTCAACCTGCTCACATAGGCCTGTTTAAAACCTTATGTAGATATTACATGCAGAAATGCTATACAAGTTTGTTTGTTGTGTTTTTTTTTTGCTTCTCTAAAGTTACGTTAATTGAATCCCCAGATGACTACACCTCGATTCAGTTTTCTTCGTATAGAACAATCGTTATTGTAGATTTGTAGGTTTAGAGCTCTAATGAGCAAACCAGAGGCGACAGTGATGAGGGAAAACTCCCTGAGAACACAAAAGGAAACACTTCCTCTCCTCTGTGATGCCTGATAGTAAGATTATTAGTCAGTATACAGTTGTATAGAGAAAAAGCAAATGGTACCAAATTCTAAATTTGTTGAAATTATATGGAATTTGATTTGCATAAGAAACTTTAATATGTTAGATAGATTACAAAAAAAAAAAAAAAAAAAAAAAACACTAGCTAGCTTAATGTTCTGTTACCATAATATTAGTTTAAATGTTTGCCACAAGAGTCACTCAGAACATACCAAGAGATTGTTATGGCTGTTGTATTTTATATAAAATTAGCTGAGACAAAACTATTATGTAGGAATGTTCTTGGGACAGCTGATGAATGTATCAGGAATTGCTGATAGATTATAACTATACTGAGGGTCATCAAGTTGTACAATTTAAATGTTTGCCGGAAAACGCTCTATCTGCTGATTTAAGATAGACGAATCGTAATACATGTTTCCTTTTCGATAATTTTTTTTAATCCTATATGAACCTCAGTAGCCTGTGCAGAGCAACAGAGCATCTTTCTGTGATGTGTCTTAGCTTCACAAACAGATAAAGGCGTGATATAGCCATTCCTTCACTTTGAAAACATGAACGGGGTTTACGTTAAGAAAACAAAACCGTGTGTTGTGTTATTTATCAGGGATAAATCTCTATACAAGAACTGAATAAATATCTCCACTGCTGTTCAGAACAGAGCACAAGGACGCATAGTTTATTCGCAGGGTGTCCGAGTCAAGCTACATATACTTTCATTTTGTATTTTTGTATTAAGTCTGGACTAGGGCTGCACAATTAATCGGATATTGATCGCGATTACGATTTTGACTGATTACGATTTTGACTGCCCACGATTAAATGAACATGATCGACTGCGATATTGACGTTTAAAGTTCATCCTCCGCTCATAGAAAACGCCGCTGTTTTCTCCACTCAAATCAAGCGCTCCCTACACTTACAGCCAATCACATAGAGCGGTGCAGGGATGACGTCATTTTGTAGCGCCAAAACCCGGAAATGGAGTTAGCATTTTAGCGCTCAAGCTGCCAGTTTCTCTGCGAGCACCAGCGCTTGCGCGTGGGGAAATTATGACACTAGCACGATGCTAAATGGCACTACAGAGGTTGTCGGGGACATTAAACCTCATCACACCGAACGGGAAAAAACTTTGCCGATAAACTCAGGGCTCTACAGTGCGACCATTTCACTCGCATTTGCGACTGAACAGTACTCTGTGCGACTGTGAATAAATATTTATTCGCACCGGTGCGAGTGACCTGTTCGGAGTTGTATAATACAATCGGAATAAA
>JANDJT010000001.1:33377085-33397253 GCA_024331685.1 Stegophilus panzeri | reverse complement strand
GAGAGAGAGAGAGAGAGAGTGTGAGAGAGAGAGAGAGAGAGAGAGAGTGTGTGTGTGTGTGTGTGTGTGAGAGAGAGAGAATCGTGTAGACTCTGTCAGTCCCTCCTGAGCACAGTCTTATCGCACTGCCAGCAGTCTAACAGTAGCAGCTCTGTACTAGCAGCTCGCAGGATGTGGAGAGAGTTCACTCACAAGGACACGGCCTCTTTACCCGGCCCTGCTGTACCGAACCTGCTGCGTGACCTTTTCCACCAACGCCTCCGTGTATACAGTGCACCCGAGCGACCCGTTTATTACTTTTACCCAAAGTCCGAGTTCAGTCCGAGTTTAAGGAGAAATGTTTCAATTCCTAACAAAAATTCCTAGTTGCATTAATGCTGTGATCAGTGACCCGATCTAGTCGAGTGTGTTGATTACTTTTCTATAACAGCAGCTCTGACGGTAGTGCTATATCGATGCTCTCGTTCTAATACGTCATCGTTTCTATAGTAACAACTCCATACAAGTCCCTTTGAATGTGTACGCTTCACATATAGGGTGGGTAGGATTATTTATAGTTCATACAGTAGCTGCTAAATAAAGAATGATAAGCATTGGCAAATTCCTGTGTTTATAAGAGGAATTAAACACTTTAAACACTGCTGATAAAACGACGGTCGTTGATTTATTTCCCTTTATGTTTATTTTAATTGGTTGAATGTGATGTGGTGTGTGTTACGGTGCCGGTTTCACACTCCGCAAATTTAGGAAGAGCAGAAAATTTAAAGAAAGGAATGCTGGTGGTGTGTGTGGGGGGGAAAATCAGGACTGATTTCTACTGACTTTTTAATAAACTATTTTAATGAACTATTTCTAGTTTATTCCCTGCAATTGGGTCAAATCTGCGATCTAGAGCTTGTTTAGATACACACCGTCTGCACATCTGCCCAGTCAGTCTGATCCAAAAGTACTACTAAATGCTGTTTAGTACTGAATCTAGTGAGTCTCTCTCGCTCTCTCTCTCTCTCTTTTGCTCTTATTTATTTATATATATATATATATATACATGGGAATGGGGTCTGGAATATTGGCTGTGATTGGCTGACACTGGAGCTTGTTTGAATTGGAAATCAGCACATTTGGGTTGCAGAATTTGGTTGGAGGGGGAATTAAGTACCAGGGGTATTCTTTGGCTTGAGAAGATTGCAGATTTCAGTTTCTATTCTGATCATTATCCTTCAGGACATACGCGCACAGAGGTAGGTCCGAGGCTAATGAAGCAGATTTGCGGTCCTGGCCGGTGTGGGAGATGCAGAAAGGCCGAGCGTGGAGGAATTGGCAGCAGTTCGTCTACACTATCTTCTCATGGCAGATCCAGCTCTGTGGCAAGATGAAGAGATTGATTGATAAGGGAGAGGGAGAATTTCAGTCGAGTTGTTGGAAAGGAGGAGGATCTGCGGTGCATTACGGGCTTTTGAGCTCATCGACCTCATCGATTTACCTGTAGCTGCAAGTTTCTCTTCTACGAAAAAAACTTTATTTATTTGCGGTCATTGCTCAGGCCGTTTAAACCCACGCTTGAAAGAACAGTCGTGTGGATCAGAGGTGCAGTCGAGGAGCAAAAACTTGATTTCATGTGTTTCATTATTTATTTATTTTTGTTTGCTATTTATTGTCGTAATTAATTTTGTAATTAATTAATGTAATGAATCGACTTGGTTATGAGGGTGGTAACCGCAACAGCAATTCATCGCACCAGCTTGTTGTTGTATTACTTCCTTGGTTGACTCCTGCCCCCTATTTTTCTTCCTCTTTCTCCTCACAGATAAGCCAGAGAACTACGACGTGTGGTACGAGAGCCGTTTCGAGGAGTGCGACAAGGAGGCCTGCCTGTCTTTCTCCAAAGACGCTCTGTGCTCAAGGGTCACCGTCGACCACAACTACTACGCCATCTGTCAGAACCTGCTGTCTCGCTACGCCACATGGAGAGGCAGTACCGGGGGCTTGCTGCACGATCCGCCACCCAACGTGGGGAAAGACGGGCATCTCGACCACCTGCTGGAGGAGTGCGTCAAGCCCAAGACGCGCTACGGACGCTTTGCAGCTGCTAAAGAGCTCCGGCAGTATCTCACCGAGCTCAGCGGCACGGCCAGGTAATGACCGACTGGGCTGCCGGGAAGCGGGTACTGAGATACTAACGGCTTCTTTCGCTCTTTGGGTGGCGGAGGAGTTGTTTCGGAGCGACGGAGGAAAATATCCGCGAGCTCCGATATCTGTGTTAATGTTCCAGCCTGCTGACTTTTAGAAATGTTGTTCCTCTCCAAAGCACGGGGGGGGGCTGGGTGAAGATCTCCATATTGGATTGAAAGAAGGAACACTTTGTCTCATTTTACTCAAGATCAGCCGTCAAGCGTCCATGATCGATGATGGGGAACGTATGGAAGGCATAGAAACTTGCTAATGCTTCAGTCCTAGGCTCATCATTTGGTCATCTCTGCTATCGTACTTTCTTCCAAGAGTTGCTTGGTGAGACGTGAGCATGCTCAGAAAGGCAGCTGGAGAGTTCAGCACACCGCAGCTCAGGAGGAACCCATCTCCAGGCCTCTTCACTAAATCTCAAGACTTCCAGTGATCTGATGTTTTGGCAATCAAGCAAAGCGAGGGTTTTAGGGTGTACAGAACAAAATAATGCGCTACCGCTGTTTTTGCTTTTGCATATACCAAAGAGTCTGGCTATATGTTGCTCCGATCCCTGTACATTTGGACATCCTGTAGTGACTACGTGTGCTCAAGGGACGGAAAATGGACACTTTTGATGGAGGATTTTTGCTTGTATTCATCAAGCAGATCCAGTAAGGACTGAACTTAATCCAGGATGATTCTCTGTTCTGAATAAATAACCACCAGGTCCGACTCAGACCTCTGTTTGAAAGCGGACACGCTAAAACGACGCGATGCGCCGGTCCTACCGTTCAAATTTAATTCCACGGCTCTGAAATTGATTTAATCGCAGTTTAATCACATGTCTCTGACAATTAACATCAGTTAACCTTCAGCTATCAATCTGCCATTTTTCCTGTTCCTGCATTTTTTTTTTTTTTTTTTTTTTTTTTTTTTTTTTTTAAATGAATTAGCACATTATTTTTGATTTTACACTTGGTGGACCAGTGAATTAGACCTGTGTGTGTGTGTGTGTGTGTGTGTGTGTGTGTGTGTGTGTGGCAGATGCAAATCCTAATTTCATTGAGCTTTGAGCTTTGGGAAGGGGCTGGAAACCGAAATCTAGATAATCACCTCAGCTTAGGACATTTCATACAAAATGAACGCAAAGGGAAGATGTTGCTGTTCTCTCACTATAGAGTGAACTCTGTTCTTGGAGATCTACAACCTCGCAGAACCTGGTTCCTTCCCTCATCTAATCTCTTGACTCGAGCCCTGCTGTAATTTGACTCGCATCGAAATTGAAATTGTGAGATCCGGGAAACCTTGAACTACTTAGGTCAGGTACTAGATTAGGGCAGGGATTGGGTTCCACAGGGTTCCACGTCACCTCGGACGTTCTAACATGGAAAAGCAATAAGTGTCGTTCCGTATGACCCGGTTTCATCTCTGTTCTACCTGGGATTGATTTGCACCTCTTTAGGAACGGGTGTGAGCGATTTGTAAGTGCGTTTAAACAAAACAAAACAAAAAAAAAAAAAAAAAAAGAAGAAGAAGGGGAAAAACAAACAAACAAAAAAAAACCTGTCTGCTTGTGTTGTAATTATTATTATTTTTGAGTATTATATCAGCGGTGTCTGATTTTACTGTGCCTTTCATTCAAAAGTTGTATCCACAACTTTTCAGTGGGTTTAATGATCAAATAAATGAATCAATCTATATATCTATTTCTTATATTATCTTCTATTTTGTTTTTTTATATATATATATATATATATATATATATTGTGGTCACTTACACTTCCATTACACATTTAAAATCAACCTCCCCAAACAGACGTTGGGAAACTGAGTTTTGGTTCATTTCCCACGGACTTGAGACGACTGATGTTCATAGCGACGCTCACAGCAATGAAGGTGACGATCAACGTTACCGCACACAACCACTCTATTTAACGTAGACGAAGTGCTCTGATTGAAACAATTCTCCACTCAAACACGATATATGTTTATATTGGAATATTTGTGATGTATTTAGCAGGTCTAGCGATAATTTGTCGGGTTCGTGTCGGATTTCTGTTATTCAGGACGAAGTTTAACAATTGTGTCACAGGGAAACTTTGTTGTTGCTAACACAGTTACGGTGTCATTTAATAGGAGAGAGAGAGAAAAAATGAACAATCTGAAACGTTAGTTGAAAACGCTCTGGTTCTGCGGTGATCTCCTAAAAACGAGAGTAAGAGCTGCTTTACTCGCTCACCTAGCAATTTCCTAGAAACGTCATATAAACGAGAAATCCAGCGTAAAACAGTGGAGACGGTGGTGCAAACACTGGACTCAATGTCCCAGAATGCAATGCAGCTATAACTACAGGGCATCCAAAAAAAAAGTCAGGAACTACTGTAATGACAGGAAAATGACACATACGTAATTTTATTTTTTTATTATTTATCACGTCTTGTACATGTTCAGCCTACACTCGATGCGTTTTCTCGGCCGTTGGATCATGGATTTTGCTCAACGTATTCGTATCGACGTATTTCCTGAATATATTCGGGAATATATTCGCGTCAATTCCTGACATTACAGGCACCCTGTATTGCACTGACTTATGTTAAAGACTCGGCTTAAGCTAGTTAACAGTCTGAGATGACGAGTGCGATGAAATGAAATTAGCATGAGCGTTTGAAGCTGATGTGTTTGAGCAGAGTGTACAGATGAGGTGAGAAAGCTGGACAAACTAAAGGACTAAAGTGCCGCTGCATCGCTCTCTTTATGTAGAGAAGATGTGAGGGCTAAATCCCACTGCACCACTATCAGCAGGTAGAACGGCATTGTGGGAAATGTAGGGAACGTGAACGTGAAAGTAGGCCACCATGTCAATGAAAAGTTTAAACCTCAATCTTAAAAAATTTTTTTTTTAAATCAACTTGGTATTTCATTATAAAATAAATCTCGGGCATGTTAATTAGAAAGATTATGCACGTCAGGATGGAGGTTTCCTTTAACATTTTTTTTTTTTTTACTTTGCCTGATTGGCCATTCAGTTAACCAGCTGCAACAGAATTACTGTTTCTAACACTTCGTGATGAAGGGCTTTTAAGTTTTGTCAACATTAACAACAGAAAACGGCGCTCCTCTTCTGGCGGACGATGGGTCTGATTGGTATTTCAGCTGACTGAAACAAGCACTCGAAAAACAGAGTAGAAAAGCCAATAAAATGTATTTTAAAAAAAAAAAAAAAAAAAAAAAAAAAAAGTAAAAACTGGCCTTTGTTCACTGGCTTTTTTTTTTTTTTTTTTTTTTTTTTTTTTTTTAAACATGAACCATCACAGATTCTCTCTTACAGCCAATCATGTGCATTTGTGTACATTATTATTTATTATTATTATTATTATTAGCCTAAAGTCAGCTTATCGAGAAAACAACTGTTTTTTCACAGATTTTCATATATTTTCACGTGTAAAACGTCACAAAGTTGACAACAGAAAACAACATCTTTTTAAAAAGAATTGGACAGAGAAGAACGTGTTTGTTGTCTGCTACCCGGACTCATGTGGTAACTCGAAGCACGAGTGTGAAACAAAACATAACCACTTCAATTCGATGTGTATTATTTCTAACCATAAACTCTGCATTAACGGTTAAGTATTCAAATGTAACTGGCATCATTCAGGTGTGTCAGTTTCTTATCCACACCTTCATAAGCGAGGAATTTTATGTAGTTGTATATTCCTGATTTAGTCGCCTGAAGCTCAGCGAGTCGATCGAAGCAAAAAAGGCGGAAACAACGCTGAAAAGCTGTGAGTAAATTTTTTAAAAATGACTCCAAGCGCAAAGAAATGCGTCCTTAGACAATGTTTAATATCCTGTATGGATAACAGATATGGATATATGGTGAGTAAATGAATGAATGGGACGATGAGTCAGGGCTGCACATCTTACTCAAAACTCAAAGCAGTGACTCATTAAACATGGCGCGTGTTTATCAAGATTACAGTGGCTTATGAGTCACTCTTGGCACAAGAACAGAAATGATTAACTAATCAGCTGTTAATATTGCTGCTTTCCTTTAAAATTCAGGACGACACGCTGTGCTCTTGGAACGTTAATGCGATTTACAGTTTTATAATAAACAGTCGTTATTTTTGCTTTCAGTGTTTGCAGTAGAAATGTGCAGAAAATCTGTCGATTCAAAATGCAGATGATTCATCTTCCACAAAGTTCTGCTGGGAAAATGGAGCTACCATGCTCTGCTAAGGTAAGGTGAGGATTTAATGCATATTCATGCTGTTCCTTACGTAATTGGTCAAAGCAGGAGAGGATGAACTGGTAGCTTGGGCACATTTCGTGACCAGGCTATTAGTTTAATTACCTGGGGGACAAAATAATAATAATAATAAAACCCTTATTGACCAGAAAAATCTATTTTGTGAGAGAACACACCTCAATGCTATAACTATAGCGCACACTACTCAATCTGAAATAAGAAATGGAATTGAACATGTACCAGACTGTTATTTTGCATTCCCCTAACATATATTTGTGTGTGTATGTGTGTGTATATATATATATATATATTATATATAATATAAAGCATAAGCTTTACATGCTCTGACAGAGCAAACAAAAGACATGCCGTTGTCGAGGCGTCCATGTTTTGTTTTGTTTTGGGTTTATTCTTCCACTTTTCACAAGGTGAGAAATTATGTCATTACATCTTGCACATTACCATTTACAATGCACCACTAGCTATGTTTCTGTCCATGCGGTTTTTTTTATACAAATTTTACGATATCGCTTAAAAAAAAAAAACAAAAAAAAAAAACACAGATGCAAATAAAATCTCCAAAATGCGCACAAAAAAAAAAACAATATGCGCACAATCGAGGTGGATAATTTTTTTTTAATTCGATAAGACATACATAAACTACGATGGAAACACATTTCCGAATAAATTCCTTGATCTGCATCAAAAATCATGGGACCTTGCCTCAACAAATCATTTTCTTCATTTTACATTTATAGCATTTGGCAGACGCCCTTATCCAGAGCAACTTAAAATTAGTGCTTTTAAGTCTCTATCAATAAATCCACCCGGATACCGGTTCACTTGGTCACGGACTACGAATCCCATCAGTCTTTCTTATTAAACTGTTGGGGAGGTAATATAGTAAGAAAAGCACACAACACAATGTTCTATCTTTTTTTTTTTTTTTAAACGAGTCGTATAATTTAAAAAAGTTTTTAAACCTTAATTATGATGTTTATTGGGTGTAATAAAATAGGTTAACATGTTTTAATGTTCAAAAAACACATTGTGACATACTGTACATTACTGTAGTAGCTCTATTCCCAGGCTGCCTGAAATGCTCCGATTTCTCAAAAGCCCCTCCTTCCGAAAAGCCCAGAGCGCTCTGATTGGCTAGCTGACCCGTTGCATTGTGATTGGCAGAAAGCCTCACGAGCGTGTCGGAAAAGTAACGCCCCTTAGATTTAACTTTAGCTTTAACCTCCAAGGCTTCTAAAGCAATTCTAAGCTACTAAGCAACATGTCGTGGGTTTTACTGTATCAGTTCGAGTCCGATTCAGAAAATGCGGCCGATCAAGCGGAAGCAAGTTTGCAACCACGACCTGAGCAGAACGTTTCAGAGTGGTACGGTTTTATTTTGTAACTCTCTTACTTTTCAGATACAATGTAAATTCTGACCCCGCCGGCGGGACTCACTATGTGATGTACACAGCTTCTGTGTGTACGTAGGTACTCGTGCGATATATCTTTGGATAGGTAGGATTCTTGTGATTCGATTGATATAAACCGTTTCAAGATACAATCACAACAGCAGCTACAATCAATGTCTCTGTCAGACTACCAGCATACAAACAAACATTTAAAAAAACTGATCCAACTTAGCAAACTTTTGCTAGCACGTTAGCAGAGGTCTACAAAACTCTGCATTTTGAACAGTCAGTAGCAGATACTTCATAAAATAATCAAACACACTTACAGGTTCTGATTCGGAAGAGCAAGATTGTCCGAGCAAACTGGGAGTCGCCCGACTTTTCAGGAGGAGCCTTTGCGTGTAACCTGCGTTGTACTCGCCCGGGTTCAGGAAGCTGTCCTTGTAAAATGCGCTCTGCACAAGCAAACATTCAGGTTGTACTGCTCTGGAACATCTTTATAAATAAACAGTAATCACTGATTTTGTCCGTTTTCAGAAGGCTAAACAAAGAAACACACAACGTCTCCGCAACCTGGCCCCCGAATTTACTGGAGCCTCGCCTTCTTTCTTCGTGGCTGCCTTTGGGCGGGATTATGCTGATGGCGCACGCTGTGACGTAGAGAAATTACGGAAGTGAATCTGGACTTAAAGGAGGCGTTTCAGGCACATCTGGAGGAGTGTTCTCTGTTCGATGGAATGAACCCCTTTGGTGGGGAAATATGAGTTTTGCGTCTTTGCAGAGCTTATACGTGCACAGACAGGTACATTACACTCCCAAACAGAAGGGAAACATTAAAAATCATGTTCTGACCCCTTTAAATAAAGTGTTAATTTAAGTACAGTAGGTGCCAGAACAGAGAAGCATCTTGATTTTCAAGTTTTTTTTAAAAAAAAAAGCTAAGAGAGTCCAAAGGGTTTATGTTCAGTGACCGAGGTTAAGGTTAGACGTAGGTGTAGCATGACATTAATGATCTGCATTAATAATGATGTCAGTGCGAGATCCTCACAAGAATATTAAGACAAGCGCTGGTGTGTGTCTGTATAAGTGTAACAGTGAAAGTGTTACTTCATTCATAAAGGCAAACTCTTGAGAAGGAAGGAAGTGGGTAGTACTGGTCTGAATGCTCACAGAAAATTGTAGTTTTCTGTGCGTGCGTGTGTGTGCGTGTGTGCGTGTATAGAACAGGAATAGTATCCTTGCCTCCAGCTCCTACTCTATAATTATGGCTTTGTGTTTCACCACACCCAGCAGTTTGCCAGAAACATTATTAAGCAGTAATCCACACATGCATGCAGACACATGGTACACAATGTGTTCTTTCTCTGAGCTTTGTCACATTAATCCCACTGTCTAACGGGGGGTGGGGGCTGGGGAGGATTGTGCGGATAACGAATCCGTCTCTGGAGACCTCGGCTGTGCCTGTTTGGATAAATAAACATGAACCTGATCCAACCCAAGAGGATTTTATCGGTGACGCCGGATGGGAGAGGATGGAAGCTGATTAAGGTTAATAAAAAAATAAATAAATAAATAAAAAAAAAACTTCCACCGTTGGCCCAGACTGGTACATTTACATTACATTTACATTTATTCATTTAGCAGACGCTTTTATCCAAAGCGACTTACAAATGAGAAAATACAAGCAAAACTTGGTACTTCTGTACAACATGCTGTAGAAGCTTTGGGTTAAACCAAGTTCTAACATTTCTTTAAAAACAAAACACAGTTCCTCAAGGGTTCTCCAGATGGTTGTGTACTTGGAACTGTTTATGAAAAGGAAAACTCTCTGTTACATTCACACATACAGCGATTTTATCGTTGCAAGTCTCTGGTCACTGTACTATGAAGTCGCAGGTAGGCGTTCCTACTACGGGTTGCCATAGTAACATGGGTGCTAAGTTTTCTTGCTGCTAAAATGAAACATTCTAGAGAGCGAGCGATCTTATATGAAATTCACCAGTGTACATATGCATCGTATCCTATGAGATGAAGGAGAAGCAGTGTGCGCTCTGTGCCATTGCGGCCGTCTATCTGCGGCGAAAACACAAGCTCCAGTTAGCTTAGCTTAGCTTATGGTCTTAGCTCTTTGGTCTTTTATGGTCTTTCACTTTTTGTTGCAATTGAGTAAAATCCCGGTGTAGCCCCTTTCTCAGTAAGTGAGCGTCACCATGAGGGTGTCATTCACTATATGTTCGATGGTGACTGGGACCTGGGCCGCATCTCTTCGTCCGTGGCCTCCGTGTTTCCTGGGTGAGGTGTCCTGCCCGTTCCCAGGTGCCGAGGCAGCAACAAGCCAGATACTTCACCCAAGATAGGAGCTACACTGGGATTTTGCTCTATTGCAACCAGAAGTGAGTGTGTTTCATGATTTCTTTTATTATTATTATTATTATTATTGTTATTTGCTTTAAACCAGCTAAGATCCTAAGCTAAGATAAGCTAATTGGCTACTGCTGCAATGGCGCTGCTTCTGCTAGTGAGCACGGGTGGCTACGGATCACGTACGCTCTACTGTCTTCACTCCCATTGGTAGTCGCTGCACCAAGTCGCTCCAAATTTGCATAAAGTTGAACTTTTCTCAACTTTCAAAGTTGCTGAAAACGCCCACATCTAGTCGCCAATGGTCGCTGTTGCTCATGTTGCCGGAAGTCACCAGCTCGCATTGAAAATGAACTCCAGTCACTTTGATGCTGCGAGTCGCTTCATTCTCTTTATTTCTCACACACAGGTAAACCCTGTATTGCACTGCATCACGTAGTCTCCACTGGAAGGGCACTTCATCATAGTTCCATGCACATAGGGGCACCCTAGAGGGCTTTTGATTGCATTTTGTCCATTTGAAGGCTACCACATGAGGTCACGTCATCAGGTTTTCTCCACTCTAGAGGTACCCTAGAGGGCACTCTATCATGTTATATCTACTAATGCGGCACTGTAGATGGCACCCTACAGTATATAATTTTCTTCACTATTTTTTTTTTTTTTTTTTTTTTTTAGATAAGATATTTATACATGAATATATATAATAACATTCACGATTTAGTGAGAAAATTCAACAAAGCATGTGTGTATAGTTTTAATTAAAAATATATCTATCCTAAATGTTGATCTACTGTACAATTTTATCTTAAAAGTTCCAATGAACGATTTATAAAATCTCCATTCATATGAAAAATATACTTTTTTTATTTTTTATTTTTATTTTTATCATTTCTATATCTGTTTATATATAGCTGTTTAAACCATGCTCATGTAAACAAGCATTTAAAAAAAACAAACAAACAGTTTGCCCTCGGCTGCCCAAGAGCGTGGAATATAATGAATGTAGATTTTTTTTTTTTAAACATGAATTTTTAAAAATGTGAATCTCTGAGCACTGAAAAGAATTCAAAACCAAATGGAAATGAATGTATAGGTCTTTTTTTTTTTTTTTTTTTAAGTAATGTATTTCAATTCTATGAATTTAATGGTGTTTAAATTCCATTATTAGGAATTCAATGAATTATGCTCTAAATCTTGATTAATTATAATATCTAAATCTTTGTCTGTTTTGCTTCCATAGAAACATTTTATAAAGGAGATTCCCCCGTCCCCATCCACGAGTAAAGTAGAAGAACCCTGATTTCTTTTTTATATAAGGTTTTCTTTCAGTTCTCCAACAACGTCCTTACACTTGAGGAACGAAGGCGTGAACTGTCTCAGACATACTGAGACGAGCAATGTTCCTTAAGCTAAGTGTTTCTATAGAGAAACCTTTTTGGTTCTGTTTAGGTTAGAGAGAGCCATCAGCTGTTCGAGACAGCTCCATCCAGCTGGAGTAATTGTTCCTTGTGTTTTCTGATTATACTTGTGTCCTCTGAGCAGACAGGCCACCTTTTAAAAACGTTCTCTTGGTTGTCAGCGAAACGTGCTTTAAATAAGAAATATGTGGGTCGTGGTGCCACTGTTCTGTGCTCCATGATCTAAATCTGAACATGAGTGTGGCCTCGCTTGTCAGATGGCTGGCTTCCTGAAACAGACCCAGATATCTTATTTAGGCCAGACAAGGAATAACCCTCTGTGGCTTCTCCTCAGCAGCTTAAGTGGAAGAGAAATAAAATTAAAAAAAAAAATGCAACAGAAACAAAAGCAGTTGTGTGTGGGTCTAAGGCTAAAAAGAGCCAGAAGAAGCAAGTACAAGTTCACATTATGTTTATACCACAGCACTGTTGAATTCTTGATTCTGATTGGCCAGAAGGTGTTGATAAATTGTCTCTAACAGCAGCTCTGACAGTAGTTCCGTCCGTAATGCAAATCACAGGTTGGCATATATTAATGCGTTTCTATAGTAACAACTTACACAGGCAATTGTACGGCGAAAGCTCCACATAAACTGATTAAACACGTGTAATTGTTGGCATGGTGAAGTTTTCTCTCAAGAGATGTTTATTTAACATTTATGGAAGGAGTCTCCAGTGTCAGAGATAATGCTGTAATTTCACATTTTCCGACATCTTCAGGACAGAGGAGTTTACGCTTTGTGGTTTCTCAGTAACATGACAAGCTGTGAGTTTTGTCTTATTAACTTCAAGAGAGAGAAAAAAAAGAGAGGCTGGTGAGGGAACAACTGTTTATAGCTTCTAAAAACATTTATTTTGTGGACGTTCCATAGCACTAAATGTAACTATAAATGGATTTAAAAAATGATGTCATTCTTTAATATATATATATATATATATATATATATTAAAGAATGACATCATTTTTTTGCATTATTGACATGCATTATTGCTGTGGTATAAGAGGAATAAGACACTTCAGAACATGCTGTTGTAGGAAAATAGTAACTTTGCTTCATCACACCACTCTGTCATTGGTTATTTTCCTAAAACAGCACCCCCCATCTGTTTTATTACTGAATTAATTCACTCCTGTTCCTTCTATTTCTGTCTCTCACCAAATACATAGAAGCCATTACTGTAAGGAAATGCCTGTTCACTTAAAAATACACTACAGCAATATATACCGATCAGCCATAACATTAAAACCATCTGCCGAAAATCGTGTAGGTCCCAAATATGCTTATAAGACCTCTGAAGGTGTGCTGTGGTATCCTGCACCAAGACGTCAGCAGCAGATCCTTTAAGTCCTGTAAGTTGAGAGGTAGAGCCTCAATGGATTGGACTTGTTTGTCCAGAACATCCCACAGATGCTCGATGGGATTGAGATCTGGGGAGTTTGGAGGCCGAGTCAACACTTTGAACTCTTTGTCATGTTCCTCAAACCGTTCCTGAACAGTTTTTGCAGTGTGGCAGGGCGCATTATCCTGCTGAAAGAGACCACTGACATTAGGGAATACTGTTACCATGAAGGGGTGTACTTGGTCTGCAGCAATGTTTAGGTAGGTGGGATGTGTCAAAGTAACATCCACATGAAGGCCAGGACCCAAGGTTTCATAGAAGAACATTGTCCAGAGCATCACACTGCCTCCAGAGTCTTGCCTTCTTCCCATAGTGCATACTGGTGCCCTTTTCCCCAGGTAAGCGACACACACGCACCCAGCCGTCCACATGAAAACGTGATTCTTCAGACCAGGCCTCCTTCTTCCATTGCTCCATGGTTCAGTTCTGATGCTCACGTACTCATTGTAGGTGCTTTTGGTGGTGGACAGGGTTCAGCATGAGCACTTCGACCAGTCTGCAGCTACACAGCTCCATACGCGGCAAACTGTGTGTTCTGACACCTTTCTATCATAGCTAGCATTAACTTTTTCAGTCATTTGTGCTGCAGTAGCTCTTCTGTGGGATCAGACCAGACAGGCTAGCCTTCTCTCCCCATGCACATCAATGAGCCTTAGGCGTCCATGACCCTGTCGCTGGTTCACCAGCTGTCCTTCCTTTGACCACTTTTGGTGGGTACTAACCACTGCATACCAGGAACACTCCACAAGACCTGCTGTTTTGGAGATGCTCTGACCCAGTCGTCTAGCCATCACAATTTGGCCCTTGTCAAAGTCACTCAGATCCTTACTCTTGCCCATTTTCCTGCTTTCAACACGTCAACTTCAAGAACTGACTATTCACTTGCTGTCTAATATATCCCACGCCTTGACAGGCGCCACTGTAACGAGATAACCAATGTCACGGCTGATCGGTGTACATTACATACATTGAAAGTATAAGCAAACTCTTGCACAGAAATGCATTCAAGGTCATTGAGTGCAAAAGTTTGCACGCCCTTAGAAACAACTAATTCATTTATTTGAACAAACATTACATTTAGTGTTAGGTTTGACAGATGCTCCTTCAATATGACAAGTAACCAAAATGGTCATTTCCCTTTATTGGTGTGATATAAAAACTTTCTAATAACTTTCCTTGCCCACATTTTGTCTTTATAACTGTCCCTAACCTCTTGTATATCTTCTAAGCCTTCAATTTCCGCCCCTGAAGTGTCTCTTCTAAATCTGACAGATTGCTTGGCAAGTCTTTCCATTTTTCCTGAGCTCAGGGTTATAACCCTGCAACACACTGCCTTCTTCAGATCAGCTCTGGAGACAGATAGGGTCATGACAAAGATTTGTCTTCTACCTTCTATTATTTTTTTTTTTTTCTGTTGAGTTACACTTTGGGTTGCTGTCTTGCTGCAGGATACGCCCACGCTTCATTTTCATAAATAAATTGTAAAACAGAAGTGCAAATATGGTACCAGAATGGATACAAGCTTTTGGCACTTTCGATACAACTGTTCTACATATAATTACTGAATCTATATTTGGGTGTGTGTTTATTTCCTTGGTGATTGTGATATGTTTTCCACTCCATGGTGTGCGAATGCAGAATGTGCAAGCTCTGGCTTCTGACAGATTGCTTGAGCTTCCTGATGTGGTCAAAGTGCTTTCTAACCTGCGAAAAGCTGTTGAAAAAGCTGGTGAAAACAATCATTTTCTCCCTGTGGACTCTGAAGTGAAACCAAGCATGTAAAACATCGTATTGAGAAGCGATCTTCAGAAAGCAGGCAGGACAAGGTTGTAACTTGTGGTGAATTTTTAACAACCGCTTTATCTTCACTGATGAAAAATGGTGGAGGTGGAACACGGATACACATGGCCCTTACCCCATTAGCGGAACAGATAGAATAGCTCAGCTTGGCTGGAAATAAGATTTTCTTTTCCTCCTCCATACTCCAGCAATCCCATTACCCAGCGTGTTAAACCAACATCATCATCGGCCCTGTGGGGGAGGCTGGTAGGGGGTTCAGATAGACGGATGATTGGTGCTTCCCATCCTGCTAGTTACCTCCTCTGGTTTTGTATCTTATCTCTCCCGGCGTGTCTACATGCACACACACTGCCATGATTACAAGCGCCATTTATTCTGCTCATGCACCACTGGAAAACAATATGCTATGGCTCAGGGCCGTGGCACTCATACCACTGGAAAATCTGGGTTATATATATTTTTTATTGACACTGTTGTAAGAATGACAGTGAAGACAGAAGCATGAGAACCCATAAATTTATGCAGGGACTATGATCTCTATTGAGTCTCATTACACTTACCTAGCTGTATGGTCAGATTATGTCTTTCAGCGCTCAAGATGGGCATACAGCAATAAAGGAGGAATGTTTGAGCTCTGATTTATAAGCTAATGCGAAAGTAGTGAAAAAAGTAGTTTTTCAGCTGAACAGCATTGATTAAAAGTTGATTTAATAATCAACATTTATTGAGAATGCGCACGTCGAAAACAGTCACAGGTTTAATGAGCGTGAATGAAGTTAGATCACTTTGTCCAGCACTGATTTTAAAAACCAGGCATAAATAAACGCATCAACCATCATCCATTCAAAGTCTACAAAAAGACAGATCGCACAATCATAGATGTTGTGTCTTCATATGAAGCAGCGTTCACAGATGGTGTTGCTTATCTGCATTTCATTGTGCTCCAGTGCGCATGCGTGATACTTTTACAGCTATAATGAGAACCCATGCTATAAGGCTCAACTCGAATGGCTGAATTACTGATGCATAGTAGAGGTTATTTTTTTTCCCTTTTTTCTTTTTGCTCTTGCATTCAATAACATGACCAGCCACCAGTGCTATTGAGCAGCAGGTTTTAGAAGCGTTTTTCTAAAGGCTGAAGGAAATTGCAAAACTCAATCTTTACAGCAAGTGGCCTGAAAGACTGCTTAAAAATAAATTAATAAATAAATAATAGAAATCGTAAACTTGCATCTGTCTTAGATTTTTATACCCGACATCAGCTTTGGCATTATATCTGATCTTCCTTTTCACCACTGAAAGACCACTTTTCACCACTCTATGAGTCACACCTTGGCTTTTTTCTTTTATTAAAAATTTATATTCCCACCTCTCACACACACACACACACACACACATACTTACGCAGCATGTGCTGGAGTCCTACTGATCATCCTTTATCCTTCCCATGGCCTCTTACACTGCTCTCTGTGGCTCTTTCAGCCCCAGAACCCCCACATTCACATTCCTCTCAGACTATATTTACAACACAGCTTTCACTGGATGTCATGTGGGGCACACTGCACCAAAAACAGGGACTGGCCCAAACAGGATCCAACAGGATCCTAGGGTTCTAGTTCATTTTCCATCAAGATGAGAGTTTGAGATTACTAGAGTATGTGTAATTCACTATGAGGTGTCACAGTGCCATTTCTCAGTCCAACATGGATGAGATGCTGGGATTATTATTAGTTTTCGCTCTCTATTTTCTCACAATTTTTGTTGCCTATTCCCACCCACTGTCCCAATTACCTGTCCCCTCTCACACAACAGAATGGGCATGGTAAAGAACTTTTTTTGCCATATTTGCTTTGATAACTCAGGAGCTAAACACAGCTTTCTAAAGGGGTTCTAGAAAAAGTTCTCTCGGAAAGGAAATAAGAAGCTTTTTGGTATTGCTGCCCAAAGATATGGAAAATGTCCTAGAATACTACCGCTCTTTCATTTCCACTTGTTTCCCATCATTACTCTTTGTCCAGGAGACCCCCCAGCTTCCTGTTCTTCGTGGCAGCCATTAACAAGTTAGCGCAACACTAGGAAAGTGGGACATGTGCTAAGATGTCTGAAAGGTTCGATTAAACTCCCTGGCTGCTCATGTCTTTCCCTGTAGGAGAGAGCTGAACTGTCTGGCTGGAGGTGTGAAGCTCACAGGGAGCAGGAGCACAACGTAATGAACACAACGCTGGAGCTAGTGATGCTAGAAGATGGCGTTCGCTCCTGCCATGCTGTGACTACACTCTCTGACATCAGATGATGAGCGATAAATTTAGGATCTTCCTCTACTCAATACACTCAATCTTGACAGGTCCTGTGTAGGCCGGTGTCGCACATGTCTCCTGTTCCCGTCTTGAGCCAGAGTGTGTGTTCGGCAGAAGTGTGTCACATTCTCAGCTTGTGACACTTCCCCCACCGTCAGGAAGACATCAAACGTAGCCCACTTGCACTTCAGAGAGATTCTTTGTCAGGAATGAACCAGCTAGCTTTAATGCTGCTGTGATGGGGAGAAAAGAGTCTGTGATGCTTTACAAAGCGCCAAGTTAGAGATGGAAAGCATGAGACTTGTTTACTATTGCTTTCTATACCACAACGCTGTTGAATTCTAAAACTGTTGGTTAATTTTCCATAACAGCAGCTCCTTGTAGTTCCGTTCAATGCGTTCATTCTAATACGATATCGTTTCTGTAGTACCAACTCATTCACAGGGTCTTGTATGACATACACATACAATCATTGCAATGGTGAAGTTTTCTGTAAAAAAATGTTTATATAACATTTATGGAAGGGGTGTCTAGTGTCAGTGCTTCGTAACAGTATGTTTTCCAACATGGGTAAATTTTCAGGACAGAGGAGTCTTTACTTTCTGGTTTCTCTGTAACATAAGCCGTGTTCCCTTTCAAAGGGAACTCAATGTTGCGTGAGCTTCACACTGTGGGAAGCGTGATGCTCACGCAACAGTGAGTTTCCCTTCTCATGGAACAGGGTTAGATTTGTAACCAAGACGTTTTTTTTCCTTATTAGCTTCAATCATGCGAGAGAGAAAAAAAGAGAGGCTGGTGAAGTAACGACTGATTATAACTGTTAAAACAGTGATAACAGGAATTAACTCGTTTCACAGATGTTGCAAATCATGAGATGTAACTATAAATGGATAAAAATTACAGGTCAATTATTAATTACTAAACAAATGAATCGTTAAAAATTTGCTGTGGGGTAAAAAGGAATTAAACACGTGGGGACATACTGTTATAGAAAAACAATCAACTTTGAAAAGGTAACACTAATACTTCATTGCACCACTCTGTATTTGACTATTTTTCTATAACAATGCACCCCAAGTGTTTTATACCTTACCGTATATATTAAATCTCACACCATCATGATTGCAGACAGGAAGTAGATCTACAGTACGCTGTCTTCATGTCCACTTGGACAGTTTTAATTCAAAAAGTTTATTTGAAACATCAGTGAATATGGATTACTGAGCATTTCAGGTACAAGCCATCTGATGTAGTGCTAGAAGTGTTCTCACAATAGGAAATTCAATAAAACGCAGTGCTATTTTTACATGGATAATTTATATTTAATCATTACACAACCGCTTTTATCTAAAGCGATTTACAGTTGAGCTGTGCAATTCAGGTTTGGATCAAAAGTCCGGCAGTGGTTCTCTGGTGGTCTTGGGATTTTAGCTTACACTCTTAAAAATAAAGGTTCTAATAAGATTGCAAAAGATTCTAAAAAAGGTTTTTCAGCCATATGCCATAGGAGAACCCTTTTATGTTGCACAAAAAAACCTTTTACTCTCAAGTTATGTATAGAACCATCTATTTACTGGTGCTGTACAGAACCCACAAATGGTTCTTCATAGCAGCAGAGCCACAAGGAACCGTGTTATCTTAAGTTGTTTCTTAAAAAAAAAAAAAAAAAAAAAAAAAAACCTTAGTTAGTGCTTTAAGGAACCAAAGTACGGTTCTTAAGTGTGACGCCAGGAGATCCTTCTCACAAATCCAGTCCCAGAAAGAACCACATGGGGTTTACTTTAACCTGTTAAGGGATGAAGAACTAATACACTGCTCTGAAGAACCTATATTGGATCATAAAGAACTTCTTTAATCTCCAAAGAACCATATAGCTCAACTCAAAAACCTTAAACAATGAAAAATGGTTCATGACAAAGAAGAAGAAGGTGGTTCTTTGCAGAACCTATGGTGCTGTAAAGAACCATTGAAGAACCTTTTATATTTAAGAGTTTTTAATCATGTTGCGTGTTAACGCTGTGGGAAGCATTGTTGTCCAACAGCTCCAGGGTTCCTGGTTCGATCTTGAGCTTGGTTTACTTTCTTTAAGGAATTTGACATGTTCTTCCCGTGTCTTTGAATTCTCTGGTTTCATCTTGTCTCAAAAAAAAAAAACAACAATAACAACAACATGCCTGTAGATGGATTGATGAACAGTAATGATGCTGTGATGTAAATTACAGCAAGGTGTGAGTGACTGAGTGTGTGTGTGAATGTGTGTTCATGTTGCGCTGAGGTGGATTTATGTCTCATTCAGGGTGTATTCCAGCCTCACCCCTAGTCTTCCTGGGATAGGCTTTGAATCTAAAACCTAACAGGATAAAGTGTTTACTGAAGTTTTTGCACTCTGTGGTTGGCGTGCTTCTCAAAATGGTAGATGCACAGAATGAAAGCTGCAAACAGGCAGCAAAATATTTAGCTCTGACATTTTTTTGTGTTTGATGGCTGTTCTTTCGGAGGTTGTACAAGGGGTCTTGCCTCATGGCACCAGATTAATCTGTCATATCCCTACAGTCATATCCCTACTGTGCTCAATTTGTGGTATCACTACAGTACAATACAAAATCCGGCTACTAGATACTCAAGGACATAACATGTTATGCTCTACATTCTGGCCTGGTGATTAATCTGTGCTCTTGGTTTCTGTATATCCTCCGAATCCTTTTTCTTCCTGGGTTTCTGCTTCCAGACAGCAATTAAGGGACCTCTGGAGTGGATGCAGCAGCTTGATTCTCACTTGTTCTGTTGCTTCTGTGAATTCTGCGAATTGTGCTTAACTTCTTGGAGTGTGACACAAAACTTGTTATTGAACTTGAGATGTAGCTTTATGCCTTAGATATTGTTTACTGTATTTGTACATATATATTTACATTTACATTTATTCATATAGCAGACACTTTTATCCAAAGCGCCTTACAAATGAGAAAATACAAGTAAAGCGATATATCAAGCAGAGAACAATACAAGTAGTGCTACCATACAAGATCTA
>JANDJT010000001.1:33346251-33358628 GCA_024331685.1 Stegophilus panzeri | reverse complement strand
AATAGAAATTAATATTATATACTTATATTAATATTCCTATTAATATTCCAATTAATATATATATATATATATATAATATGTATAAATGCAGCACTTTGTTTGGTAATGTAGGGTGTCACAGGTTTGTTCAAGACTTTTTTTATTTTTTATTATATAAGTAAAGCCAATAAGATGTTAATCTAATAACCAACTATTCTTGAGGATATTCAGGGTTCATTTTATTTATTTGTAAAATGTATGACCATTGCAAATTCAAAGACACTCCCCCTCATGAAACCCATGATGAACTTGTCCATGAGGTGATTTCATTCTTTTTTTATGCTCGTGCCATAGCATAGCATAAAAATCAAAATGAGAAAGGGGG
Source organism: Stegophilus panzeri (assembly GCA_024331685.1). NCBI lineage: Eukaryota > Metazoa > Chordata > Actinopteri > Siluriformes > Trichomycteridae > Stegophilus > Stegophilus panzeri. The sequence continues at coordinate 33,358,264 of JANDJT010000001.1, read as the reverse complement.
CGAAGAACACTTTAAATAAATAAAGCTCCGCTGCAGTCTTCTCGTCTTTTCTCAGCTCATGTTCACAGTTTCAGATGATAGAGACTGCTCAGAGATAGAGAGAGAGGAGGGACATATGTAGCTATTTTCTTATTATATAAACCCTATATGAAATTGACAGCATGTGCAAATCAAGAAAGACTGACAGGCCACGTGTTTTCTACAACTATACTTCAATTGTTCCCATACGTCTTTATCAGGCATAAAATGTCGGAGTGGAAATTCACAGTAAGGTAAAGGGGAAAAAAAACCAGACCCAATTAACACCTCATATTTCTTTACCCAGTATAGATGGCTAAAGTGAAGGAATTCCTCACACCCATTACACAGAAAACAGTAACACATTACATCAAGGTTCCCATAACTTTACATTATTTATTACTTTAGTTAACATGAACAACTGAATAGAAATTAAACATGAACATCAAACTCCACTAGTTAACATGTTAAGGTAAACGCATGCATAAATACTGTATATCAGTATTTGTTCAAACTAAAACAACTCGTGAGTAAATTACAATACAAAATCCTACGTTTAGGACCTTTTTTATTCACTCAACAAAATAAATTTAAAAAAAAAAAATCATTTTTACTATGTTAATAACGGTGATGGTGTATCAATAATTGACATACCCAACCATCTTTTCTTTAAATGGTCAGATTGCTAAGAACCTCCATGGTGGTTTCCTTCAGAATGAGTGAACATTTTCTGTGGACTCGTTTCCTTGCCAAGTACCAATAGCAAAAACCTTGCTTTTCTTCAGAACTGGTACAAACCACATGTCTCTCTATATGCGAATCAAAATATTCGCATTAACTTGAAAATAATTTGATCCAAACGTGTATGTAAATATCAGAATAATAATAGGATGTAATTATTCCATCAGAATCTTCATTAAGTTAAAAAAAAAAAAAAAAAAAATGTTTTTCCCGTCTTTTCTCACGGCTTTTCTGATCACCTCATTAATTTTAGAACGTTTTAATACTGCTGCTTCCATTAAAGCAGGGGTGTAAAACTTATACGACAAAGTGTGAACATGTGGGTATTGTGTCAAAATCTTACTCTAATGAACGTTAGAATTAGTGACAAACATACACTGAATACACTGTAGTTAAGAGAATGATTAAAACTGTGCACATTTACAGTAAGAATACTTCTTTATTCAATAATAAAAGAAGGAAACAATATGCTGTATATTAGCCGAAATTAGAAGTCAGGACTCTTATGATTAAGATGCAGAGAAATGTGATTAACTTGAAATCTAAGAATATTTGTGCCACAATCTTTCAGATTTGTTATTTATTTATTTATTTATTGTGCATATTATTTATTTAATAGTGCATATTTTTTTGTCTTATTAACTTCAAGAGGAAGACAACGAGGGATTCTGGTGAGTGAATAACCAGTTATAGCTGCTACTATGCACTTTTACATATGTGGCATCAGGAAATTCATTGTTTTTGATGTTCTCCGTCAGTCAGTGTAACTATAGAGCATAGTGGATTAGTTAGTCACTGGCTCTGTCAGCTCAGAACCAGAATAAAATATACAAACCAAATATGTTCAGCTGTCATATGACATTATGTAAGCGGCAGCTCACTTTAATAAGATACAATGGCTAGTCCTGAGAAAGCATGGTAGGCCTCAGGCAACAAAAATCAACCTGACATAATGTCATTGAAAATCTGCCATTGGCTTATCTCAGGTGACAGAGAAACACCGATGTTCCAACTCCTCTGATGAATCATCTCCATTCTGTTTCAGCAGAGGACAATGACAACGCTGTCGTCTTCATTAATCTGCTCTAACTGCAGCTCTACCAGGACCTCCATGACATGGAACAGCACAATATCACTGCTGCACAGCCAAAATCATCGAGGCCTAACATAACGATCAACGTCTCAGCCATCCATAACTTCACTTATTACAGTGCCATGAACATAATCCTTAAACAAGTTTTATGAAAATGTCGCACCCAGAAATGGTAATTAATGAAGTAAGGTACTAATGGTGGAACATTTGAATTGATAGAGTGCAGAGGAGAATGCATAATAATCAGCCAGCTAGTGCAGATGCGCCGGTGCACCGCTCTCATTAATAAATCTGGGAGTAATGCTCATCAGAGGGTTTATTACTGTTTAATCTCACCATCTGTCTGTCTCTCGAGCCTGAGCCCTAGAAAATGGTGCTGGTATGTTTCATTGTTCAGATACGTAGGTGATGGATTAGAAGAGTGGCCCGTTGAGGATATGCTACATAACATACAGGTAATGACTGTGCTGGATTCTGAATAGACACAGGGACAGAATTTTGGGATTCAGTAATCCGTTTTGTGGAATTTCTGAAAGGAAAATAAATATAGCAGAAAAGTTTTAATGCTCGATCGAAGAGGGAGAAACAACATGTCGTATAACGTGTATTATTAGTCGAGCACGAATTTAAAAAGAAGTCAACTGGTTGTATTTTCTATAGTTCAAGTAGTGTAGTTAGTGCACTTAAATTCAAGGAAAGGGTCAAACCACACTTAACAGCCAATTAGATTTACAGCTTCAACGCTGTTTAGGGCTACCGTGGTGACCACAAAAATACATAAATCAGTGTAATATATGTGCAAAATAATAAATCTGTTCATCACATATTGTATCAAACTTGAAAAATATTACACTAGGATGTACCAGATCTTAATATGCACTTGTGTGGACGATGTGGTGGCTCAGATTAAATCGTTGATTCAGTTGTGCGCAGCACAGAAGCTCATGTCCATCAACAGAGGCCTCTTTATAGTTCAATGACTGGCCTTCATTGGATGGACGATGCCATGTCTATAGTAGTTACTGGGAGGTTTTTCCACACTGAAAATGATATTGGAGTTGTACTTCCATATATATTTTTTTCAGGCTGATAATGACAAATTATTCTACACAGATGTTATGCTGTCTAGCAAGTGTACAATCCAGTCTCATTATAACGGTGTGTTTAACTCGTGCTTGTTTGATTACATTATCTTGTTGCTCTTTTTCAGAATAGTCACATAACAGTACTTGATGGGAAAACATAATCAGTCATATTTTCACCAGCCCTCTTGTGGCAAAATATTACTAAGGTAACCTAGTGAGATACAGAGTGAGTCATAATTCTTATGTTACATCTTATGCTTTGAAAAATAAATAAACACCCAAACAGTTCTGAGAAGAACTTGTTTGGTTCTGAGAAGGCTTCCATCTCTCTCTGGGTATCAGAAAAATGGCGATCCAGAAAAGAGAGGCTGCTGCTATCCGTGCACAGGTGAAGACGATCACTCGTTACCTGCTTGTTTTCTCCTACCACTCCTTCCTTCTGCAGATCCAGCTATGAAACAATCAGTTGCATTTCAGCTTGCTTTCAGGGGATTTACATATCACCATATTGTGACCTTAGTATTATACATTTAAAGTTACTATATAAATACAAATTTAATGAATTGAAATAAAGTTCTTCATAATCTTCATAGATTCATTCACGACACAGATAGAACCTTATAATAGTAAGGTCATTATATATTGACAGAAACTGGGACATTGATATTGAAAGCATACATACACACACACACACACACACATATATATATATATATATATGTATATATATATATATATATATAAAAGTAAAGTACAGCAAGTACAGTACAGCTAGGGTCAGGGTCAGCATCAGCAATGATACAGGGGTCAGAGTGCAAAGTCAACCTTGTTACTGTGGTCAGAATGCAGGTCCACCAATAATATTGAGGCATGGTGTAGACTCATGGGTCAGACATGATACTGAGGTCTGAGTGTAGGCTCAGCTATAATACTAGAGCCAGAGTGCAGGGTGAGCCATAATACTAGTGTGGGAGTGCAAGGTCAGCATGATACTTAGGTCATTTGAAGCCCTTGTCCAAGGGTCCAGTAGTAGCAGCTTGACCTTGACGTTGTGGTGCAATAGCAAGGCTAAATAGTGACTTGCTTTGATTGTAAAACACAATGGTATGTTCCAAAAAAATGTAGATAACCAGCCTTATAAGTTAATAAGAGTCTATTTTAATAGCAAAATTTAATATTTTAATACAACTCTTCAACTTCAGACTTCAGATGGAGCAGGTTGAACCGTACAAATTGGAACGGACAAGAGTGATGCTGTTTAAAAACGTCTCTACGGAGTATAAGTGCAGATGAGGGCACTTCAAAATCAGGCCTCATTGAGGAAGAGAAGAGTGTGCACTCCCTCCCTCTCTCATCAGTGGGGTGTTATCAGAGCTGACAGCACTGGGCGCATGCTGCTGCTGCCAGATTCTCTTTGTAGTGTTCCTTCTCTCTCTACACACCACCATGCTCCATACAGACACACACACATGCATATATCACACCCACACACATACACACACACACGGCCTCTGAAATGTTAATGCTGCCCTCTGAAAAACATCAACCTGACGCATATCCACCCCCTGTTTATGATAATATACACATGTGGAAGGATCGGAGTGGAGGAGAAAATGGGACGAAGAAAGACAACACAGAAAATGTTGACACCTTTGAGAAACTATAGGAAATAAAAGTATTCAGGGAGAGGATTTAGTTAGAAAAGGAGTGCAGGGAGAAGATGGAGGGCAAGGACTAGTCTTTGGGGAGATAATTACGATGAAAAAGGTACACTCATACAAGCATGAAAAGTATTAAAAACCTCATCAACCCCGATGAAGTGAATAGTAGTGGTAACACTTTACTTAAGGGCAGTGCTCAAAGCTACAGGACTGTAGATAAGACTTTCATCCATCCATCCGTCCGTCCATTTTCCATACCGCTTATCCTACACGGGGTCATGGGGGAGCCTGGAGCCTATCCCAGGGTACTTGCAGCACAAGGTATGGGACACCCTGGATGGGGTGCCAACCCATCGCAGGGCACAATCGCCCACACATTCACACACTATGGACAATATGGAAATGCAAATCAGTTTACAGTGCATGTCTTTGGACTGGTGAAGGAAACTGGAGTACCCAGAGGAAACCCCTGAAGCATGGGGAGAACATGCAAACTCCGTGCACATAGGTAGGAGGCAGGATTTGAACCCCCAACCCCGGAGGTGTGATGCAAACGTGCTAACCACTAAGCCATCTTGCCCCACTAAGCCTTTCATGACAACAAATATAAACCTACATTAACATTTACAAAGGCTTATTTCAACAGTCATAAAGATTGCTTTTATCAACATTGATGTCAAGTTGGTATAATACTAATCGAATGCAATGGCTTTCTGTTGATGTGAAGCTGTTATGACACTTCTTAGACTGTCTTAGACTTTATAGCTGCTAAACTGCTGTACATCCCTGGAGATGCATCCCCATGTCAAAATCTTTTGATCTCTCTGGATAACTCTTAGATCTCACCATCTGTCACTGAATGCAACCATGGGGTAATCCTGTACAAACAACTTTCCTTCTTGCCTCACATCGCTAAACTGACTCGGTCATGCAGGTTTCTTCTTTACAACATTAGGAAGATCTGGCCATTGCAATGCATAGAGGCCACTCAGGTGCTTGTTCAGTCTCTTGTCATTTCAAGACTGAACTACTGCATCTGGCTCCTAGCAGGTCTACCCTTGCATGCCATTCAATCCGTGCAACTGACTGTAGCTGCACGACTTGTTTTCAACTTCCCCCAAGTTCTTCCACATCACCTCTTAGTTACGCTTCATCGACTGGTTCCCTGTAGCTGATGCTTGCCTACAAAGCCATAAACTCTCCAGTGCCCCAAGTGGTGGAATGAACTCCCCCTGGCAATCCAAACAGCTATTGTCAAAGGAAGACTAAAAACCTACTTCTTCACCAAAGAAGGTAGAAGGACCGTTTGTGAGAGAGGCAACCAAGAATGAATGGACAACCTTCAACATGCTACCATCACAGTGATTCACAGTGGGGATGGTGTTCCCAGGGTGATGAGCAGTGTTTCCATCAAACATAGCATATTGTGCCTAGGCTGGGCTACGGTCGTCCTGTGAACAACTTCTCCCATCTGGGCTGTGGATCTCGCCAATTTCTTCAGAGTTACCCTTGGAACCTTGGTTGCTTCTCTGACTAATCCTCTCTTTACCTGGTCGCTGACTTTTCCCCTCATACTTGAATCCTTTGCTCTTCATCATGCTGTATGTTCTCTAACAAACTCGGACTCGTGTGTTATGCCATATTACGTCAACTTGCCATCAAAACTGAGAAAGGCAGTCTTTACGTCCCTGTTGTAGTAAGCTTTTATAACCATTTATATAGATTTATGTTATATGTCATAAACTTATGAACTGAGAAAACCCTCTGTAGCTTTAATGTAGCCTTATGAGACTACATAACCTTTATTTAAAGTGTAAATATATTTTTCTTTGCTTACTCCATCTTAGCCTGTTAAAGTGTACAGCAGCACCTGTGGAAACAAATCACATACAATTAAATCTAACAAGCAAACGGAATGCAAACCAGGTATTAAATAAGGTGAGAGCTTTCAGTGATAATCCGCATCAGGCCAGATAGGTAATGACATGGCCTTCTTCTCCACATTTACTGGAGGGAGGTGAAGGAAAATAAGAGCGTGCAGGGAATGAAAAGGGGAGGGACATATGCTACAAAGCCTAACCTTCATAATGGGATCTGTGATTGCTAAGCAGTAGCTAAAGCATTGCAATGCTCCTTCCTTTCCACTTCACATTTGTGTGTGTGTGTGTGTGTGTGTGTATAATAACTCATGAGACCTCATGCATCAGGCTGCATCACACCACCCACTCGTTGATTATTTTCCTATAACACCACATCCCAAAGTGTTTAATTCCTTACAAAACCACTTGTCCAAGACATCCTGTTTCTCTGGAAACTTTGTGTACTACCTGAATCTACTATTATTATTACTGAAAAACACTGTGGTTACTCCCTGGATTCTTCTTTAGCTAACTGTAGATTTTCTAATTAGTAGAAAAGGGGGGGGGGGTGTCGGGGTTAGTCTCCTCAACCACCGCTAGTGTATAGCATCCACCTGGACTGGATGATGCAACAGAAGCCATATTGCGCCAGAACGCCCACCACACTCTTCTTTAGCAAACTGTCGCTTTTTGGAGTAGCCAGCCAACTACTTTTGCTATCTAAAGTGTTAGAATGTTTGTGCCAACAGGGGCTAGATAGTAGCTAACAATAGTTCAACATATTTTAGCAGGAGGTGGCTAATTGCTAGCTTTCTTAATGCTAGTTCTCACTGTTGATTAGGTGTAGGATATAACTTGTGTCTATCTCATTATCAGTCAGACCCTTGGGTTTTGATGGAAAGGTGGTTGTAATTTATAATTATAATTTATATTTAAGTACTGTCTGCTTATCTATTTAAAGGTAGCAAGCTAGTAAACATTACCCACCTAACTAGACTAATATTACCTAAAGCTGTATTCTTGTTGCACTTATCCCCTCTGCTGAAATACAAATAAACAATAGAAACCCTCACAGAATTTGTAATGGTTTTAATGGTTAGAATGAGAATTGTATTGGTTTTAATGGAAACTGTAATGGTCCCTGTGGGTCTCTACTGGTAATTTGTTCCCTTCTATTGGTGCCATGTTATGTCTAGTGGATATCATTAAGTACCAGTAACAGTAATTGTTTTAATGTTTAGCTGATGGTTTGTAATGGCATTTGTAGTGGAAACTATTAGAATTACTGTGATGGTTTCTATTGTTTGTTTGTTTTTTTTCCCAGCAGGGCAGTTTCTTTGATAGTACTGAAGGTGTACTATTTCACCAGAAGTCATGAAAGCAAGCTAGCGATAAACTGAAAATGAAATGTAGAGACGGGAGACGATTTCTGTATCAGGTGTTTGTTTTATATTGATTTCAGGTGCCTTGTTTTTACAGTAAAGTTCACGGTAGTGTTATGAATATTCTTTAGAGTGCTCTCACCAAGTTATCCGGATGAAATCGAACAAAATCCATCAACATTCGTCGCTCGAAGTCATCCGAGTTTCTCACAAGATTAGGCTTAGCAAACATCCAGTGCCAGTCTTCCGTCTTCCGTTATGTCAGTTTATATTTATAGAATAGTCAAGATGTGCACCAGACACACACACACACACACACACACACACACACACACACACACACACACACACACACACACACACACTCACTCAATTTGAAACCAGCATGCCGTGTGCCTGAGCAGGTCTGCAGGGATCTTTGGTAAGAGTGTCATCCATGGAAAGGAAGGATCTAAATAAGTGTGTCACCAGCAGACAGACAGCAGTGGATGACAGCAATCATATGACACATGTCACATGCTACCAAAATCCAAAAAGAAAAAAGTTCCTGACTGGTGCTGAATGGACAGGTATGTCACTGTATCACTCAAAACAGTGAGCATAATTACAGTGCTATCTTTGATCACAGAGACAGCATGCCATTTTTTTTTTGTCAGTGGCAATAAATCCTTTGAATGCTGTGCTTTTCTTGTTTACCGTATCTCAAATAAGCACAATATATGAAAAGGACGAGGAATTGATTTGCATACAACTATGACACATAATATTAAAAGGCTAGAAGAGAAAATAAAGTATAGAAAGAGTTTCATTTTTTTTCTTAAGAAAACATTGTTGCAATTGCATTTAGTGTTTATGAGACACACGTAAATGGTCTGCACTTATATAGCGCTTTTATCCAAAGCGCTTTACACTGTGTCTCATTCACACACACACACACCAATGGTAGCAGAGCTGAAATGCAAGGCGCTAACTTGCCATCGGGAGCAACTTGGGGTTCAGTGTCTTGCCCAAGGACACTTCGGCATGTGGAGTCATGTGGACCAGGAATCGAACCGCCAACCCTACGATTAGTGGACAACCCGCTCTACCACCTGAACCACAGCCACCCATGTCATGCTGCTTTCTATCTCTGGATCTCTGTTGAAAAAGTTTGACACTAAATTAGTCAGAGCATTTACTCCGACAATCAAAATATTCATACACTGGTGCTTGAAAGTTTTTGAACCCTTTAGAATTTCCCATATTTCTGCATAAATACTGTACATAGTCTAATTAATAGGACAGAATTATTGGTATACTTAATGAAGAAAAATACCCTTAATAAAAATTCTTAAAAAAAAGCTATATAAAATAAGTAATCCAAACAAAAACCCTATTCATACAGGATTAGTTTTACATGAAGAGGGAAAGTAATGTAATTATTAGCAGAGTATGTCTGAGATTTTAGTCCAGTTTGAATCTGTCATGTCAGTCGGTGTGTATACTGCATGTGTCTGAGACTCTGCATTTTACCTTCTATAAAATGGGGTTATTTCTACTGGTCAAGTAATATACACTATAATGGCCAAAAGTTTCTGGACACCTGACCATCACACCTATACGTGTTTCTTCCCCAGACTGTTACCTCAAAGTCTCAAGGACACAGTTGTATTGAATGTCTTTGTACGATGTAGATTTACAATTTCCCTTCACTGGAACGAAGAGAACCTGTTGCAGCATGACGATGCCCCTGTACACAAAGCGAGCTCCATGAAGACACGGTGTGTTAAGATTGGAGTGGAAGAACTCGAATGTCCTTCACAGAGCCTTGAACTCAACTCCACTGAACACCTTTGGGATGAACTGGAACACCGACTGCACCCCAGATATCCTCCTCACCCGACATCAGTACCGGCAGATCTGATCTGAGAACAGTCTGAGATGTTTACTGACACTGAAGAGACGGTATACAGGAGAAACTCCACAGTTAAAGAGATCTCTTTTTATGTAAATTTTTAGGAGAGAAAGAATAGTAAATTTGCACATTTACAACAGTTCACTTAACGATTATGAAAAGTTATGACAGAGTTCGGATTAGATATAGCATCTGTACCTTTTCTCACGACTGAATGAATAAGAAATCTAACGAGCGCTAACCCCATCGCTCTCGTTTGAGCGAATTCACACAAGTCTTTCGTGACGCCAAAGAGTATGAAAGGAGGAGAAAAATAAGAAAAGTAAGATGCAAAGACAGACAGAGAAATTGTAAAAGAGAGGAACAGAGAGAGAGACGAGAGAGACGAGAGTGAAATGGAGGGATTACAGCTCATGAATAGACGACTTGTCATTTCCTAAGCTGATGTCTTTCATTTGGAATCTATGTGAGGCTGAAACTTAAGTGAGATGTATTATTCCTCCCAGCTCACACCTCCACTTGAAGGCCTTGCTTTCAATTATGGAAGAAGCAGAGGAGTGGAGTAGGAGAGAAAGCATGAAGAAAAGTATTTTCTCCAAAAAGGTCTGGACACACACACACATCTCAAAATGCATCTCCACATGTCAGTCTTTGCATCTGACTCCAAATAAGGCAGCACAGTGTAATTCACGAAACAGTTTCTCGCAGATAATTAAACACATTAGCACACCGCCTGTTGTGTTAGCGCTCACATGAGCTACTCTGAAAAAAAGCCCAAACAAAACAATAGGAACAGCTGTGTCTCATGCTGCTGTCACATACAGGGAAGTTCATCCTTTTCTTTCTTTTTTTAAAATTTATATTTCTTTACTGTCAAATGTACACACAGGGAACACATCATTCGTTTAACCTACTGCTACGAGAGAGAAACGAGGGGTAAACAAACAAACCACAACTCTACTTGAATACAGGAAGATCTGCTTCTATAGGGCTAGATAGTAGCTAATAATAATTCAACATATTTTAGCAGAAGGTGGCTAATTGCTAGCTTCCTTAATGCTAGTTCTCACTGTTGATTAGGTGTAGGATATAACTTGTGTCTATCTCATTATGAGTCAGAATCTTGGGTTTTGATGGAAAGGTGGTTGTAATTTATAAATATAATTTATATTTAAGTACTGTCAGCTTATCTATTTAAAGGTAGCAAGCTAGCAAACATTACCTACCTAACTAGACTAATATTACTTAAAGCTGTATTGCTTTAGCCCTGGTTGAAACTTCCTGTACTGTACTTCCCTGCTGAAAAAAAAAACCCAAAACACAATAGAAACCCTGACAGAATTTATAATGGTTTTAATGGTTAGAATGGGAATTGTATTGGTTTTAATGGAAACTGTACTGGTCCCTGTGGGTCTCTACTGGTAATTTGTTGCCTTCTATTGGTGCCATGTTATGTCTAGTGGATACCGTTAAGTAGGAGATATGAGAGAAAGACAAGAGGTAAACAAACAAACTACAACTCTACTCGAATACAGGAAGTTCTGCTTCTATGGATGGTCCCACATGGACACACTAAATGTGTACACTTCCCAAAAACAGATTATGCCAAAGTCCTAACCTTGCTTCAGTGTTCAATCTCACCTGAATGCTGTAGATTAGTACACAAGAGCTTCTGCTGTAATCAGAAATACTGCTCATACTACACAGTCTGCTCATAGTGAACATCCTTTCACACTTAGTACTGTTTGGCTTTAATCGTCTACACCTGTACACTGTAATGATTTATAATCGCACTATCCGGTGTCACCCAGAAGAGGATGTGTTCCTTTTTGAGTCTGGTTCCTCTCAAGGTTCTTCCTCATGTCATCTCAGGGAGTTTATCCCTCACTACAGTCGCCTCAGGCTTGTTCATTAATGATCTAAATCTACATCAAGTTATCCTTAAAACTGCTCAAAAACTGCTTTGTGAGAATAGGACTTGATTTATAAAGAGTTTAAATGTTTTCGCAGGGCAAACTGAGCCAAAAGTTCTTGCCGCTGATTTCAGTTATAATTGTGCGCGTATGTTGATAAACGCCAATCAGCAATTCGTTACCAAGAGCATTCATGGCACAGCTGATTTACATTTAGTGGACTCTTGAAAGTCCATGAAAAGGCAAAGCTCACAGAGCTCACTGAGAACGACAAAATGGAGCTGAAAACGCTTCTTCATGAATGGGTTCTGTTGTTTTGTACATCTAGTAACAAACTTCAATAAAAAGAGACTTTAAATACTTGGGG
>JANDJT010000001.1:33322706-33341747 GCA_024331685.1 Stegophilus panzeri | reverse complement strand
TCAAGTCTCCATCAATGATCAGTGGAGAAGTTCAACAAAACAGACTTCATGTAGAAACTGTAATGAATTTCCTGGTTGCACAACTGCACTATTTGACCATGTAGTATTAGTACATTTATAGAAGGGGTGTATTTATTTATAATCGCACTCTCCGGTGTCACCCAGATCAGGACGGGTTCTCTTTAGAGTCTGGTTCCTCTCAATTTTTCTTCCTCATATCGTCTCAGGGAGTTTTTCCTCACCACCGTCGCCTCTGGTTTACTCATTATGGATAAATTCATACAGTTAAAATCTATATCCTGAATTTATATATTTCTGTAAAGCTGCATTGGGACAACATCCATTGTTAAAAGTGCTATACAAATAAAACTGAATTGAATCGAACTCCAGACCTTTTATCTCCTTAATTTGTCATGAAATAACAAAGACAACCTGGCCATGAAACTGCTTATCAGTTAAATGTCCAATTACTTTTGAGCCTGTGAAAATGAAGGGACTAATTCTTAAGCAGTAAATGCAATATTTTTGTTAAACCCCTTGAATTAAAGCTGAAAGTTTACACTTCAATCACATCTTGATTGCTTCAATTCAAATCCATTGTGGTGGTGTACAGAGGCAAATTTATGAGAATTGAGTCACTGTTAAAATACTTATGGACCTGAGTGTATATTATCCAAAACAAAAAGAAAAGAATACTGAAAGAAATAATCCAGAATTGTTCTATTTATTTACTGTATCTGCAGCATATGGTGAATTACCAAGAAAAAGCATTTCAACATTTAAGAGTGCAGCCCAAGTGATTTAATGTGTAATAATGTGAAAAATGCTGAGACAGGTAAAGATCATACGTCAGAGCATAAAGGGAAATGATAATACAGTCTCACAGCAGGGACAAACCGAACACGCGGAGGATGGTACTAGTCATCCAGACAACTGCCCATCTGGTTGGCCTACACACACACACACACACAAGCAAATATCTCTCTTCATCCCCATGATTTGTCTGTACCAGGAGAAAGCAGCTGCCTCACCTCCGGTCCTCCTAAGAACTAAATGCTCCATAGGCTCTGGCTTCCTGCAGCTATCAATTTGTCACAAAGAGAGAGAGAGAGAGAGAGAGAGAGAGAGAGAGAGGGAGGGTTAGATAGGCAGAAAGAGAGACAGACAGTAGAGCGCTTAGCCATACCCCTTGCAGAGATGACAGATTCACCTTTGCATGCACTTACCAGTACTCCACTACTGATCTCCAAAACACCACATTACCCCATCCGCAGTCTCGGACAAGTGGAGCATAACAGTTTCAACAGTCACCTTGAGCTGAACAGAGAAAGCTGAACAGGGAAATAAATCAGAAGTCAAATATATGAATAAATATATATTTATATCCCTCGTCTTTTATGGCAATGTTTATACTGTTTAAAAAAAAAAAAAAAATCCTCCTATAAAATTGAAATATCTCTGTATATCCAGACTAGCGCCAGCCAGGTAGAACACAGTGGTTATGATTCATATCCATCGATCTGAAATTGTTTATTATGTTTGCAAATATCAGCTTGCTACTGTTATGTTGTTGAAATGTAATCAAAACCAAATATATTCAAAATGTTAATAATTAAAAATAAATAAATAAATACATAAATAAATAATTGTAGCGCCACTTTGGTGTAATACCTTTTACTTGAGGGAGCTACCCTCAGTTCTTTTCTATTTATCAAGAGAGATACTAAAAACTTATTCTTCTTTGTTTTATGTTACTCGGCTAATGCCTTGGGTTCCACATGCATTCCAGAATTATCCAATTAGTAAATATACTCATTATGAAATGCCCACTATATCCCCTCATACCATGATAATATCTCTTATCACTGATTAACTATATAGGATCTTATGGAAAATAGATTAACTTAAAGTGCAGACACTTATGTTTAACTTTTAAGTCAGTAATAAAACCAATGTTTAAACCTTTAACCTTTTTTATTACTATAGACACAAGTATTTAACATGAAAGTTCAGGCATTGGACATTCAGCTTCAATTTTACATCATATATTGTTCTCAGAATCCCTTAAGAAGTTTTAAATGTCACAGATTAAACATCAGAAAATGTATGCACAGCACTCAAAAGATATAGGCTATTCGCCCAGATTAACCAACAAAAGTCGGCATTATTCCCCATAAAACAAACAAAATGATAGTACCAAGTTCCCCGTTGCAGGCCTGAATGTAGCTGGCATACATAGAAGCCTCAAACAAAATGGCTGCTTCACCACTAGGGCAAAAACAAAAAAAATGGTACCTTGATCAAGAATGGGGTCACACTCACGCAGGGTTGTTGCAAGATAGAAGAAGAGGAGATTCACGCACAGGTGGTCATCCACGAAATCCACAGCTCCTTTCTCCGTGACCAACACAGTCTCTGCACCTCCAGTCGGCTGTTCGCTAACTTATTAGCAAAGACCACGTGTGGGCTAGCATTCAAGTCTTAACAGCTAGCTCTTAGCTATTATATTCTGTCCGCGGTAATATAACGTCTCTCCGAGGTTATACTCTCCACAGATAGCTTATTCCACCACTAAAGTCACATATAGTGCTCTGGTCGTCCACTTAACTCACAGTGATGGTTCTTGAGAAAACCGCAGCTAGTGAATTCACACTCCTTCCACACACACGCTCTTCTCGCTCTCGCTCTGTTTTTCCTTGACCTTCTGGTGACCTGTAACTCCCTCCTGATTGGTCTATTAACACAACAAATCAAACTGACCTTTTTTACATCCACTCCCAAATACACAGGTAGTATAGCATCACACATAATATCTTTAACCCTTTAAATCTATTTAATAACTTATTCTAGGACTGAATCAACTACATAAATAAATAAGAGGGATCATAAAAATTGCATTTTGTTTTTTGTTAATTTAGTAAGGCCCTGAATAACCTATTTCACATAACAGATGTTTACATATACATTGCTGTGAATTTATGATTTTTTGTGAATGCTGATTTCTTCTGTTTTTGTGTATATCACATACTAAATAGTTTTAGATCTTCAAATGAAATACAACATAAAACATAGGCAACCTGAGTAAACACACAATGCAGTTTTTAATTATTTATTTTTTTACTGAAACAAACAAAAAAAGTTTTCGAGTCATCGCTGTGCTCTTGGAAGAATTTTGGATGTTCGGCCCCTTCTGGGAAGGTTCACTACTGTACCGAGTTTTTCCATTTGGAGATAACAGCTCTCACTGTGGTCCTTTGGAGTCCCAGAGCCTTCCCAGAGGAGGTAACCCTTCCCAGACTGATGTATTTCAATCACCTTCTTCCTCATCATTTCTGGATTTTCTTCTGGAATTGATTGAACAGGGTTTGCAGTAATCAGGCCTGGTTGTGTCTAGTCCAGCTGAACACCATTATGAATTCAGTATATTTTGGGGGAAATTAGTAACTACAGGGGGCAAATACATTTTCACACAGGCCCAGTTTGTATTGGATAACTTTTTTGCTTCAATAAATAACATTTTCATTTAAAAACACATATCATTTATGTGTTTACTCAGGTTGCCTTAGATTTTGTTTTCATTTCTGAAACAATTTAGTATGAGAGATACACAAAAAAACCCCAGAAGAAATCAAGAAGGGGGCAAATACTTTTTCACAGCACTGTAAGTGAGAACAGGAACTAACTTATTTTATGGAGATTTTATAACATTAAAATTAGGGCAGTGGTGGCTTGGTGGTTAAGGCTCTGGGTTACGGAAGGTTGGGGGTTCAAGCCCCAGCACTGCCAAGCTGCCACTGTTGGGCCCTTGAGCAAGGCCCTTAACCCTCTCTGCTCCAGGGGCGTTATATCATGGCTGACCCTGTGCCCTGACCCCAACTTCCTGACATGCTGGGGTATGCGAAGAAAAGAATTTCACTGTATGTGATCAATAAAGTGTCATTAATTACATTAATTACAAATGATAAAAAAAGTAACTTGCTGTGGTATAAGGACATGCTATCATATAAAATAATAAATTACGGGGTGGTAACAGTAACTCCACTTCACACTGGACCACCTGCCGCATAAACCCCCCACCACCCACCCACGGAAGGGTGTACTCCTGCCTTGTACCCAGTGTTTCTGGGATAGAATCCGGATCCACTGTGATGTCGACCAGGATAAAGCACTTACTGAAGATGAATGATCGAATGAATGAAAGAACAAACATAGCAACTAGCCATCAGGCCTCACAAAAACTGCAGCGCTACATTTTCACAAAGTAAACGATCTGCCTGAGCCAACCATTGATCTTGTTTTTTAAGCAAATGTCATTCATCTATATTTACAAATATTTATCTATATATAAGAAAAATGGTACACTGCAGATCTTAAGATTGAGGTCTGTGAATTTTTGCATTCTTCTCCGATTGTAAATCTCAGTCTCTGTAATGCAGAGACATTCTCGAAGCAAGAGAAGCAAAAACAGGCCAAAAGAGAGAAGAGTGTGGAGATATAAACAGGAGAAAGGAGGAGCAGTGTGGATATTGATTGTTATGGTGAATTTTATGGTAAGCGCTGAAGATGCACAAGCAGGTTCAGTCCAGCTCTTAAATTTTGAGCAGACACATAATGTTTTCTGCCATATGCTGGTGCATTTTGTGAGTCAATATTTGCGCAAGGTGTTGCTTTAAACACACGGAAGCTGGCTGGAGGCAGCGGAGAAAATGAAGATCCACGAGAACACGAGAGGAGCCAATTAATCTGGCGCCTGCATCCGAAACGAGCTGAGGTTGAATCCTCTGGGTCTCTAATTAAAAAGCTCCTAGACTTGCCCTTCTTTACTGAAGCACACGTAGCTGTGCCGTATACGAGACACAACATGAATGAACACACTTCTTAATCCTCATTAAAATGACTGTTTCACACCTGTTTTACACTCTTTTAACCTGTAGTAGAGAGAAAGATGTTGGGTAAATACAACCAGCAACATACAACACAGACTTACACAATGTTGTGGAATTGTCAAATCCGATTGGTCAGAAGTGCGGCTGCTAAAAACAGTTTTATATTAATGCACTCATTTTATTCTGTTTTGTTTTTGTATAGTAACAGCGAATTCACAGGGATATGGGCTTAGAATTGTTTCATAATTCCAAAGAAATAGATTACGATCCACAAATAAATGTAACAAGATTTACACATATTAAACAAATTCACAAATAAATAGATAACATGCTAGGCCTGTGGCTAATGGCAGCCATGTTTGTTGTTGGCATACGAAAAAAAAAAAAAAATTCCACAGACAATAGTGGGCTTGGTAATTAATAAAAACTGGTGAAAATGATCAAACTACCTAGTTAGTTATGACAAATATGAGCATAGCAAGAAGGTTTCTTGTTTAACTTTCGCTAGACATCTGTGTCAGATGGTTAGAACCATTCGCCTGTCGTGATTCCTCCTCATCAGACATGGTGGAGAGTCTATATAATATACAAGTTCGGTGAAACGACTCTGTTCCCACCTTGACTGCAAAACAAAACATAATTGGTTGGAGCGAGAACGTGCTACGATTGGTCAGGAGTCTACCAATTTGTAGATTTGTGTGCACTCTTAACGCTAAAAACGTTTCAAAATCCACAAATGAGTGCAGCGATCCACATATGCACAGGACATGATTCACAACTGAATGCCAAGCAGAGGTGTTTTTGTGACATAAAAATATATTTGTATAAAAAAATTATTTACAAATCTCATTTTATTTATTTGGGAAATGGTCTGCACTTATATAGTGCTTTTATCCAAAGCTGCCATGCAAGGCGCTAACTTGCCATCGGCAGCAACTTGGGGTTCAATGTCTTGCCCAAGGACACTTCAGTATGTGGAGTCATGTTGGCCAGGAATCGAACCTCCAACCCTATGATTAGTGACCAACCCGCTCTACCACCTGAGCCACAACCACCCATTTATTTATGAATTTAATACTTTTTTTGTGAAACTCCGAACATATATTTGTGGATCTCATTCTATTTATTTGTGAATTTGTTTAATGTTTGTGAATCTCGCTACATTTATTCGTGGATCGTAATCTATTTCTTTGGAATTATGAAACAATTCCAACCCCATACAGGGACACGTATGACGGACATTCCACATGATTTAAAGTTAATAATAAACAGATTTTTTTTTTTTTTTTTTTTTTTTAAAGTGTTGATGTTCAACAAGGAAAAATATATCGGCATTGATATGCTGATGTTTTCTGTAAGGAAACATTTCTTTAAGTCTTCAGGACATTCTGGGTTTTTTTTTCTTGGTCTTATTAACTTCAACAGAGAAAAATAAAGAGAGGCTGGTGAGGGAATGACTGTATATAGCTGCTCTAAAGTAAGTCATAACAGGAACTAACTTACCTTGCAAACGTTCCACAACCTTACATGTAACTATAACTGGATAAAAATATAATGAGACATTTTTTAAAATCCTTAAAAAAAGAGGAATAGAGCTAGTCGGGACGTGCGGTTACAGAAAAAAACAATCACTTTTTGCACCGTACGTTGAGATGAGACAGGATGCAAGTGCATACAGTAAACAAAGGCTCGGATTAATAAAATAAACCATGCTAAGACTTTCCGACGTTTCACAAACACAACAAATGTGTGAACTCCACTAGTGTGTACAAGAAAACAGCTGCGCACAATTCAGGGATCAAGCAAATGGTGGATGAGGCTGCAGAGACACAACTAGAATAGAAACAAAAACAAACATGGTGCATGTTGCCATGGGAACCAAGAAGCAAACAGGAAATCTGTGACAAATTCAGTGTGGGAACAGTGTCTCCTCTTCACACACTTCACACCACCCTGTTGTTGATTATTTTCCTGAAATGTTTTATTCCTTACATGCTTAAAAAAAATCTCCCTGTATTATATTCCTACTCAGCTAGTTCTCAGGGTCCCTCACTGCCTTGGCCCTTACATTACTTTTTTTCTTTAATAATAAACAGAAGGTCCATGATGAAGTGCATCTGCGGGGAGCCCAGGCTGCATTTCCCCATGATTTATTTTCTACTCATTACAGCAAAACCAGTGCTGTGGCTTTCCTGCTCCATGTTGTTTTCTTTCTTCCTCCCAGTGCTCAGTACCTTTTCCCCCTTCAAGCCAAGCGAAGTTGCAAAATATCCGAGCAAGATTTATGTCTCCTCATCTTCCCATCTGCATGCCTTGCCACTGATGTGCTGCCTGTGTGATCAAACAGCTGTGTGTTTAGAGCAACCAACTGCAAACGTGTTTAATCATCCAGGTCAACTTGAACCTTCTAGTATTAGTAAGCCAAGGTAAATGGATGCATTTCTCCACTTACAGCGTGGAGGATAAATTAAACTTGTAAATATTGCATTACAGGTACTGCAGTTTGCTGATGTTCAGTTGTATGCAACCACTGGGGTAAATATTATAGGACATAAGTGGATGTAGATGTAGAGATTGTCAGAAATTATTGTGACTGTGAAAACATGTTCGTAAAAGACCTGCAGCGGTGCTTAAAGTGGTACTTGATTTTCTATATTTCTGCATAAATTTGACCTAAAACATCATCAGACTTTCACACAAGTCCTAAAAGTAGATCAAGAGAACCCAATTAAACACATGAGACAATGATATTATACTTGGTCATTTATTTGTTGAGGAAAATGTGTGAGTGGCAAAAGTATGAGAAGCTTTACTGTCAGTATGTGGTGTGACCCGCTTGTGCAGCAATAACTGCAGCTAAACGTTTGCGGTAACTGTTGATCAGTCCTGCAGATCGGCTTGGAGGAATTTTATCCCGTTCCTCAGTACAGAACAGCTTCAACTCTGGGATGTTGGTGGGTTTCCTCACATGAACTGCTTACTTCAGGTTCTTCCACAACATTTTTATTGGATTAATGTCAGGACTTTGACTTGGCCATTCCAAAACATTAACTTTATTCTTCTTTAACCATTCTTTGGTAGAATGACTTGTGTGCTTAGTGTTGTTGTCCTGCTACATGACCCACTTTCTCTTGAGATTCAGTTCATGAAAATATATATTATATATAATATCTTCAGAATTCATTGCTCCATCAAATGATGTCAATTCGTCCTGGCCCAGATGCAGCAAAATGGGCCCAAACCATGATACTACCACCACCATGTTTCTCAGATGGAATAAGGTTCTTATGCTGGAATGCAGTGTTTTCCTTTCTCAAAACTTAACCCTTCTCATTTAAACCAAAAATTCTACTCATCTATCTCATCTATCCAGAAAACATTTTTCCAACAGCCTTCTGGCTTGTCCACGTGATCTTTAGCAAACTGCAGATGGGCAGCAATGTTCTTTTTGGAGAGCAGTGACTTTTTCCTTGCAACCCTGCCATGCACACCATTGTTCAGTGTTCTCCTGATGATGGACTCATGAACATTAACATTATCCAATGTGAGAGAGGCCTTTAGTTGCTTAGAAGTTACCCTGGGTTCCTTTGTGACCTCGCGGACTATTACACATCTTGCTCTTGGAGTGATCTTTGTTAGTCGATCACTCCTGGGGAGGGGAACAATGGACTTGAATTTCCTCTATTTGCACACAATCTGTCTGAATGTGGATTGGTGGAGTCCAAACTTTTTAGAGATGGTTTTGTAACCTTTTCCAGCCTGATGAGCATCAACAACTCTTTTTCTCAAGTCCTCAATAATCTACTTTGTTCATGCCATGGTACACTTCCACAAACAAGATCCTTGATCCTTGATTAAGATAGAGAGATCATTGATCTTTAAATAAAACAGGGCGCTCACTCACACCTGATTGTCTTCCCATTGATTGAAAATACCTGACTCTAATTTCACCTTCAAATTAAACTGCTAATCTTAGAGGTTCACATACTTTTACCACTCACAGATATGAAACATTGGATTATTTTCCTCAATAAATAAATGACCAAGTATAACATATTGGTCTCATGTGTTTAATTAAAAATTATAATTCTATTCACAGACTTTCAAGCACCATTGTTTCTATCTATCTATCTATCTATCTATCTATCTATCTATCTATCTATCTGTCTGTCTGTCTGTCTGTCTGTCTGTCTGTCTGTCTGTCTGTCTGTCTATCTATCTATCTATCTGGTTCCAGGGATTTTTATATAATGTATGAACTTAATATTGGTTATATTAGCTGGGTATGAAAATAATATTGATATCCCAGAATCTGGCTCCAAACTCAGGAAACGTTAGCTGTCCTGGGTTTTATCTGTGAACTACGACTAGTTCAGATACAAAGACATTTGTATCACATTTGTTCACATTTGTTTGAAAGTTTAAAAGTGTTATGGCTTACATTATGGCATTGAAGAACCCTTCCTTTTAGAGAGTTGTCTAACAGTCTCTTTTTGTTGTATCTCTTGCACAAGGGCTGTAATATGTCATTTTCCACTGTGAAGGCAATTGCTTGGCGCTTGTGTCACCTCCCATCTTCTGGGTCAACAAACACTGTTGGCTCAACTGTTTGACAAATCAGAATAGAATTGCCGGGTAGATCAAACTCTTTTTTTTTTTTTTTTACAGCTTTGATGATCCATTTAATAGAGCTTTAGTCCTCCGTTGAGCCTTTATGGATTGGCCTTGCTCACCTACAGGACTCTATGACATGTTTGCTGACTGTCGGACACGTCGAGTCATGTTCCACTAGCATGCAGAGTGGAATTTCTGCAATTTTAAAAAGCTAAATGCACCCAGGTAAGGCAATCAATTTCGCTCACTGGGGAGTTCAGGACAGTAACTGATGTCAAATGTGTTCAAAAATGAATTCTTTACTGAGCAGCCAGATTGTCCGAGGATCTATTGTTGTGGGGAGCAAGGAGCGGAGGTGGGGTGTGGAAGAAGTTCAGCCAAGCAAAGTCGATACGAGTCTGTCAGGCAGCTGCCAATGGTCTGGCTCACAGTAGAGGCTGCCAATTAGCATGCCCCCTTTACACTGTCCATAGAGAGCTGTGGAAAGAACCCAATACACCTGTCAATATTTACTGTTCCAACCAGATGCATAATTTGGTGCCATCTGTCGAGGTCTGTGTGCACTCAGGGATCTAAGATGGTGACAGTTATAATAACCCCATCCTGATGGGCATAATCAATTCATAGGCTGTGCGTCTCTAAAAGCAGGCATTCATAATCATTCTACAGTCTGACTTCAGTATAAGCAGTGTTGGGAAGGTTATTTTGGAAATGTAATAGGCTACAGTTTACAAGTTACCCTATTTAACATATATTAAGTAGTGTAACTATTTCAATTTCTTTATAAAAGTAATGTAACTGATTTTATTTGATTACTTTTCTAAATCTGAGTGTCTAAAAGACACTCAAAATTTAAATGGGTTAGTGGTAAAATTGCTTTGACTAGGGGAGTCTGTTGGTGCCCTGAATTTCAATGACCTTCAACTCAATGACCTTGTGAATCATTCATGTAGGTTATGCTAAAATGCTGAAATAACTGTAATATTAGATCTGACATAGTTACCAACGTTATTCAAGGAGGAAAAACATTAGCTATATATTTTCATAAATATAGAAGTCTGGCTGGTAAAGACATCTTTAGCTAGCTAGCAGACTAGCTAATTTGTAATGAATGGAGATTAGCATTGTTAAATAAACTACTGGATATGTGCCAAGCAATACAGAGCTAAAATACGTCTTGAATACACATTAGTAGCATGGTGTGGCAGGCGGAAGTAGGCAATGCCTTTCGTACTTTATTTAATGACTGCCTACAGTTAACTGTAGGCTAAGTTACCTGTCGATGCTTCCTCAGGTTCGACATTGAAACCTTAGACTATTATAATAGTTGGCAAAGATATTTTGCACTGAACTGTTAGATTTGCGCCCTTTTCTGATTTCTGGATGAAATGGTTTTTACATTTCCAGCACCGGAATGCATTTTTTCACTCACCATGGTGGCAACTCTCAGACAGGTTGTAGCCTGAAGCTTTCAGCGGCAATGTGGATCGATGTAATTGGCAGACATGGTGCACTGCAAATTCAAACAAGAGAACCAATCAAAAGCATCAGAATAGCATCGCTTTACTAAACGGTCTTTAAATGGCAAGAGGCATCACGCACATCAAAAACAGGCAAAGCATCAAATGAATATTATTCAACACATCCTACCATTTTACAGACAATATTCAGATGCAACCCCGTTTGCAACTGTTAACATTTTGATTAGTAATTGTAATTTAATTGCACATTTTTTCTCAGTAACTGTAACAAATTACAGTTACATTTATTTTGTAATTAAATTATGTAACACCATTACATGTAACTAGTTACTCCTCAATATTGAGTATAAGCCTTGGGGATGCTGAGTCTTAATGAATCATGGAAATATACTATTCCAGATGTTACCACCTGCTGGAATCTGTGTGGGCTACAGCCCTTTTAATGAAGTTAATATGTGAATTTATTGAAGTTAATATAATACATCTTATGCAAGTGTCTAGGGGAAATGCCTAGAGGCTTATTTGGACTGGATTTGCTTTACATGTGGAGGTTGGCTAATGTATTTGTTGATGGAGTATCTGTGGAATTTTATCTCTGTATCCATTATGCCAGTCATTTTTATGGACTGCGGATGGCCAGATCTGGAGAGGTTATGTTGTATTTTATCTTCTACACAATGACCAGGAGATACAGTATAACTCCAGATTATATAGGAGATCCTGTCTGAATTGGCATGTTGGTAAAGATTCTGTTTTATCCTGTGAGAAAATAGGTTTTGCACTTTCTCTTCATTATAAAACAGTCCAGGAAGTGTTCACTCTTTTCTCAGGAGTCTCCTGCTGAAACCAAAATGAAACCAAGTATTATTTGTGGTTGAAACGCAGAACAATAAAATAGAGACAGTGTTTAAAAGGATGTGTAAGAGACACAGGGATAGCTCATGTTATGTTATGGTCATGTGACCTAAATGACCTAAGTGGTCATAATAAAGGTCAAAACAAGCATGTATGTAGTAGGCGTGGGGATTTTAGTGCGATGACAATGTGCACGTTGTGAAGACATTCCCAACACTTTATTTATGATTTATATAGAGAGTGCTTATCCCATGCAAACCATATATAATCATAACAAAATCCTCCTGAAAGATTATTTAACCCATTGTGTTCTTGCATTTAGAATTTTTTACTTAAAGTTGAACCATACAAAAAAAAAAAAAAGGCACAAAACTTTGTATGCTTACTGTAGCTCATGTTCTTTATTGTATATGAATGTACTTTTTTGCACAGGTTATGTTTGGGTCATTTTGATCAGATTACAGATTATCATTATCATTATTATTAGATATCAATTGACTGGGGGCATGGTGGCTTAACCACTAGGCCACCATGCCCCCAGTACCTCCGGGATTGAGGTTTCAAATCCTGCCTCCGCCCTGTGTGCGGGGAGTTTGCATGTTCTTCCTGTGCTTTGTAAGTTTCCTCCAGGTACTCCGGTTTCCTCCCCCGTACAAAGACATGCGCTTTAGTCTGATTAGCATTTCCAATTTTGGAATTTACTTTATCCAATTTACTTGTCTGTAGCGTATGACTGTGCCCTGTGATTGGTTGGCACCCCTTCCAGAATGTCCCCGGCCGTGTGCACCACGTTCCCTGGGAGGAAATGGATATCAATTGACTCTAACTGCATTTTACAAAAATAAAACAAATAGGAAAATTCACTCTGTTACATTAGGAGCATGTAACATTTTGTGTCTTTACTTTTCCACAAGAGTATAGCTCTATTCAAGGTTGGTCATTCCAAATATTTTTTTTTTGTCTCAGCTGCATGAAGTCAATATAACCTCTGAACAGTACACAGTACAAGTAATGAACAGAACACAAGAGTTACCAGATATATGACTGAACAGTTTATCCTGTCCAATTAGAAAAATGTGAGTATTAGTTAAACACAAGGCCCAACTGCTATTATATGTTTTACTGCCTTCCCCCATCATCGCTGCATAAAAGACCTGGGTTCATACTGTCATCTCTGTTTATTTTAAAGAAGCACATCAGAGATACTTCAAAGAACCCAGTGATCCCTCCACACGAACCTTATGTAGTAAAAAAAAAAAGATTTCAGGTGCGGTCATTTCCTAGTGAAAGATCTTTGGTACTGATCTAAAGGAGAGCATTGTTTGGCTAACCTTTGTGCCATTATATTTTCAGCAACTCTATTATCTGAAGTGCCTTTTAAAGTACTTGCAGCAGAGATAAAAAAAGATTAAAGTAGGCCTTTCTAATAGTGTCATAACACTGTAGTACATCACTGATGTATAGAAATGCTTCAAAGGTTCAACTTGGTCTGGTAAATCTCCGATAGAACATCAAAACCATGGCCTAAGTGCACATTCAACATTTATAATGGTTACTCTCCAGGTTTTCATCTTGGTTTTAATACGTATGCTATCAGAAGAATGATGGCGTTTCTGCTTGCTTTTTTCCTATTGTATCCTGAATGTCTCATTTAAACATAATCATGCCTGATGTTTAATACTTTGAAGCCTGATGATCTTGTTTTCAAATGGGAATTGGCTAAATGCTTTCCACTGATGGATTTCCCTTCAGAACTAATAGGTTCTACTGGTTTCCATTAAAACTTGTTCCATTAGATATAAATGGTTCCTAATTGGGCTTTAACCAATGGTTCCTTTAATTGCTCTCATTCTGTTGCTTTTCTTATTTACCCATTAAGATTTGCTTGTACACATTACGTTCATTGATTCATTTTAAGTATTCACGTAGTCAGGGATTCAGTAGATCTGGAGCCTATTCTGGGAACACTAGGCATGAGGTGGGAATACACCTTCAAACAGACACACAAGTTCACACACTAATTTACACCTTGAGGCAATTTAGAGTCACCAATCCACCCTCTGGCCTGTTTCTTTGGAGGTGGGGGGAAACCAACGAATCAAATGGAAACCACTGTGGACACAGAGAGAGCACACAAACCTCCACATAGACATTAATTTGAGCTAAGGATCAACCAAGGGACCATGGAGCTCTGAATGATACGGTCTTATTTCTATTACAGCTGTTTCATTTCTCCAAAGGTTTCTGTTAAATATTTCTCAGAAAATTGGTTCTAATGGGGATTATTGGCCTAATTTCACACACATATATTATGTGTTGCTGTGGGTCCTTTAGATAATCTAGCGGAAGGGTTGTGATTAGTATAGTTCCTGAAGATTATTTTTTAATTAGAAAAATAATGATCCTTCAGTCATTTATTCATCCACTGAAATATCCATGAATATGCTAGTCAAGCTTGCAGTGTATCCACAAGCTATGCAAGGAACACTGGACATTAAGCGGGAATACACTCCATCCATCGCAGGATACCATGCACACACTCATTTACATCTAGGGGCCATTTTGAGCAACCTACAGGCATGTTTTGGGCAGTGGAAGGAAACTGGAGAACATACACAGACAGGAACCTGAGCTCCAGGTCTCTGGAGGTGTAAGGGAACTACAACACAGTGCTGCCTAACATAGGTTTGCCTACAGAAAATCAGAATTAAGCCAAACTTCATTAGCTATAGCCATTCACCTCCTATGTCATAATGAAACTTTTATGCATATGTTCTGAAAGACTGGTGTAAAATATCACCATGTTCTTGCATATGATTTATGACCTTAATGCTATAAGTTTCTCCCATTCCATTTTTTTTCTCATCTCAGCTTTCTATATCACAACAACTACAAACTGAGAAGGGTAAAGGTGAGTACATGCTTCCTTTCAGACACATGAAGCCATGACATCCTTTTGAACTGTTGCTAATGATACAGTATATCTCCTTTGAACATGCTCAGAGGATAGCGCTATCGACCCTCTTCAACATACCCAAGCCCACAGCCGCCTACAATTTGCTGTGGTCACTCTGATTGTCAGGGGACAGAGTATGCCATCCCTCCCAGGCAGAGGGCAGAGCTCATTTTTCTGTCTTGGACTCCTGGACACAGATGACTGAGGCATGACTGGGTACTAACACAACTTCTGGCATTAACTTCCCAGTTTCTGGACTGTAAATAATTGCAAAGTCGTGCCACTCCTCTTGTTTACCTTGTTGAACCTGTTTTTTTTGTTTGTTTGTTTTGACCTCTTCCTGCCTCATCATTGTGGATCTTTGGATTGTGATTTTACTTTGTTTGCTGCAAAGCTTAAATCTTCTCGCAGATGAATCCTCATGCTGCTTCTGAGTCAACGATAGGACTAACACGCTTCTGTTCTCTTTACACGTTTCTTCTCTGTTTTGTTGTTCTGTTCTATTCTTAATCCAGATAGGACCTTACAATACTAAAGTTCACAAATGACTGGAAATTACTAACTAAATATTGCTTAAGCATTTCCAGACATCTGTCTCATGCCTGTTAAATATGCTTTCATTCTAACTAGCATTCCAATCCTCACCGACTCATTTTCATCAAAACGTAATGCTGTGTGTGTTTATTTGTTTATTTTTTTGTCACTTGCATGCGATGCATGAAGTTTAAACAGACCCATTTCAATTACACACTCCCACTCATAATCTACAGCAGTCATTGCGCATCCTGTATCTGCAGAGCAAAGTGTTTCTCTGCTAGGGATGCTCACTGCACCAACATATGGAACCAGTGCAAGAAAAAAAAACACACACATTGTTTGTTCAATGTGAACTGTATTATAATTACAGCTGGCCTAATCGTTAGACTTTTCATCCATGTCCCGTGGAGCATGTGCACAGCAGAATCTTCAGATTCTTGCAGGTTATAGTCTAATTGGCCATTTGTTCTTCTTTGTATACACACTTCTGTACACCAGTGTGTGAAAAACATGGTCATACAATGTGTTTTTTCAGGCAAGATAGTCTCTGGACCAGTAAAAGTTCATATCATAATTTCTTTAAAAAGTAAAGTTTTTTTTATTAAAGCAGTTAGTGGTGACTAAACATGAGACCTGTGTTTGTTTACAGACTGGGGAATGTTTGTGTTTGCCTGTAGTGTCTTTCATACAGCCTTTTTCTGTGAAGTAGGCAGTTTCTGGCCATGCTTATTGATAAAACGCAACATACTCTCTTGCGACAGCTAGTGCATGATAACACTAGGCGAACAGATAAGCAGTTAGTAAACAGAGCTACAGAGACATCTGTATGGTGGTTTGGGAAAACCTGTCTGATGCAGCTGTGGATGTAGTCTGGAATACAACCAAAAATTATGAAAATCAGTTGTTTTTTTCTGGAGTTTTTCTACCAATAATACAGTGGTGTGAATAAGTATTTCTGATTTCTTCTGCTTTTGTGTATATCTCAAACTAAATTGTTTTAGATCTTCGATCAAAATACAATATAAAACAAAGGCAACCTGAGTAAACACAATACTGTTTTTATTTATTTGTTTTTTATTGAAGCAAAAAAACCTAGCACCTCTCACCCATGTGAAAAACTAATTGCCCTCTTAAACTTAAAATCTGCTTGTGCCACCTTTAGCAGCAATAATTGCAACCAAACGCTTCCGATAACTGGAGATCAGTCTTTCACTTACTTCTAGGACTTACTCCTATGCTTTGGATCATTGTCTTGCTGAACAATCCAGTTGCGCTTGAGTTTCAAGCTATGGACTGAAGACTGGAAATTCTCCTTTAGGATTTTCTGGTAGAGAGCAAAATTCATGCTTCCCTCAATTATTGCTAGTTACCCAGGTCTTGAAGCAGCAAAGCATCCTCACACCACCACACTTCCACCACCATGCTTGACCACAGGCATGATGATCTTTTTGTGGAATTATGTGTTTGGTTTACACCAGATGTAACGGGATCCCTGTCTTCAAACAGTTCCACTTTCAACTCATCAGTCTACAGAACATTCTTCCAAAAGTTTTGAGGATCATCAAGGTGTGTTTTGGCAAAATTCAGATGAGCCTTAATGTTCTTCTGGGTTAGCAGTGGTTTTCACCTCACCACACTTCCATGGACGCCATTTTTGCCCAGTGTCTTTCTGATAGTGGAGTCATGAACAGTGACCTTTATTGATACACGAGAGACCTATAGGTCCTTTGATGTTGTCCTTGGCTCTTTTGTGACTTCCTGGAGGAGTCATTGCTGTGCTCTTGGAGGAATTTTGGAAGGTCGGCCACTTCTGGGAAGGTTCACTACTGTGCCGGGTTTTTTCCATCTGGAGATAATGGCTCTCACTGTGGTTCTTTGGAATCCCAGAGCCTTTGAGATGGCTTTGTAACCCTTCCCAGACTGATGTATTTCAATCACCTTCTTCCTCACCATTTCTGGAATTTATTTCAACTTTGAATAGTGTGTTACTGGGTAAGACCTTTTAACCAACTTCATGCTGTTGAAAAAGTTCTATTTAACTGTTGATTTGATTAAACAGGGCTGGTTTCGTCTAGTCCAGCTGAACTCCATTATAAATGCAGTTTCATAGATTTGGGGAATTAGTAATTATTGGGGGAAAATTCATTTTCACACAGACCCAGTTGGTATTGGATAATTTTTTTTTTGCTACAGTAAATAACATTATCATTTAAAAACTGTATTTTGTGTTTATTCAGGTTGCCTTTGATTTATCTTAGATTTATTTTTAACGTCTGAAACTATTTAGTATGGGATAAACATAAAAATAAAAGAAATCAGGATTTTTCACACCACTGTATATTTTGATGTCACTACTTAAATATAAATATATTTCACCAAAACAACAAGAAAATATTTTCATTTAGGTTATGTTCTAACCTTGCCTTGACATCTTGCCGTAAAAATACGAAGATGCAACAAATCCCACAGTAAAAGTAGTCAGTTTGCTTAAAGATGACTAAAACCAAGTGTGATTTTGTCACACTGTAAATGTGACACTTCAGTCAAGTTGTTGGATAGCTACAGTCCCATTAAAAAAATAAATAAATTGAAAAATTGTTTTTGCTATACATTGAAGACATTTGGGTTTAAGATCAAAAGATGAATATTAGATGATAGAATTTTAGATTTCATTTCCTCATATATGTAGATGTGTTAAACAATTAGAACATGGCACCTTTTGTTTGAACCCACCCATTTTTTCAACTGATCAAAAATATTAGAACATGTGACTGATAGATGTTTCTTACTGACCAGGTTTTCCCTGTTCAATTGATTGTTTAAAGAATTAATAGCTCTGAATGGCTACTCCTGGATTGAGCCTAAGGTTTCATCTGTGAAGACTGCATTTGTTGTTAAAAAGGATAAACCAACATGAAGACCAGAGAGCTGTCTATGA
Organism: Stegophilus panzeri; assembly: GCA_024331685.1. Lineage (NCBI taxonomy): Eukaryota > Metazoa > Chordata > Actinopteri > Siluriformes > Trichomycteridae > Stegophilus > Stegophilus panzeri. The sequence continues at coordinate 33,323,480 of JANDJT010000001.1, read as the reverse complement.
GAGAAAAGCAAGACATTTTGAAGCTGAGAAAAGAGGGAAAATCTATCAGAGCCCTTGCACAAGCATCGGGCATAGCCAACACAACAATTTGGAATGTCGGGAAAAATAAAGTAACCACTGGTGTACTAACAACCAGACATAGAATAGGTTGGCCAAGGAGAAAAACAGCAGTTGATGACAGAAAGATTGTGAGAGCTGTGAAGAAAACCCCCAAAACAACAGTCAATGACATCACCAACAGCCTCCAGAGGGCAGGGGTGAAGGTATCACAATCCACCATTTGAAGAGGACTTTGAGAGCAGAAATATAGAGGCCATACCACAAGATGCAAACCACTCATCAGCAGTAAGAATCAGTGTCGTGGAAATTAGACAACACTCGCAGACTCGTCCTCTCAGGTGAAGAAGTTTATTACAGAAGGATGAATACAGGATAGAAGAATGCAGGATAGAAGAATGAGAGCGCTCTGAGGCGCTTGTGCTGAACATGTACTATATGAAACGCAAGGCATGATACACTTCTATGTACCGATAAGGAGCAGTTTGAGGCAGTTCTTTCTGCTCTCCAGACCAGCCTGATCCGTTTGGATGCCCTACCTCTGGATGGAGCTCTCACCAACTGGAGGCTACAGCCTGGAGATTGCTGAGGATGGTGCCACTTGAAGTACCATTAATTATTTTTGGACCTCAATCCCACTTGGACATTCTCGCTGTGGTTGCTGGGACTACGGTTGCTGCGATGGCCTTAGGACTGCAATTACCACATGCAGTTTTG
>JANDJT010000001.1:33293099-33310390 GCA_024331685.1 Stegophilus panzeri | reverse complement strand
CTTCATACAGGAAGTGTCTTGAAGCTGTCATTACAAACAAAGGCTTCTCCACTAAGTATTAAATACATTTCACTTAGCGTGTTCAATACTTTTTTCCCATGTCATTCCACTTTATTACACATAACTACATTTATGGACTTTAATGTTTAGATTTATTTATATTTACGGATTTCTTGAGTTCATACCGATGGCTGGTGAAAAGTTCATGTGAATAGCCTCATTGGAAATATATTTAATGAAAAAAATTAAGACGTGTTCAATACTTATTTTATTGAAAGGTGCTGTTTGTAAGCTGTGGTCCTGCTGTTTATAAGTACAATAAATTTCGGCCTTGAAAACTGAATAAATAAAGATACAAAAAGGTTATGTATGTATAATCCAAATCAAATACACAGAAAAGCATATTTAACTGCTAAACTGTAAAGCTAGTGGGTCTGTGGTTGTGATTATTTATTTATTTATTTATTTATTTAGTCTCCTTTAAGACAGGGATCTCTGAAACAGGATGCAGTTTAAAGTAAGTCTCAAGCCAAAAAAAAATATAATTAGACATTATTGATATTTAAGACATGTTCTTTCATGAACATGCGCCATTATATACTTATCATTTACTCATCATATTTAGTACTATAAAACTCTTTTCTAAATTGTAAACTAAAGCTAATATTATAAGAGTGAGGAGAGGACATGTGGAACCATGTGGGATTCCATGGGGTTTAGTAGGTTTAAAAATTATTTTTAGATATTATTTCTGGAAATAAGTGTTCACTCACAAATAATCCACATTTCAATAGTTTACAGTACACACACACACACACACACACACACACACACACACACACACACTCTCTTTCTCTCTGCCTTTCCTAAGCCTAAGCTAACGTCAGCGACTCAGCTCAAATGATGGCATATACTCAGTTTTCCACTCAAAAGTAACATACGGACCTCACAGTTCCTCGCACACTGTGGGTAGAGGATCAGTGTATGACACACACATGAGGTGGCATATGAAATTAGGGGACAGTGATGAAAATAACTCCCACTTACTCACATGATACTGATCTCTGTATTCTCCCTCCTGCAGATGCTTTGTTTCACATAATAGCCACGCAAAATACTGAATAGCCTCAATTTGTACCTCTTTATAGGCCATAAGACATGAATGCAAATCAACTGGGACCACTATATGCAGGATGTACAGTACACTTCCTGCTTCTTTCCTTTTTTTGGCACACTCCAGCTCTGATTTGCTTCATCTATTCTGTATTGCACATGTTTTATTCAGTTGTAATCCTACTATTTTGATATTTCTAGTACTGTGATGTTTGCGAAAGCTAGTGTGTATTAATCTGAACCTTGCTCTGTTAGTCCGTGACTTAAGTTCAAAAGTTACGTCAATATTTATGCAGGAAAAGTTCCTCGTATTCAGAATCGGGTTATGCACGTAGTTCAGTTGGTTTTCTGTGCGTCCCATTCAGATTATATGCCTCTGAGGTTGCCAGATATTCCTAAGTAGAAGTGTCTGAGACGGGGTTTTTCAATACCGTCTCTTGACTATTTTAGACCAGACTGTAACGGTATTTACTTTGTTTGTGTTTGGTTTCCACTCTGAAGCGTTCGTTAGACATGTAGAATGAAGGAAAAGTGTCTGCTGTTGTGGACTCAATGCACAGCGATTCCTACAAACATGGCTAAAAGTGTAAATAATTAAATGTGATGTGTTGCCCTGAGTACAATATGTGCAGATGTTTATATTTTTCTGTTCATGTAAAAACAATTAGTATTAAATAGTTTTTAATAAATGCATTTTTTTTTACTCAAAATAAAGAGATGGGTGGTGTCCAGTTTGAGCAGCCAAGATCTTAGACTGTATTTCTAAACCAAAATACAAACCTAATGATTAAGTTATTCTCAGTAATCAGAGTTTGGATGTTCTCCCCATGCTTCAGGGGTTTCCTCCAGGTACTCCAGGTAGCTTTACTTCCCCAGTCCATGAGTTGTAATGAGTTGTAAGCTGATTAGCATTTCCAAATTGTCAGTAGTGTGTGAGCAATTATATATATATATATATATATATATATACACATCTTTTCAAATAGCTTTTGTACAATATTACAAACTCAAACATTTTATTTCCTAAGATGCCACACTATAATAATAAAAGCAATTTGTAACTTTCATAACATAACATTTACATATAATTGCATGCTGTCTCCATTCATCTATGATGCAGATACAGTAAAACACACACACACACACACACACATGTATAGAAGGAAAATGGGGACACATGACATATCTACTACTTTTGGGGACAGTGCACTCTAGAAGGATTACAGAAAAAATAAACAGTGATCTGTGTTATTTGAAAGCCATAGGATAACACTATTACTCAGGATTTTTGATAAAACCATTTTTAAACACCTGAAAATTTTACTTCACTTTGGGGATAAGTATTATTTTGGTCACTAATGGGGACAACATCAAACACACACACACACACACACACACACACACTTCTAAGTTTGCAGACATTTCAGAACTTATTATCCACAATGGGGACAATTTCAGAATGCAGAGCCAACAAGTCATAATATTGTTCATATATGTCTTTTTTTTGTATAAATTGTTTCTCTCATTTTTATAGATAATACTATAAAAATGCAATTAGATTTTTCTACACCAACCTCATATCTGTAGACTACAGTGTTTTAGCAGACAGTTACCCAATATAAACAAATTGCAATACTGTGAATGAAAATATTTTAACAATTTCTGAGGTTTCATTGAAACTGAATAAACTGGAAACCAGCCATTTTAGCTACAGGAGCTATGTAAGTATAATGTAAAAGTGCTACTAAACCAGCTAGTGTCCCATATACAACTTCATGTGACTTGGGAAAAAAACTCAACAACTTAAAACAACTGGGCAAATCCAACTGTGCTCAAAGTAGTCTTAATATAATTGATGGCACAAAGTGAAAAACTGAGGCAGGATTTATGAACACTGAATAATCAGTTACCTCTTTTCACTCAACAAATAAAATATTTATCCAGTAATGAAATTTAACTTAAAAATAGATTTGACAATGACAAATGTGCTTATAGTCACACATAATATATCATTGGCCTTCCTGAACCTGATGTCGTTCCATTACAACATACAACCCATTATATAACATTGTATAACTAACATGTTAGTACAAACCACAGAAATATCTAAAAGACAACTTCATACAGCTTATTAATGATCCAGTAGAACAGAAAAAAGCGGTAACAGATATTAAAAAGAGAGGTGGCATAAAGTAACATACAATGAGGCAGGGGAAAAGCATTATTTCTTTGCTAAAGCAGGTTAATAGGTGTTGGTGCTGCTACTCTGTTTTTACTGACAATTTATTCTTTTCAAGGCTTTTATTTGTTTTTTTAAATTTATTTTATGTATTTATTTTTACATAGAATTCAATTGCAGTCCATGTTCTGTTCTTTAGTGCATGTGGTTCAGCTTCAAGGCACAACTGACAGTCTTTCTTACCTGGAACTTTGCATATCTTTATGAATTTCATTAAGTGCCTTTCAACAGCTTTTACCTCATCTTTATCCCATTTTATTTGGCAGTGCTAAAGATAAATCAAAACGAGATTTTACTACTAATAGAAGGACAAGAAGTAAAAAAAAAAAAGACAGACAACTCAGTAGGAAAACAATAGTCTGTCCTGATAAAGTACCTCTTTGTTTTATCAATGGCATCACTTGAGATGGTCATAACAGGGTTTCCTCAGAATCAGGGCTTCTAACCAAAAGCTCCTCATATTCCTCTTGCTACTCACTACTGGATGGTGAGGTGTCAGTCACTTTGTCTAGTTTTTCTAATAAAGCAAGATCATATCAGCAACATTATTTAACATAAGTCATTATTAGATTTAAAATAATAACTATATGCTTTCAATCAAGAAGTAATGAATTACTGTACTTGAGTTACATGTTAGAAAAATAGAAACATTATGTTACTACACATTTATCTCTTTCTTTAAACATGACTGTCCCATTACATACTGGAAGACACACCCTAATATACCCCTTTGGATTGTTCTATTCATCTTGTAAAAAACTTTTTACTATTCCCTCTGAAAGTATTGGAATGGCAACGGTAACCAGCTCGGTGCAGTTACTGCAAGTACGGGATATGCAACCAAATATTAAGTGTTATTTAAGATCTGTTCCTATACTTTTGCTAACCTAAAAATTGGGTGGCCTTTGAGCAAAGGTGCCATGAGATATATTGTTTAACACTTCTAGATGTCAATATGAGGAAATGAAAGCTGAAATTATGATCCATCATCTCATGTTCATCTTTTGATCTCAGACCCAAATGTATTCAGTGTATAGCACAAGCAAAAAAATGGCCTTGCTGTTCCAATACTTTCAGATGGAATGGTATATAAATAATTTGTAACTTACCATCTGGGTTTATTTTGATTTCGTCCAGTTTTTCTCCTTTGAAATCTGTTAGAGTTCCTCTCTCCATTGCCATTTTACTCATTTTTGCAAGCTGAAGTGTTCCTTCTGGCAGCCTGTAGTATTCCCTATGAACATGTATGTCGTGACCTAAGAAGTCTGCCAACTGGTCTGCTTCATTTTCCTCAAGGTTTAAAACTTCGGAAATGGTGGAAATATGTTTTCTGAGTTTTGTTGAGGACAAGTCTGGTGATAATTAAGAATATAGAAAGAAAAAGAAATACAATCAACAAAAAAAGGAAATGCAGCTACATCACCCTGATGCACATACCAGGGAAATGCCCAAAGGACACACAGATTCAAATTCTCGAAAAGGTACCATGAGACATGAATATATAACAAACATCTTTTTTAAGCAACAATCAATACTTAAAATAGAATAAAATGCAAAGTTTTCATGTCTGTTTCATAACAGGACAATCAACATACCCGCAACTGGTTGCAGCAAGAATTAAGGCACTACTTTAAAGTAGCAAAAACCTATGCACTGATCCAAAATCCCAGGGCACAGGCTTCCCAATAGTAGAATGGGCTAGCCCAGGGCTTGGATGACCCCTAAAATAATAAATTACCCACACGTGCACAATACTTCACACTATGCACGTGTCCATTAAAATCGTATGGGTTACGCATGTAACCCTGTTCCCTGAGAAGGGAACGAGATGTTGCCTGAAGTTCACGCTGTGGGAAGAGCCCTTGCGCATGACCGGTATCTGAAGCTTGAGTAACATCATGCCTATTTATAGGCCTGCCGTGATCAGGTTGCGTGGCAATTAAGTGTGTCGCGTGATATAAAAATAGCACCTGTGCCATCAGCCTCTATTATCTGAAGTGATGACACAATTCACAGGCATGTCCCAGTATGACAAAGCTACGCAACGTCTCGTTCCCTTAACATCTAACAGGGTTAGATGTTCCCTTTCAAATGGAACTCAACGTTGCATGAGCTTCACACTGTGGGAACGAGAATACCTACTCAGTCATACTGAAGGCATGGCCTGTTCAAAAGATCCGAGCCCGAGAGTCACTGCAAGACACTCAAGCCCAGGGTGGAATGTATATCCAGGCTGTAATATTGAATGAATGTGTGCAGCGTAGACCACCCCGCTGCAGCCCACATATCCTGTAAGGGTACCACTTTCGACAAAGCTTTCAAGGAGGCAAGACACCTAGTGGAATAAGCTCTTATGCCCAGAGGCGTAGTGAGACCACTCATATCATAAGTGATAGAAATTGCTTCCACTAACCAATTAGAGATACGCTGCTTTGACACAGCATCACCTCTACTGTCGCTGCCAAGGCTGACCAGCAGCTGCTCTGACTTATGCCACTGACAAGAGTGGTGGACGTAAGTACAGAGAGCCCTTACTGGACACAGTAGGTGCAATTTCTCTTGTTCTAGTGTGAGGAATGAAAGAGGGCTAAAAGCCTGCAACACTACCAGCTGGGCAGCATACATAGGAACTTTAGGAATATAATCTGGCCTAGGATACAGGAAGGCCTTGGCTAATCCAGGGGCAAAGTCAAGGCAGGAAGGGGCAACAGAGAATTCACTTGAGAGATGTCCAGGCCAGCAGAAGAGCTACCTTTAGAGTCAGAAGCTTCTCAGAGGCTGACTCTAAGGGCTCAAATGGAGCACCTAAGAGATGTTACTTCAGCCACATGTGCACCATGGCGCCCAGCACCAATGGTGTGGGAAGAGTGAGGGCAAACCACAGTTGGTAGTGTGTTGTCTCCTCGGAGGTGAACACATCCACTTCCACTTGGCCAAACCTCCTCCATATGGACTCTACCACTTGTGGTTGGAGCCTCCAATCCCTGGGCCTCAGCACCTGCCCCGACAGGTTGTCTGCCCCCACATTCTGGTTCTCTGGAATGTACATTGCACTCACTGACATACACTTTCCCTCTGCCCAGAGAAGAATTAGTTGTGCACTGCCTGAGATGTGAACGTAACCCTACCTGGTGGTTGATATATGAGACCACCGCTGTCTTGTTTGTCACAACTAACACATAGTGACCTGTCAATTGAGGAAGAAAGAATTTCAGTGCTTGAAATACAGCCTGCATTTCTAGGTGATTTATTTGCCACTCCAGATGAGGGCCGCTCCAGAGACCGTGAGCTGGACAGCCATCTAAGACTGCGCCCCATGAGGGAGGTGTCTGTCATCACTGTCTTGCAATAAGGAGATGCCCCTAGAGTGTGACCCGAGGATAGAAACCTGGGACAATGGCAAATTCTCAGAATACGTAGGCATCGCTTTGGAAGAAACCCCCGACTTTTCAGCCACCTCTGAAATGGACGCATGTGCAATAGACCCAACAGTATGACATTGGCTGCTGCTGCCATAAGACTGGAGGGTATGCCAAGATCCAGCTTTATCTTGCTCAATGTTTATAGGATTGACCCTATGCATGTTGGGCATAGAAATGCCCTTATCATAATAGAATCCCATATAACCCCTAGAAAAGTTGTTCTCTGCACTGGAGAAAGCATACTTTTCTTGAGGTTCAACCTGATCCCCAAGCTCTTCTTGTGAGCGGGAACAACAGCTAGATGTTGAATTGCTGGATCATGCTAGAATTAACCAGCTATCCAGGTACGTTAGTACACGGATGCCCTGGAGTAGCAATGAAGCCATAACGGCATCCATGCACTTCGTGAAGGTGAGAGGGGATAAAGCTAGCCCGAAGGGAAGAACCTGATATTGGTACGCATTGCCTCCAAACGCGAACCTCAGGAACTTCCTGTGACAGGATGGAATTTCTCTGTGGAAATATGCACCTTTTAGATCTGTCGTCACAAACCTGTCCTCGAACTGAATCTGTGGAACAATAAGTTTGAGCATCAGCATCTTGAAACTGTATGTCTGAAGAGTACGGTTCAGATGATGCAGATTTAAAATTGGCTGCATACTTCCTTCTTTTTTGCGGACTAGGAAATAACTGCTGTAAAAACCTCCCTCCCTCAGGGAAGAGGGTACATGTTCTATGGCCCCTTTCTCAAAGAGAGATCTTACTACCTGCTTTAATGTCAGGCTCTGCTCTGTGCTGACTACTGTGGTGAGCACACCTCTGAACCCGGGGGGTCGAGCTCTGAGCTGTCTTTAAGTGACATTAACTATTCCACATTCTGTTGGACGGAAAGCATAAAATTTTCATTGCCCTGTGACAGCTCACTGACAAGAGAAGACTGGAAACTGGGACAGCCTTGGCTAGGGGAGGCACTACAGTAGTACTGGGGGCTAACTGCCCTAATAACCTCATGTCCCCTGATACATCCCTCCGCTTCCCCTCAGGACTGCTCCTTCTTTGTCTGCTTGGCCTTTATGATTATTCTCAGATCAGGCATATTATCAGGCTGTGACTGTGGCCACCTGGTCTCCTTGGCTCTCCGTGGGGGGAGGCGAGCCACCACACTTGCCTTCTGTGCCTCCCTCATACTAGAGCTTGCCCGGGCTCCACTCGTAGATGCATGGGCAAACTCAAAATGACAGGGAAGGAAGTGGCAGAAAGCCGCCACATGTCGAGCTCACCCAGCAGGTATGCTTGGTAGGTCTGCAATACTGCCATTGTATGCAGTGACCCACAACCAAGGCCCATTCTTGCATAGGCATTGCCTACCAACCCCGAGGTGGCCTTACATGACTTGGATGGCAAAGCCGGCCCCCCTAAATGACCTGCCGTCGATGGAGAGAGGTAGCTCACAAACACCTCCTCCACCTTCAGCATAACTAAATAGCTCTTCTGTTCATTCCCCATGATGGCCGAATAATCCGATGTCACTGGGTTATAAAAATGGCTAGTGTATGGTTTTCCCCAGAAGCGTACAGTAATATTTAATCATGCACTTCTGAAAAAAAGTGGAGTTTTCTGCAGTGTGAGCGAAATTCATTTATTTATTTTCACTAGGGAGAAAGTACTCATCCAGCCTGCTCTGAGCCACTTCCTCTTCCCCGGGCCAGTTTAGATTTAATTTTTCAACTGCCTTAGTAATCACTTCAAGCAGCTCTTTATATGCTTGAGAGCTGCTCTCTGTTTATGATGCCATGGCACCCCCTTCTTGCTCCTCAGAGAAGGTATTTATTTATTTATTCATTTATTTTTTGCTTTCCATAGGAAGGAGTCGCGACACGAGCTCCAAAATCCAGTGGAGTGCCGGACTCAGGAGAGCAAGAAATAGAGCAGCTCGACTCCAGCTCCTCTTCCAGATCCATAGCAGATCCACAGTACCTGAGTCGGCTGGCTGCCTCGGCAGATGCTGGCCCAGCTCCGTGAGGCTCTGAAACCCAACTCTCTTCAGCCGAAAACAGATCAAGCCTTTTTTTTTAAAGGGACAGAAACGTAAAAAGATTTTTCATTCTTTTTTTTTGTAAAGATAGAGAGGAAGTGAAGAGTTGCTTTGTGAGCATTACACAAATGACCGACATGCAGACTTGCTGAAGATAATGAGGCTGATGGCACGGTTCACAGGTGCCATTTTTATATCACGTGATGCACTTAATTGCCACGTCACCTGATCACGGCAGGCCTATAAATACGCATAATGTTACACAAGCTTCAGATACCAATCGTGTGCGAGGACGCTTCCCACAGCATGAAGCTCACGCAATGTTTAGGTCCCTTTGAAAGGGAACAAATTTTACAAAACAATCCACATATAATCAACCACAAGAATGAAAAAGAAAGAAGGCCAAGTAAAATAAACAAAAGCAAAAGAAAAAAGAACAAAAAAAGCAAGCAGCTGAGCAGCAAAGCCGCGGACCAAAGCGGCAAAGCAAAACAGTGCAGGAGGGAAAGCAAAACAGAAGCGCTGAAAGCCATGCAGGCCCAACACTAAGAGACGCATGCAGACATGCTACTTAGCTCATCTAAAATATCAAAAGAAAATATATTAACTAGAGTATATATAGCTATCAGGTTGCCATGATACAAATAGGATTTACATACCAAACACGCCACTCATAGGTAGCCCAAACTCCTGACTCCGCAGGAAAATGGCTGAAATGCTGAAAAAAAGGAAAGGATTATCATGTGTAACGCCACACTTTTCGGTTTCTAAGAGTAGCTCAATGGCTGAAACTACTGCTGGTTTGAGGACAACAGTAACCTTTCGTCCTCTTTTGCCTCTAATTTCAACATGTGTAAAGTGACTGCACAGTTTTCTTTCTACTTCTGACAGGCATATGGCAATGTCTTTATATACATTTGTCTTGTCCCTTGATGTGAAGGCAGTAAGATGCATCCATGACACTTCTCCTTCTCTTCGTCTATTAAAGAGGATAACCTGACTTTTGCTAGGCCAGAGTAGTCATATATAGTGGGACAAATCTTGAGCTTCCTCTATACTTTTTTCTACTTATTTTCCAAGTACATGTGCAGCTGTCTGAGGGTGAAAGGCAATAGTTGTGGCATATTCAACCTTACTTCCTTTAAGGTGTTTATAGCCCCTGCAGATATGCATTCATTCCATCTAGCTTGATGTAGAAGCCTGAATTTATTTAGCAAAATCTGCAAGATCTTGATTTCCATCAATTATGTCATTTGACTCCACAATACTGCAGATTATTTTCCGGGAATGGCCCAGTTTGAGTGCCAGTGATGGAATGTGATATGAATTATTCTGTTAATCATATGCACAAACAGCTTTCACAGCAGATATGACATTTGGAACGTTTGCAGGCATTATGAAGTCCTCCATCACTTTTAGTTGGGTAGTCTTTCTTGCCACTAGAAGTAGCCTTCCAAGTTCTCATAATTTCTGTCTAATGTAGTCATGTTTACTTGGATCAAATCCCATTCTCCTGAATAAATGTTCATCTAACTGCAAAATACATCTGTCATTCTTCACAGTAAATGAGATCTCACCATATATCATGTGACAGAGGATATTCTTTAAGCCTGTACTCAAGTCATAACCTACTGGTGTTGAAAAAGCAAAGAGAGAATAGACAAACTTTCTACCACCTTTAGTTCCTGGTAATCTTTTGTCTTCAGTGGACAGATCCTAACATGTTTACATAACGTTTTTTTTTTTGTATACAGGCCTTGAAAATAGATGCAACGTATGAAATGCTGTGATGTTTTTGCTTGGCTCGGCTGATCACATGCAACCATCTCTCCAGATCTTTGTTGAACAACTCCTGTGTTGTATCCAAAGTTGCCTCACTTTCGGAGTCAGTTTAACTGCAAATCGGTGTTCTTTGGAATTTTTAGGATACATGGCTGCCTTAGCAACATCATTTCATTTCGATGCATGGAAAGTAGGTGTCTTGCAATTTTTTGTAAAGGCTTTTGACAAAAAAGACAGTACTGCTTTTTGTCATATATTCAGTTTGGTGCTGGAGTGGATGTTGCAGGTATTGTAATGCTACTGCTGTATGAATTTGAATCAGTGTCCTGCAGTTTGTTGGAAAATGTTGGCAATTGCTCCCTTGGCAGTGACTTTTTCGGACAAGCGGGGAAAGAGCCACTGTCATCATCTGATGAACTACATGAAGAGTTTGGTACATAGTCGGGATCACTATAAGCCGATTCATATGATTCATCAGATACATTTTAGTAGAACTGAAAAACAACAAATATTGGCTGTTAAGAAAGAAAACTATCGGACGTTTCATAAAGGAATATTGACAGAAGACACTAATACCACAAGATAAGGCTCTGTTATAGATTGACAAGGTGCAGTTCAGTAATCTAATAGGCATGTTTATGAATAAGTCTGTTTTGGCTAGTTTAAGAGCCAAATGTCACCAGTCATCACACGTGGAATTGACAGAATGCATGGCATATATATTACAACTGTGATAGATTCAAAATGTTTTACCTCTAAATCACTATATGGCCAAAAGTATGCAGACACCTGACCATCACACTCAAATGTGCTCATTGAATATCCCATTCCAAAACCGTGGGCATTAAAAGTTGGTTGGTCCCCTCTTTAAGGCAATAACAGCCTCCACACTTCTGGGAAGGCTTTCCCCTAGATTTTGGAGTGTGGGGATTTGTGTTAATTCAGCTACAAGAGCATTAGTGAGGTCAGGCACTGATGTTGGGTGAGGAGGTCTGGGGTGCAGTCAGTGTTCCAGTTCAGGTTAGGGCTCTGTGCAGAGCACTTGTGTTCTTCAACTCCAACCTTAACAAACCATCTGGAACAGGTTCGGACCTCTTGATTTAATTGAAGGGAAATTATAATGCTACAGCATACAAAGACATTCTATGCAATTGTGTGCTTCAAAATTTGTGGCAACAGTTTGGTAAAGAACCACATATGTGTCCACATACATTGTATTTTAAATCATAAAGTCAAGTCATTAAGCTTCTACAGCCATAGATTTAGAAAATGCCCTAACTCCTATTTAAATCAAAGTCATAAAATTTGCTCAGATTTTTGTCATGGTGATGAAATGACATCACCACAAACAACCTGATATCTCAGAATTTTTGTCTCCAGATGAGTAGCATTTCAGTTCAGGAACAGGACTGAATATGCTGACCAAGACTTATTTCTTTTTTTTGGTGGAAATTTTTTAACAGTTCCAGAGTAATTTAAGGCAATTTTTAAGTAATTTAAGAGTGTTGCCCATAATTCATAGTAAAACTGAACCATCAAAAGTTTAACACAGCTGTACTGACCTGTTCTGTTGAAAAATGCTCAAATATGCAGGTAAGAATGCAATCTCTACCTTGGTTTTTCTGGGTGCAGGGTTTGCTGGTGGACTGATGGATGTCTCCATGAGTATTGGTAGTAACTGAGCCTTCCTCTTGTGGCAAACATATTCAGCAATTAAAAAAATGACAAGTTAAATGACAATTTAATCACGGTATATTCCCACCCAGCACCAGCCACAAACGGAGAACTGAACATATTTGCTTAGAAATATATACCGTATATTACAGTATATCCTTTCATTAAGTTAAAAGAATGTTGTCTTTCCAATAGCACCAATAAAGGTTCATGTCTGTAGCTAGTTGTAAATAAATAAATAAGACATGTTACCTTAGTGGGAATTAGTGCTGTACTGGGTTTACATCTTGAACTGTTTTATGGAGAAGGTGCTGGAGCCCTAAGATCCTTTTCTTCAACCATCCACTGCAAATAAAGTATATAGATAAATTAATCTATTAGCATGGTGGCTTAGTGGTTAGCATGTTTGCCTCACACACATGTGTGTGCGGAGTTTGCATGTTCTCTCTGTGCTGAGGGGGTTTCTCCGGGTACTCCGGTTTCCTCCCCCAGTCCAAAGACATGCATGATAGGCTGATTGGCGTGTCCCTAAAGTGTCCCTAGTGTATGAATGGGTGTGTGAGTGTGTATGTGCCCTGCGATGGACTGGCACCCTGTCCTGCCCGATGCTCCCTGGATAGGCTCCAGGTTCCCCGTGACCCTGAAAAGGAGTAAGTGGTAGAAGATGGATGGATGGAATCTATTAGCTCTAGCTAATGGCCACAGATTTAAACAGTTTAACTACACCCTTAACCTAATGGGGACAACACACACACACTTATCTAAATGGACCTGAGTCAACACTTTCAGAGTTCACTGACAACTGACAACTGGGGTCTCTATAGCAGAATTTTACTCGAAACAGGCTATGTGTAGTGCTTAAAGCTCAAGATTCAGCGCTATTTGAACAGTTTGCACCTATGCAGGGGCACACATACACACACACAAACACACACATTGCACATAACTTTTCTCTGCTACTGCACCAGGCCATGAGGTGATGAATGAGAACACAGTAAAATATGGATGAGTGGATCTTTAAAACATTTGAATATTTCTCACAGAAGGCACACACACATTTTAATTACAAACTGATTTGAGAGTTACAGTTTGACCTTTCACAAAACATTTGCATTTGAATGTTAAATTAGGCTTCACACAGAACAGCCAATATATTGTGTTAAATTTTTCTGCAAAATGTTCTTTAACCCTTCAAGAGATAAACAGAGTTAGGGAGGATAGTAACCTGTGTCATGTCAATGCCAGAAATGGCGTCCAACTACAATACCCATAACACAACTTGGCCTACAAACAAGGATGCAATGGACTACAACACAGAATGACCATAGAGACGTAGTCACGTTCACCAGCTTACTGATCACACACACCTGAACTCAATCACGCCATCATAGCCACACAGTATATAAGGACTCTCACATCACTACGAAGTAAATTCTCTGTGTTTCATAGCAGTCGATACCAAGCTGTTTACCAATTGGCAATAATGTTTTGTTTAATTATTGAACACTGAGGAAGCTATACATTTACACCTATATTTAGTTCAACGTTACAGAATGTACAGTATCTTCATGAATAATGGACCTTTTTCCACACCTCTGTGCTCAATTAAGCTAAGTAGTAGCAGTTCAAAACTTTCAGTGAACAATAACAGCAAATACAACTTGCAATCACTCCAGCATCCATAAATACAAGTCATTCAAGCAAACATGCATAATTGTGCTGTTACTCATTTCCTATTGATGCGCTTGTTAGAAAGGAATGGCTTTGTGGCTGTTTGCCAGGAAGAAGATGAGCGTTTTAAGATTTTAAGATTCAGTATGTACCTCTGTAGCCAGCATGTCAAACAATCTGACTAAACAGTCAGTGCCTGAAACGTGGGACTGTACCCTGTTGATATGAATGGACAGATCAAACATCTTTGAAATGATTTTGACAAACTCAGAAAATCTAGCAGTCAAGCTACGTGTGAAAAATTTAGCGAGGTATTTACTGTGTGTCTTACTCCTAAATATACAATTAATAGACTGTTTAGATTCACGGTCAAAATAGGTCAATTGTCCATCATTATTTTGTCACTCAGTTGTCTAACATTGATTGTAATATTAATTATATAGAAATTTTAAATTGTTCTAAATAAAAATGGTTAAGGCATACTAGGAAATTCTGGCTTTATGTTGAAGGAGGTTTAGTTCACAGTCCACTAGGATGACTAAATAACGATAATGAGTCTTTATTGATCACATATACATATGTACAATGAAATTCTTTTCATACCCCAGCATATCAGGAAGTTGGGGTCAGACATAATACAGCATCCCTGGAGCAGAGAGGGTTAAGGGCCTTGCTCCAGGGCCCAACAGTGGCAGCTTTGCAGTGCTGGGGCTTGAACCCCCGACCTTCCGATCAGTAACCCAGAGCTTTAACCGCCAAGCCACCACTGCCCCGGGTATAAATCAAGTATATTTCTGTGCAAAAGTCTCTAAAAACCTAATGATTTTACTACAAATTTAGTTTATTTAAGACCTCTGCATTATCGAGTCAGTACAAAAACATTGTATATTTCCAAATATCATTTCTTTTCCAACTAAGAAAAATGTTCATATGTCAGTAAAGAAAGTAACATATAACGTACGTATAACGGGTTTTAGCTGGAAGAAAAAAAAAAAAAAAAAAAAAAAAACAGACGCAAGTGTGACAGTCAAAGTCTCCAGAAGTACTGTGGCAGATTCTCCAAGATGCTCAGTAAACCTAATCAGCCAATGTCCTTATAAATCTACACAAAGTATACCTGAGACAAATGAGGCACTTTTAAAATGCAACGCATTGTCACACCAAATATTGCCTTTTTAAAAAAAAAAAATATTTGGGGTATTGGGGAATTGTGATTGTACAAGTTATTTAGTTTTGATATGTTTATAGTATCTCTGTCATCCGTTGTATAGTACAAATAGCTATAATAAAAACACACAAAGCCACTTAGTGTCTGCTTTATTATAGATTTATGCGTTGTAACCCGTTGACGTTGATGCAATAGATTGTTTAAAAGTGCTAATTAGTTGACAGAGGAGCGAGACTGTAATTAATTTGAGTATTCACACATGCTTTCCTTTTCTTGACACCTTATCAAAACAGCGACGAGTATCCTCTTCACAGATTGCTTCTTCTCACTGGATAATGAACAACATGAAAGCGTCATCAGAGTGGGTAGAAAGATAGATAGATAGATAGATAGATAGATAGATAGATAACACTCTTAAAACATTACACTATATGGCCAAAAGTATGTGGACACCTGACCATCACACCCATATGTCATTCTTCCCCAAACAAATTTTGAAGAACACAAATTGTATAGGATTTTAAACCATTTATAGGTACATTTAATGAAGCACCTTACATTTAAAAAAAAAAAAAAAAAAAACCCAAAAAAACACCTTAAACACCAATCACAATTAAGAATTCAACAAAGCTATTGTAGAAGGAAAAATGTTTTAACAAAAGTACAATATACATACATACATGTGCTATTTTGTTCCTGATATTCCTATGTGTTGAAAAAAAAAATAGATACAAATCTTTGTTAAGAATATATACATAATGTGAGGAAATGAGAATAAATCCAAATGTTGTACAGAAGAATCTTATGGATGAATTATTATATTTTAATGACTGCAGCCATGGTTTTCTCTAACAGCTTCATTTCTCTAATGATCTCCCCTCTTTATACAACAACAACAACAAAAAAATAGAAAGAAAAAAACTTTATTTTGTTTTGTAACACCTGCAGAAGATATGACCCCTGTGCATTAAGTTTAGTCTTAACATCATTATAAATTTTTTCTTTCCTTTTTTTCTTGTGACCTCAACATAAAAAAAGTTGTTTTCTCGTGATCTCGACTTAATTTTTCTGTGTACTTGACATCCATCATCCCAAAGTCAATGGGGTTTTTGAATGGGTTTTTGGTTAAATGCCTGAAATAATGTTCATGTTTTATACTACGACATAAAATACATCAGTAATACTGCATTCAGGATTCTTTTAAAAAAGCATTTACGTGTCTTGAAAAAGACATTTGCTAATAAGTGTCTAAATGGGACTACAGAGGTTGTCGGGGACATTAAACGTCGAACAGGAATACTCATCTACTACAGCCTCGTTGTGTTTATACTCGCGCTGTCTGAAACAGTTACTACAGTAGAGTTAGCTACTGTACATCATTGATGGACGTGGCAAACTATACGTTTATCATGAATATAACTTTTAACTCAAAATATGAAAGCTCTTTAGATGAAGGTGAAATGGAAGAAGGACAATAATTTCACCAGAAACACCTTTAACGGGAATCCACAAATCAATGTGAGCTAGCTAGCCAGCTTGCCGACGAGGTATAAAGTGAGTGTAGCTTCTCCGAGATCTGTTTCCACTAGCGGAGCAAAAATGAAAAAAACATTTAGACAAATCACAGTCGTGCCAATATTCAGTATAAACGCACTCTTTCTCATGCGATATTGCTTACATACCGCAGCAAAAGCAAAATTCATGGAATATACTTTTAAAAAATTATTTTTTAGTTGCATTTAATGTTATGGAACATCCACAAGATAAGTTCTTGTTCCCGCTTATGTTATAAGATTTTTAAAAAAAAATTGCATCATGTTCCCAAGAAACCATAAACTGCTCAATCCTGAAGACTTTCCCCATGTTGGAAAGCTCAAAGTTTTACCTTACAAAGTGTTACAAAGTGCTGACACTCCTTCCATAAGGGTTAAATAACACTTCTAATTTCAGAAAGTTTCACCATGTCAACCATTAGACATTTTTACTTTATTAAATAGCATTTGTTTATTAGTAGTCTTACATTATGTGGAGTTATGTGCCATACAAGTTGCCTGTGTTAGATGACTTGTACAGTATGGCGGTTAGTTGTTACAGTAAAAATTATTTTTTAGAACAGGTGCTTTAACTGGGATTACTGTCAGAGCTACTTTTACTAAATACATACATACATACATTTTATTTATATAT
>JANDJT010000001.1:33271230-33286946 GCA_024331685.1 Stegophilus panzeri | reverse complement strand
ATACAATGCAGTAAAGTGAAAAATGTGTCTGTATTTTGTGACACCTTTAAACTGTATCAGTGCTTATACATACACTATTGTAAAATTGTAATCAAATACATTGTTGCTCTTGTTGTTCAGATCTTTGCATAGTACTCTATACGGAACCTCAGAGGTGACATGGTGGGTAATTTTAATAAGGCATGGCCACAAAGTAATATATTGACATTATTCATTTATATGTCATATTTCACAAAGGAAGTATCTCATGGCCATGCATTATTAAGATAACTTTAAGATAACAGGTCATGGCCAGGAATTATGTAACTAAAATCCACAAATTAATATATTGTGGAATCATGCTTACAGTAATACATGGCCTACAGTTAATTATTTGAGTAAAAGTCTATTCACTTTCAGAATTTGCTTAAAGCCGGTTTTAGAGTACGTTTAAGATTATTACTTTGCACACTGTATGATGTGATGATGAGATGAGATGATCATATATGAGATGATCCAAATAAAATCTTGGCCAAATGTAAGTTAGGGACTGGGGGCAGTGGTGGTTTGGTGGTTAAGGCTTTGGGTTATTGATCAGAAGGTTGGGGGTTCAAGCCCCAGCACTGTCAAGCTGCCACTGTTGAGCCTTTGAGCAACGCCCTTAACCCTCTCTGCAAAGGCATGGTATCATGGCTGACCCTGTGCTCTGACTCCAATTTCCTGACATGCTGGGGTATGTGAAGAAAAGAATTTCACTGTGCATATGTATATGTGACATTATCATAAATATAACAGACTGTCTGATAAGATGCATTCTCCATGTCAGATTATACAATAAATATCCTCTAAAGCAGTGGTCAACAACCCTCTTCCTTGAGATCTACCTTCATGCAGGTTTCATCTCCAACCAAAATCGAACACACCTGTTTTAGTTGATCAAGAACTTCTTAAGGCACTGATTAGATGGCCAGGTGGGCATGATTATGGCTGGAGCTAAAGTCTTCAGGAAGGTAAATCTTGAGAAACAGGGTTGGTGACCCCTGCTCTATACAATAGACCTAAAGAAAACTACAACAGATGCATCTCAAAAAATGAGAAGATGCTGACGTCATGATGACATAAGCAGAACTGTAATGCATTTGATATTTGTGCCTTTGTTTTTTGCTTTGGTTCAGTCTCTGCCCAGTCATGTCATTGGTTTGTTTCACTAATGTGTGCTTAATGTGTGCTTAGCCCTTAGTAATTAGTCCATGTACAGTAAATCCTGCTGTTTCTTTGTTCTTTGTGAAGTCTAATTGTGTGCATATGTATCATACATCTGAGCCTCGTTTATTTGTTTCCTGTTCTGTACTACCTTTTTCCCTTTATTTTGGTCATGCTAGTTGACTGCTGCTATCCTGAATATTGACCCATACTATGGAATATGATGATGATTGTTGGATTCACCATAATAAAGCACAAGCTGAGCTCCCACACATTACACCACAGGTTACAAGAACATACAGGTGCATCTCAAAAATTTTGAATATAGTGGAAAAGTTCTTTTTATCCATAATTGAATTCAAAAAGTGGAACTTTCATATATTGTAAATTCCTGACACATAAAGTGAAATATTTCCAGCCTTTTTTTGTTTTAATCTCAATTTTTACGGCTATATAGAGAAATGTCAAAGTTTTCAAAACACATTTTGAATTAAACTGCGGATAAAACGAACTTTTCCACGATATTCACATTTTTTGAGATGCACCTGTATGTTCTTGTAACCTGTGGTGAAATGTGTGGGAGCTCAGCTTCTACATCGTTAGTACATAACGATGTACTAATCGTTATGTATATTTTCAAGAAACTGTATGATTATTCTGGGATACTGATACACAATTTAATAAACAACAACAAAACCTAACAGTTATATTTTGGATTTAAATAGCGTGAAGGTTTCCACAATTTTAATACCTGCCCTTCTGTTACAGTAATGCTCAACTTTTAACTAACTTCAAGTAAATAGTAACTTTCCAGCCATGAAAAAATCTCACTGCAGGTGCTAAGTTATTCTACTGAACATTGACTTTGCAATGTATTTTACGTTTTATATGAAAATTGCATATTTATTAAAACGGACATGAGAAGTAGATGTGTTATGATGTGTTATTTTGTTAATATGAATGACACAAACCTCTGTAGATGCTGTTATTAAATCAGCTTAATGATTTAATAAATCAGGGAATCTTTGGCCGAGCATACCAACTAATTAGTTACTAGATCAGTATACCTAATAGACTGTATGTATACATTAAATTACCAGTTTAATAGGTATATTGATGCAATAATAAAAAAAAGGCAACTGTGCATATTTTTACAAGCTATAAAATACATAATGCTATATGTATTTCCCTGTAATTATCTATACCCTCCTGTTTCTAAATGTTTTACTTGCGCTATTTGCACTCCATGTACAACAGTTATGTTTACGTACACAATCGGTCTTGGAAGAAAGATATTTCCTACCAGTGTATATGTTTATATGGATGAGATGACAACAAAAAATTGGCTTGACTTGGTGTTGACTTGGCTTGACTGGTTTAAGTATTAATTCATAACCAGTTCAATATTTTATTGATATCAGTTTAAGCACATTAGGAATTTTATTTGGTGATAGTCATATAAAAAAATGTGACTGTATATCCATTCTGAGATGCCATCCAGCTGATGCAAGATTGTGCCTACAGTATATGAAGCACTGAGTGGAAGGTGCATGTCTACAGTTATAATAAATAATTTGAGTGAGTAGTGTACAGTGTAACTGATTGGTACAGTAACTGAGTGGTAAGGAATAAACAGATTGCATAATAGAATTAAAAGCAGCATGCGATGAAAGATTTTGCAGGTTACAGTGTAATCACTGAATGAAAGCAATGTCAAATACTGGCACACAATCTTAGCCTACAGTTAATGAGTAATTCAGATAATGGGATACTGGCAGTAACCACGTATAATTAAATGAACCATTTAATAATTGTGCCAGTTAGAAAGCTGTATCAGCTAGTATAATATCAAAATGGTACCTTCGAGGAACACATTGCTTCAGGGATTAAACTGCAGAGATAATGTGTTATTTCTTGAATCTTCTCTGAGATGGCAGTTTGTTGAAAAGGCGATTGTTAGAACTTTATATTCTGGATAATTACAGTTATAAGCCTCGTACATAGAGTTCCTGGAGGGCAATAACATTTTCAGGAAAGTGCACGACATATTGCCTTCGAAAAGCAGAGTTGGAACAGTACAGTCGTACCGTAATGGAGGTAATGAGCACTTCGGCAGTAATAACAGATTAAGAAAGTATTGAGTCTCCTGAGGTGATGCAAGATGGTTTCAGGTTTTCAGAATTGTTATTATTCTTCCAGAAGATGCCACAGATCTCCAGGTGCTGTGTGCTGGCATTTATTTCTGGAGAAAGGAGAGGGGGAAGGTGGTTGTTTATACAAGTGCACTTTTATTTCAACCTAAACAACAGTGCTGTTGAATTGGTTTGATTTCAACATGTTATTGTTTCTATGGTAACAAATTTGCATGCCACTCGCTCCAAATAAATAACATACTTTATCTAATTATTGATAAGGTGATTTCTCAGATGTTTA
The DNA here is from genome assembly GCA_024331685.1 of Stegophilus panzeri. Lineage (NCBI taxonomy): Eukaryota > Metazoa > Chordata > Actinopteri > Siluriformes > Trichomycteridae > Stegophilus > Stegophilus panzeri. The sequence continues at coordinate 33,283,331 of JANDJT010000001.1, read as the reverse complement.
TTTAGCATTTTTTTTGGAAGGAGTCTCCAGTTTTAGTGCTTTGTAAAAGTTAGATTTAGAACTGTAACTTTAAGATTTCTGACACAGGACAGTCTTTAGGATGCTGCACTTTAAATCTGCATATTTTTTGGATTTTCAGGGTGGTAACTGTAACTCTGCTCCATCACACCACCCCATCGTTGATTATTTAGCAGGACACACTCTAGTGTTTTTATTCATTACATATTGACCATTTTGAGCAGATTGATGTGGATATGCATTGATATGAGATATGAGAAGCCACCAGACTTCTGTAGATTGATTTATCATTTATGAAGCTCTCCATAGTTGTGTCCCTAATCTGTAGCAGCTTGGCTTGGTTGTCGTAACAGCAGTAAGTAGTGCACAATGACAACAGCTGGGAGAAAGCATAAAAGCCGTGAGGGATGCCTGTGATGGATGTCTAATAGGCAGAGGTTCAGACATTTGAAGTCTCAGACACACATACTGTCATCTGCAATTTGGGATCATGTAATGTGGAGCAGCTCTGGGCTGATTGAGTCCATGAACAGGGTTCTGGCACATGTTTGTCTTGACTCCAGATGTTTTCTGGCTAATTCTCCTGAAACATATTAAACAGAGTAGGACAACATTAGAAAACACAAAAATAAATGAATTACACTCTTAAAAACGGTGCCACAACGAACAAAATAGGGTGTTTCGCAGCGATGCCATAGAAGAACCTTTTTGGTTCCACAAAGAACCTTTTAGTGGAATGTTCTTTCAAGAACCATTTTTTCCTTAGTGCCCCAAAGAACCTTTTCTGATGCTACAAAGAACCCTTTTATCAAAGGTTCCTAGAAGAACCATTCAGGTTCCACAAAGAACCATTTAGTGAAAGGTTCTTTGAAGATCCATTTCTTCCTTAGTGCCACAAAGAACCTTTTCAGATGCTACAAAGAACCCCATTTCAAAGGTTCTTTGAAGAAGCATTCAAAAAAAAAAGGTTCTTTATGTCATCAATAGATCCAAAACTGCTTAAAATTAATTTTTAATTTTTTCTACAATTAAACAAATTTGCTTATATACATTGTTAGAAAAAACTAGAGCAACGAGATTTGACAAGATGATTATATATTACAAGTTGTGTGTGTGTGTGAGAGAATATTGTGGCATAACACTTTTAAATAATGCAGCAGTTCTTTTTCTTGGCATCACATACTTATGTCAACCTTAAAATGCATTTCATTAAAAAAAAAAAGCTTAAATGTGACTAGACGGAAAATGTTACATTAAACTGCACTCCACTGGTTTGCCTGCACTCTTCTCTGCTCCCACATGTCTCAAGACAGTTCTCGCACTCCGCAATGGCGTCACGCTCTGCGCCGTCTTTTTTTAAAACACAAATTCAATATATAACATAATAATATATCTGAATGTAAAAATATACAATCTACTTTACTTTCCCGCAACACTGCACTCCTGCAGCTTTGAAGTTTTTGTTCTTTGAATTCATTCAAGATGTCAATCTGTGATGTTTGGATCCTCTATTGGTTGTTTACTCTGACATTGCAGGTCAGAGTCAACCAAATTTGAACTTGCGTACGACAATTCTACACATTTCTGATTTGCCGCTGTCAAATGCGTTCGAATTGAAGCCAATGGAGCGCTAAAGCCTAGTGTGACCGCCCCTTCAGGTCTCAAATACATAAAATATTAGCTTTTATAGACTGTGTTTCTTGAGTAAAGAAAACACTTATTCAAACAACCAGATCTAATAAACCCTTGCAAGATCACTGTTTACGTTCAGCTCTGTTATGTGCAGCACTTCACTCAGTGCCATAAGAAAGCAGACCCATCACTAGCAGAAGAATAATTCAGCTTTCACATGTTAACTTGTCTAAAATGGCACCCATGCACCTCGTTAGCTAGCTAAATAGTATACTTCAGCAGACTAAGATCAACTTTTACCATTACAAAGCAAACAGAGCGCAATGAACATCAATTGATAGTGTATAGGCTATGTAATGTATGAATTCACTTACCATTCACTCTTTGTCAGACTTTTGGAAAAAAAAGGACCTTCCCACACGTGCTCAGAAACTGAAGCAAAGGGGGAAAGAGCGGGAAGGAGAATTGAAGCTACATTTGGCCAGAACGGAGAAATTAATCTAACAATGAACACCACTTGGTGTTACATGTTGGTGGACAGTTTATTTATCCAGTGGTTCTATGAATTCACTCATATCATTTACTTTTAGTCAGGAATCTAGATGAAAATACGATACACTCGATGACAGCGCACATAAACTGAAGTGAGGAGATGAGGAGCGAATGAAAAGGCTCCAAACTACAATTGGTCTGAAAAAAGAGTTAAATGACCTCACTTTTCACCAGTTCGAAAAAAAAAAAAAAAAAAAAAAAACCCCACACAACAGTGAATAAACCACAGATATATTTAGTTAAATATACATTTTAAAATCGTTGAATACATTCACATACCTACCGCTTCTGTCAGACACCAGACACTCCACCAAGTGCAAAAACGGAAGGGAGGAGGGGAAAACAACCATTGGAGTATGGACCATTTTCACAGATCTGTTATGACACGTTTCCACCTTAATTCACATTATAAATCTAGCAAAGTTTTTAATATTTACATTTAAAAAACTCGCACAAATTTGAGTATACATTGTTTATATTACAATTACAGTTATTATTAAAATACCTAAATGTCATAAAACAATAGAAATACATTGTCTCCATATGTATTTGAGGTGTTTTTTTGTGAAATGTAGGCTGATGTTTATTATATATCTTATTCTAATATTGTTCTTATATATATTGTTATGGTATATTTTATAATGAATACGCAACATTAATAAGAGTATGTATATTAACATCAGCATTACATGTTATGAAGGATATGTCTAAAGTATATAAAGAGAATAAATTTATCTTAAAATCTTATTTTATTTTTTAAGCAGCCAGAATAACACCTCAGGTCCATCTTAAAGGTGGAACTTAAACATGTTTGTGATACAGATTATTAGCATTTACAATAAACAATTATACAATTAATTGAAACATTTACTGCAGTTGAAACAGACTGATTGGGTCAATTACTTGCAAGAACTGGCACAATATAAAGATTGGTCAAACAGACCACTAATTACAGTGAGCTCATGTGTTCAAAAAATATTTACATGTGATTACTGAGTCTGAAGAACGTCTGGGTTGAGCATGTAAACCTGTGACGGTAACGAGACGTTGTGTGAGAAGGCTGTGGGCAATCTGAAGGGGTACCCTTACAGGATGTGTGGGCTGCGGCACAGTGGTCTATGCCGCACACATTCATTCAAAATTACAGCCTGGATATACATTCCACCCCGAGCTTGAGTGTCTTGCAGTGACCCTCAGGCTCGGATCTTTTGAACAGGCCATGCCCTCAGTATAACAGCGTGGGTATTGTCGTTCCCACAGCGTAGAGCTCATGCAACGTTTAGTTCCATTTGAAAGGGAAGGTCTGGGTTACACGTGTAACCCTGTTCCCTGAGACGAGAATGAGACGTTGCGTGGCTTTGTCATACTGGGTCATGCCTGTGAATTGCGTCTTTGCTTCAGATAATAGAGGCTGACGGCGTGGTTCACAGGTGCCGTCACATGATGCACTTAATTGCCACGTCACCTGATCACGGCAGGCCTATAAATAGGCATGATTTTACACAAGCTTCAGATACCAATCACACGCAAGGGCACTTCCCACAGTGTGAAGCTCACGCAACATTGAGCTCCCTTTGAGAGGGAACCTGTAGTTTACTGAAGAACTATATAAAGTAGAAACTGTAAAAAAAAATAAATAAAAAAAAATATATATATATATATATGTGTATGTGTATATATATATATATATATATATATATATACACATACACATATATATATATATACACACATATATATTAGTTACCATATGAAGGATTGTCCATGCAGCCACACATATAGTCTGGACTAAACGTTAGAGTTCCCGCTCTTGTCATGTTCTAGTCAAAATTGGCCAATTTGCTAACTATGGCTTCTCTCGTCTTCTTGACCTTAATGACTTTGTCCAGCATATGCATCTAAACACATACAATTTCTGATTAAAATGTACATGGTTTACCAGGCAGATTTGATGAGTCATAGAAAATGAATGGGCCAGAGTGTAGGAAGATGCAGAATAAATACTTTCTTTCTTTCTCTCTTTCACTTACTCACACACACTCAAATGCCCCTCTCCAAATATGCAGAAAGTTATAATTTGGACTCCAGAGCTACACCGCATGTGATGTACAAAACCAGCAGCACGTGCAAGAAAAATACTTGCAAGGCACATGCCATTATGAACACACGTGCATGAACACACATGAAAACAAATGACTGAATCTGGTTAATTTTGATCTCAAACACCAAAGATAGAAGGTTGACTTCTATATGCACCTCACATAAGTTAAATTAACCTTTTTTTTTTTTTTCATCCCCCAAAAACTATTCTGTCAAGTGGGTTATTTACTTATTTAATTTTTTAGAACAACCAAGTACAGACAATTGTCTCTCAAAACTTTGCCAGAATTTTTTTTTTTTTTTTTGGAACATATGCATTTATGTCCATATTTTGATAAGCGACTGCTTTGCCACAGGCAATACATTCTCAGGAGTGCTACAGTGACCCATTCAATTCATTATCTGATGCTGCCTTGTTCATTTGCAATAGTGCAGCCATCCATTCTTACATTATTTCACCCAACTAAAGCTTATTTGTGCTAAAGCAAAAGACACAATGACAGGAGCTTGATATACTATGTCACAATTTAATGAATACTAGGTAGATTTCTGAAGAACAATAGCCACACAGAACCTTTTGGACTTGGAAAGTGGTTCTTAAAAGTTTAGTACTCCTGAGATGCTGGAATAAAATAGAAATGAAAAAAAGAAAGCAGTGTAAACTGCAGTAATGTCTTTTTTTTCAACTTATTCTCAGACATTTCAGCAATGGAAGTGGCAAAGAACTATGCAAAAATAATCTAAAGATAGGTAACAAAGGAATAACCAACATAATGTGCTTAGTAAGGTGTTGGGCCACTACAAGCCACCAAAACACTTTTAATGCATCTTGTCATTGAATCTAAAAGTCTCTGTAGTTGTACAGGAGTGACGATCACCTTTCTTCTAAAAGATATTCCCTCACTTGGTGTTTGGGTGATAGTGGTAGGGAGCCATGTCTAACACGTCACTCCAAAATCTCCCATAGGTGTTCAATTGGGTTTAGATCTGGTGACCACTCCCATTAAGTCTCAGAATAAAAGTGATCAGTCAGAACTTTGGATAGATTCACAGTAATGGTTCCTTCTAGGGTAGATCTAGATCATGTTCTTTGTGTAGAGAAACTGCCCCATTGTGTCATGTACTTTACCCCTTACAGCACGACACGGGCAGCCTGTAAGCACTGGTGTTGTACAGTGATGTATATTGTGTACCTGACAAGTGAAGCTCACCAGACTTCAATAGTATAGTGTCCATCCAGCGTTGCCCCAACACACTAACCTACTCCAGTATGAACAGAACAGCTTTGCTGGCTTCCACCTGCTACACCAGGGTAAAGATTGGTTTGTTGTCTTTACCAAGTTATTCCAGCAATCCACTGATCTCACTATTTTCATCAGGGTACACCATTCTTGAACTTGTAAAAAACAATACCTTTTTGATCTCTACAGTTGGTATATCAGCCATAAGCTCCCATTTTTGTTTCAGTCAGTCTGCTACCAGTCAGCAGATCTGGTCTGGTCCATCACCATGAAACATTCCAGTAATCCAGCATTTCAATATTAATTTCCTCCTGTATATCTCTGACTAACTCAGCTTTCAATACAGACAGTACCTGTGCCAAACCTTTGCTATCTAGAACATGATACTGTGAGGGAATTTAAAGATTTGACTACTGACTATGGATTTGATTATGGGTATGTCCTACAACCACCATGCTTTATCAAATTGTTCATGAAGCATTTCATTCTGGATATTACTGCTGCAGCAACATGGTTGACTCATTAATCATTCCAGATGAGGTTTATAAATCAACTGAGTCCAGGTTTATGCAAAGTGAAAACCCTAACTGGTGGTTAATTGCTCATTTGCCTATCAAGGTGGGTTTTAATGTCAGCCCATCCATTTTCAATTCACTGCCCCTGGAACCCCATTTGCTTTGGTGAAATATGGGAGACGGAGATTTCAAATGGGCTGTTCAAATGGGCTTTTTGCAGGTGGTGCTCATGATTTTGGTAAACCAGTTGGTTATGTATCATCAAACATGCTGAGCACTGATCCTGTGACAGCAAATGTGCTGATGATGAGCCTCTGGAGTGCTTAACTCCCCAAAGCTTGTTACCAGTTTTATCAGCTAAAGTCAATCTAAAGTGCAAATCTATTTCCTTCCCTGTCTATTTCCTTACTTGTTTATTTCAGCCATACAAAGATCAGGAATCTCAGGACACCAGAGGATATTTAGTCTTTGCATAAACATAATATTTTCAGAACAGTTTGTAGGCAGATCATAGAGTGCAGCTTTGGAAAGAAAGTAATTAACAGCTTCTTTTATTAATGCTCATTTGATGAGTTTGCGAGTACAGAGTTCATTCACATTTTCAGTGACCACTTACTCCTGGTCAGGGTCTCTGTGGATCCGGAGCTCACCCTGGAAACATCGAAATACACTCTGGATGTCCACCACATTGCATTCACACACTCATTCATACCTATGGACAATTTAGCATAGCCAATCCACCTACCAGCATGTTTTGGGAGGTGGGAGGAAAACCAGAAAGCATAGAGGAAGCCTACAGAGGGAGAACATTCAAACCTCCAAAGAGACAGTAATCCAAGCTCGGAATGAAACCAGGGACTCTGTGGTTGTGAGGATGGATCACTCCATGCTGCATCCATGTGGTACCCTGCAGACCACATTCTCAAATATGTTACATGAAGAGTGGGGAGAACTCTGCGAACTCAGCTTGGAGTTTTGGGCAGCTTCTGCTTTGTGCTGTATGTTGTTGACAAGAAGATGGTTGATACAGAAACTAATGGAGAAAGCGAGTGATAGCCATTGATTGGAAGCTCCATCCTGTATTTCTTAAGTGAAATGCTTAAGTTGAAAAATCATTTGAAAGCTTAATAGTTTTTAAACAAAAAAAGAAAAAGGATGGTTATCGATATCAGATGATACTCAAGATTTTGGTATTTGTTTCAGAAAGGAAAAAAAATGCTATTGACTCATCTCTATTTAAAGCAAATACCCTGAGAATAACCTTCACTTTGGACAGGCTGCATACATTGGCTATGAAATTACCACAATTTCACAATTCCAGTGCACTTTAGATTTCAGCAGACAGAACCTATTACAGCTGCCACTCACTCTAACTGGTGTCATTGATGTTTGATTGATAGACGTCCATTAACTCTGTAATGGCGCTGAGCATGCAATTTATCCTCAGTCTCGACAGGAATAGCAAACACATCAGTGTAGTTAAAATGGTCATTCCTCTCCTCTTATTACACACTGGAGAGATGTCACCTGTGGCTTAGACTTAATGTTGGCACTTTACCCGATTTGACTTCTATTTGAGTGCTTCTAGGACTTTTGTGCATTTTAGTACAGCAGTGAGCATCTGGACACTGGGATATCTAATATTCTCCAGTTAGTGCTTAAGGGAGTGTGAAATCATTCTGTTCTTATCTGTGAGTTTTCAGAATTTATTGACAGCATATTTTCTTCATATTCGTTCCCTCTCTCTTTTTTTTTCAGTGTTTTGCAAACATCCAGTCGTGATATGAAGTGTTGTTTACCTTATCCTGCCATGGTAATATTTTCCCCCTGTTCCTCTTTCTGTGTCTGCTTCTGACCTGCAGGTTCAAGGTGAAGAGACGAATAGATAGATGTGAAGAGGCCTTGGATGAGCTCTACGTGAATGAGTGTGTGTGTGTGTGTTTGTGTGTGTGTGTGTGAGATTTTTTCCTCACACTTTTCACCTTTCTCATCAATCCTCCCTTCTCTGTTCAAGGAATACCCACTCACGTCTGAATGCATAACTGCAGTGTCCATTAAAAAAAAAAAAAAAAAAATCTCACTAATTAATTCTTTAATAGTCTACAGAACACTGTAAGAAATTAAAACATTGTGACAGTGAATTTATATTATATTTTTTATATTTATATTGTTTTTATTAATACACATATATTAGATTAGCATTTCTATAGTAACAGCTAACTCACATGGGTTTGCATGGTCCGAGACTAATAATGATCAGATTAAAAATATACTGTTATTTAGCAAGAGATAAAAGTTGTGTAATTGATGTGGCGGTTTTCTATAAGAATATGTTTATTTAATATTTATAGAAGGAGTCTCGAGTGTCAGCGCTTTGTAGCATGTCAGTAAGTTTTCCTCTACAATAAAAGGCTTCAGGACAGAGGAGTGTGTACTTTACAGTTTCATGATGCATCATTTTTTTGTCTTATTACCTTTAACAGAGAGTAAAAAGAGAGGCTGGTGAGGGAGTGATGTTTATAGCTCCTATAACACAAATGTATTGTTGTAAGCTTTAGCAAATTTATGTTTCAGTTTTTAATAACAACATGTCCATTCTCCCATGCACTCTTATTAGGTTGCATCTGTTCTTGGATGTCAGAGTGGTATTTCACACTGTAGGCTTATTGAATTCAATGCCAGACTTCTGCTCCCAATGCCTTTCGTAAAAATCAAGATATCTTTCTGCAACCTTAAAACTGTCAATCCTTCTCTGTTTCAATTTCTTTCCACTGGGCTGGTATCATAAAGTGGACATCTTTTGTACTTTTAATACAGGTGCATCTCAAAAAATTTGAATAGAATATGCGTACAGTTGCGCAGCTGAAGAAATGCATAATAGATGAATGGGGGAAAATTCCGCTTTCTAAACTTAACCAACTGGTGTCTTCACTCAGCACCCAAACGCTTAAGGAGTCTTGCCCCGATTTCTTAGCCAGAACAGCTGATTTCTGTCGGGATAGCATGAGAACACGTCAGTGTGAATGCAAGTGCATGCAGCTGATTTATCTCACTTAGCTTGAAACAGTAACAGGTTACACAAGACTGATGTCAAAGAAGACATGTGCTATTACTGATATGCTTAAATAATTTAATTAAGGATGATTAGCTGAAATGTCTTGCATCTAAATACTCAGGAATGTAATGTATATTAATTTTAACCAAACCTAATCCCTTCTCTCAGTCTTCTCTTTGGTTTCCCTGACCATGAAAGATACCTGTTCTTCTTGACTGTCACCAAAATAAAAAAAAAATAAAAAATAAAAAATAAAACTCACTCAATCACACAGTGCATTCATTGGTCTTTAGAGACCATCAAGTAAAATAGTGGTGTTTATGTAATGTGACTCACTATATCTTTTTCTTGTTCATAATCAGCTGTGGATTATCCATACATCCATCCATCTTCTATACCGCTTACTCCTTTTCAGGGTCACGAGGAAACCTGGAGCCTATCCCAGGGAGCACTGGGCACAAGGCGGGTTACACCCTGGATATGGTGCCAATCCATCGCAGGGCACAATCACATACACATTCACACACCCATTCATACACTACGGACACGCCAATCAGCCTACCATGCATGTCTTTGGACTGGGGGAGGAAACCGGAGTACCGCAGCACGGGGAGAACATGCAAACTCTGCACACACAGGGCCACAGTGGGAATCAAACCCCCGACCCTGGAGGCGTGAGGCGAACGTGCTAACCACTAAGCCAACGTGCTATGGAGCTCTCAGACTCTAACGGATGTTAGAGTCATCTTGCACCTGTCATTCTCGAGTCCATATTTTTATTGTGTCCATATAAGAGATCTTCAAGAACGCTATTGTTTTATCCTTTCAATTTGACCTTGATCCTCCAACACGTTCTACACATCTGTCTGTTAGATCAAATCTCAGACCCATTACGAGTGCATTGGAAAATCTCAAGTTATAGCTTTATATCTTTAGACTGTTAAAATACTGTTAAATAAACATATCCTCATAGAAAAGTTCACCATATCAATGATTACAATTTTTTTATATCCTTTTATTTGGGACGTCTGTCCTAAAAGTCTGTGTGTACATTTTTACTACAGAAACAATAACATATCAGAATAAGTATATTAATATAAAGCCAGTCAGATTTGAGAATTCAACAACACTGGGGTGTAAATTTATAAAGTTTCACACAATATGTACCGACTATTCAAAAAGAACTGCAGTTATTTCCATGGTTTGAAAACATAGCTGAAAAGAGAAAAAAGTCAAATCAGAAGCCCTCGCAAAAGTCTTACGCATCACCGTCCTGTATCCTGAACCTCCAGCAAAGCAGTGATGTTTCCTTTCCTTAAATAACCATCCTCATCTAGGAGAAAGGAGTCTTCAAGGTGATATTCTCTCAACCATGTAAGGCTGATCACCTCTTTAAAGACATGCACCAGGACCCCAGGATATTATTGGTTTTATACTGCAAATAAACCAGTGTAAATTCAGCAAAGTGACATAGTATTTATTAGTGAAGTGGACAAGCCGTTCTCCATCGCTGGTCCTTATTAAAGAGTCCTGCTGCTGCTTGGCTTTTAATGGACTGGATTTCTGGTGAGCGTTTCTTATGCTAGAGTAATCAATAGCACACTTACTGCAAAGGACACAGCTAGTTTTATGGCTACTGCACAGTGACACCAGTCTGCTCATTAGTACAGCAAGAGTTCAAGCAAGGACCGAACAGGGACAGAGGTGCCAGAATGCTTAGCTCTATGCCATTTACACTTGCTTGAAATGAGCCAAATATCAATAAATAAATGAAGCAAAAATAGATGCATAAATAAATGTATACAGTACCTCTGCTGTCAGAAATTGTAATTGTAATTCATAAACCGAATATGATCTCATAATGCACTACAAAAGGTTACTGCCCAAGGTGCACCTTATGAGGTACTGACTATGCATAATGCACTTAATGGGGCTCAGGTGGTAGAGCGGGTTGTCCACTAATCGTAGGGTTGGAGGTTCGATTCCTGGCCCACATGACTCCACATGCCGAAGTGTCCTTGGGCAAGACACTGAACCCCAAGTTGCTCCCGATGGCAAGTTAGCGCCTTGCATGGCAGCTCTGCTACCATTGGTGTGTGAGTGTGTGAGTGTGTGTGTGTGAATGGGTGAACCTGAAGGCAACCTGAATATACATAAAATACAGTTTTTAAATGATGTTATTTATTGAAGCAAAACAGTTATTCAATACAAAGTGGGTCTGTGTGAAAATGCATCTGCCCCCGTAGTTACTAATTCCCCAAATCTATGAAACTGCATTCATAATGGAGTCCAGCTGGACTAAACGCAACCAGGCCTGATTACTGCAAATCCTGTTCAATCACATCAACACTTAAATAGAACTTTTTCAACAGCATGAAGATGGTTAAAAGGTCTTACCCAGTAACACTATGCCAAAGTTGAAAGAAATTCCAGAAATGATGAGGAAGAAGGTGATTGAAATACAATCTGGGAAGGGTTCGTCTTCCAACCGTTCATCTGTGAAGGGTTGGGAAGCTATTTCAAAGGCTCTAGGGCTCCAAAAGACCACAGTGAAAAACTCGGCACAGTAGTGAACCTTCCCAGAAATGGCTGACCTTCCAAAATTCCTCCAAGAGCACAGCTACTACTGATACAGGAAGTCACAAAAGATCCTAGGACAACATCAATGGAACTACAGGCCTAGCTTGCATCAATTAAGGTCACTGTTCATGACTCCACTATCAGAAAGACACTGGGCAAAAATGCCATCCATGGAACAGTGGCGAGGCGAAAACCACTGCTAACCCAGAAGAATATTAATGCTTGTTTGAATTTTCTCAAAACACACCTTGATGATCCTCAAAATTTTGGGAGAATGTTCTGTGGACTAATAAGTCAAAAGTGGAACTGTTTGGAAGATAGGGGTTCTGTAACATCTGGCATAAACCAAACACAGATTTCCACAAAAAGAACATCATACCTATGGTCAAGCATGGTGGTGGAAGTGTG
>JANDJT010000001.1:33243102-33255483 GCA_024331685.1 Stegophilus panzeri | reverse complement strand
AATAAATTACTCATGTGCCATAAATGAGAAATAAAATAATAAACTCTAACGGAGTTCCATGCGGATCGGTTTGTATCCAGTATAAGCTCACCAGTTTTAAAAATAAAACTTCGGCTGACATTTTTGCCATCTGCCATCCTTTTAGTAGGTCATTGTGCTTTATCTCTAAATCTGCTCTGAATCTGAGACTCCCCGATCGGAATTCTGTCCCACTCCTGCTTTCCTATTCCTGTTCCCTGCTGGGCTGAAGCTCTGTACGGCTGCTGCAGATCTGGTGGAGCTTCATGAGCCTCTAGAATAGTAACAGTTCTGCTCAGAATCTTACAGTATATCAAATGAGGGGCTCCCTTGGATCATATGTACTTTATTATCTTTTTTTACTAATCCACCAAAGGATAATACACAGAAAACTACACAGAAATAAATTTGTAATGCAGTTCTTTCTTTGTAAATGTCAGTTTTGACTGCCTTCATGGTCACGTGTATGAGAAAAAGCTGTCTGATGATTCGTAGCACTCGGGCACTAATAGCACTCGTGTTTAACTACTGCAACGAATGCTGAAAGATTCACTATCATTTTTCTCACTGGCTTGTTCATTCATAACTTGCAAAAAAATGTGAAACTATCCTCTTTAGAATATGATGCTGTCTTTTTCCTCACCCAGTCCCAGTCAGTTCTCATTCTGTTCTACTGCTGCTCTTCTATGAGCAGAATCTTTTAAACATTTGGTTCTGGAAAGAAATTCTGTAGTGGTTTTCTGCCTGACTTACAACATCTGGATCTGCAAACGGGGAAGATTATGCAGAAGAATTGCTGCGTGTTTAGTATAAGCAACAGATGGACCAGGCAGATGTTTATGATGTAGATCATTGGATGGAATACCATCATTTACCAGTGTGTTCAAATAAATGACACACTGTTATAGCTAAACCTCTGGAACGTATCCATCAAGTAAGAACTTTAGAATGTTACTCTTGTCCTTATTGTAATTTAGCTTTCATTACTGACAGACCGCCGTTGTTTATTTATTTAGCTTTTTTAGATGCTTCATTGATCCTGACATTGGTTGCATATCCCAACCTGTATGTGGGTTGAAGTAAGAGCGCAGAGCCATTACACAGCGCCCCTGGAGCTGACAGGGTTGAGAGTCTTGCTCATCGACCCAACAGTGACTTGTGTAAGCAGAGTCTGGATTTGAACCCCGAACCTTCTGATAATATCCCAGAGCTCCATCCATTAAGCTACTCTGTTCCATGATAGAATAAAATCGACCGTGGGTTGTTGTTGGTGTAAGTTTACAGTTAAACATTGCTCGATTTAATAGATATTACTAAATTTTTGCATTATACACACCTTCAGGCAATGTAAGACTATCTATTCTACCAGGATTAGGAGTCATGGAGTGTTAATTCAGACCTGGTCACCACAATCATCTGACCTGAACCCAGCTGAAACGATTTCGGATGAAGTGGTTCAATAAGTACTTAGCGTCAATAGAAAATCCTTTAAGACTGTGGGGAAACCATTACAGGTAGCTCCTCATGAAGCTGATTTAGAGAAGCCGAGGGCAATATACATAGAATAGAATAGAATAGAATAGAATAGAAGAGCCTTTATTTATCATTACACATATACACATGTACAGCACAATGAAATTGTTTCCTCTCATATCACAACTCCTATTGAGGTTGTGATCAGAGTGCAGGTTCAGACATCACACGGTGTCCCTGGAGCTTACAGGGATAAGGGCCTTGCTCAAGGACCCAACAGTGAGTCTGGATTTAAACCCCCAACTTTCAAGTCAATAGACCCGCGCTCTATCTATCATTAAACCTTTTATTAAAGCAATTTATTCCTACAAATTCATTCTGAAACAACCATTACATTCTTATTTCTTGCATTGTATTATTTTTTTCTTTGTGGTATATCCAAACTCTATTTTTACTCTGTGTTAATCATCAGAAGTCATGGAGAGTTCTTCTCACATAGTCAGTGACGCCTGAGAAACACTGAAATTCTTGAAATATCTAGCTATTAAAATGTAATCATTAAATAACCATTAGTATAAAATATTTAGTTCTATATGGATGCATTCACAGCTCAGGCTTTATTAACTTTTTTTCATCCAATCTGTCTGACTTTATGGATAATATCTGTGTTGGAAAGTTACTCATATTTATTATGTTCCTGATGTGTAAGAAGGTGCTGATTAATTTTCTATGACAGCAGCTCTGACAGAGGTTACAGCAAATCACAGGTTTATTTTGGGGCCTTTTTAGACTTCTGGGCTCTGTGAGGAAAACTTACTTCCGTTTAAACACAACGATTGCCGAGTCTACGAATAATACCTCATGGAGCTTATCTGTGTTTTAAATTTCTAAACCACGGCACTTTATTGCTTTCCACTGACAATGAGCAGAGAAAAAATGGCTTTGTGTTATGAGAAAAAATAAAGGTTGGAAGGTGATTGTAGGCAACACAACAAAGCTAGCCTTTTCATGCAAGTTATAATCATTTTACGGATTACAAGCTGACTTTAACTGCTTAGGGTTTAGCGTTAAACTTCTAAAAAAAAAAAAAAGCTAATCTGGCAGACTTTTAGGACAGAAGACTAACACAGTAAAATGATCACTACAAATGTTTGCTAGCTAACTAAAAAGGAAAACATTAGCAAGGATGCTATCATGCTATGGGCGGCTGTGGCTCAGGTGGTAGAGCGGGTTGTCCACTAATCGTAGGGTTGGCGGTTCGATTCCCGGCCCACGTGACTCCACACGCCGAAGTGTCCTTGGGCAAGACACTGAACCCCAAGTTGCTCCCGATGGCAAGTTAGCGCCTTGCATGGCAGCTCTGCTACCATTGATGTTTAAGTGTGTGTGTGTGAATGGGTGAATGAAAACCAGTGTAAAGCACTTTGGATAAAAGCACTATATAAGTGCAGACCATTTACCATCAGTGATATAATTTAAGATTCATTTCTTCACTATTTTACATGCACGCAATGGTAATGAAATGGTAAATTATGAAATATAATACATGAAGAAGCAGTTAAAGCAGCATGAACTAGCATGAATACATGAAGCTATTCATCATCAATGCTAATATAAGCTGACGTTCATTCAGGAATAATTTGGCCACAATACATGGTGGAAAATCTTTTACCCTGTGTGAACTCTCAGACTTGCATTCCTCACTCCTTGTTTACTGAAACAAATCATAGCAGTTACTGAATTATATGTTTTAAGATGAATAACTAGCAAGCTGAGTCTTTACGCAGTTAAACTATGTCATGTTAACTTCTTTTCCAAACATTATTACGTTTGAATAAAGAATATTTACTTCCTGTTACTGTATCATAAATGGAAACTCAACCAATGGCAATTATATTATTTGTGATTTGCTGGATACAGCTTGGTACGCATTTGAGTGTTTCTGTTCAAAGATGCTCTTCTTCTTCTTAGACCACAGTCTTCAGGGATCTGCAAAACATCCTGCGCAAAAGGCAAACATAATTTCCGGTATTACACGCAATTCCCGCAGTTCCCAAATCTGTCAAATGTGCAGGAAACCATGATGGAAAAATAGATTGTTTTCATTTTGTGTCACTATTTCAAGCTCAAATATAACAGCGCTTCTGTCATACCATTTCATTTAGCAGTGGGCTGACAAGTGCAGTGATAGCTCAAAAGCATCGCTGGAGAAATGGGAATTCTATGCATTAGGACTCGGAGAGGATAAAAGGAAAATGAAGAAATTAGGTTGCAGAAAGTTAGGTTTAAAAAAAGTACATTCAGTAGTAGGTGTTCCAAACATGCATTCAACCCATTAAAATGACAGATGAATGTGAAAGAGTATTCTTTGGTAATTACTATGGATTACTCAGTAACTATAGTGAACATTAAAGGTATGTAGTTATGTAGTTGTAGGTATGTAGAATGTTAGCAAAGAAACATCTTATATACTGTGTATATTATATATATATATATAATACTATTGAAACACATATCATATAATATTGTATGTATTCTATTGGAACACACTTCTATTAATTCATTGGGCAGAATTTTGTTCAGAGCTGAACAGTTGAGGGTTAAAGGCCTTTCACTAGGGCCCAACAGTGGTAACTTGGCGGTACCAGGATTCAAACTCACAACCTGCTGAGTGGTAGTGCAAAAACCCAAACCCCTGAGCCAAAGCCAACCAGCAGCAGATTGAAAAGATGCAGTTGGCTGGGTTCACGTGTCTCAGAGGAAGCAGATGTTAGCCTTCGACCTCTCTGCTTGGTAGTAAGTAATAAGTATGATAGAGGAGAGCTGGTTGGTGGGTGGGAATTGACTAAATTAGGTAGAAAATGGGGAAATAAAAGAACATTCATTGCAGAGTCTTGACAGACATTACGCTTGTGCAATTTCTGAGTCTTGTTATTCTACTGATCGTTTATTGCCCTTTTTATTTCGCTTTTATTGCCATTTTTATTGCCATTTCTCTTTTTGGATTATCCTGCGACTGACTAATACCTGCTTACAGACTTTGATCTGGACTGTCATTTTGTTTTGTATGTTTGGATTTTGCGTTCCAGCACTTCTGCACATGGATCCTAACTCTCTCGACAGACGACTTCAAAATGAATTCATGTGCTTTGTGCATATGTAAATTTATGTTATATAAGTGCATATTTTTGAGAGTCGGGAAGTGGAGGGGAAGAGGGACGGCAGAGGTCGTGTTACAGATTGTGACCCCTGCTGGTGGGGAAGGGCAGTGACTTGAGTTGATTAACTGAATAATACGTTGTGATTTGAATGAGTTAAATACATGTCCTCTAGCACTCAATTAAACAATCTTGTATGGTAGCACTTGTATGGTAGTCGTGTTGGATAAGAGCGTTTGTGAAATGAATAAATATAAATGTATGATCTTTCATATGGAAGGCAATACATTCTTTAAGCTCTAATGTACAGACGTGACACTTCGACAGTGATGCTTTCAAGCTATCATTGCACCCGTCAACCCACTGTTAAATGAAAAGACATGACAGAACCGCTAATTCTATAAACTACTCATCAGCCCAGATGCAGAATAATGAAAATGAGCTTGCCTATAATAAATTGAGAGTTTTAAAAAGACCTGTAAATGTCTAATTAGGATCAATGACATCACGCTGATTAAATGTCACATACGCTATAGTTTTGACAGTTTATTATGAGATAAGATCGTGAAGTGGATTAAGGCTGAGAGAATGTAATGAATCAGTAAAAACTGAGCTCAAACAACCGAGTATTCATCTATTTCACTCAGCAGGTGTGGAACAAAATCAACTAATCAATACCAAAATAAAGGAAATCACTTAGATATTCCTTTTAGCTATTATAGATGCTAATGAGCAGCTGATTGCTCACAATTACTAAAATTCGAGATGCTCCAAAACCTCTGTTGTATAATTATTTTTTCATTTGGCAGATGCTTTAAACACGAAACAGCTTAGAAATGCGGCAGAATCAAATGAAGCACGGCTGAAGATTAAGAGATTTAAACCCAACCAGTCCTGGGACTTGAACTCACAATATCTATGCCATTTTCACTTTATATGAAATATATCAAAATAATGCTTACAGACACATGTCCAAGCCATTTCTTCATGCACTTCCTGTATTTGAGTGCAGAATAATAGCTATTCCTAGAGGCATGCTGTTTGCAAGAACGATGATCATGGTTTCCTCGGCTCTCTCGGCAGATTGAGATACGCCGCTGTAATTTCAGACAGCTGCAGAGTTGAATATCACACTGTCAGCCTCCCAACGTCACACGGTTAATTACACTGCACTGACACACCACTGGACTCTACACACAGCTCACAAAGAGAATTTCTACACACAGCAGAAGAGAACGGTCAGTGACACGCCCACGTACACACACACACAATTTATATCAAATCTCCCCTCACACATTATGTTATGTTATGTTAACACATAACATTGAGTTAAATCTTTTGTGCCGTCATGTGACATTTCAATCAGCGAATGCTGCTTCTTATTGGTTCTTATGATCTCTGCTTGGGCATCTTTAATTTGCCCTTATGTCATTCTGCTCTGTGAGCAATGCTGAAAGTTACCGCTATGATCTAAATTAAATTCCGGATCAAAAGAGAACATTTCAGCATGTCTATCATACTTAACTGAGCTTCACTGAGGAAAGCTCACCGAGACGCAGGGAAGAAATATGAACCGCTAATGACTTGTCATGCCTTTCTTAAGAAATTTAACCGTCCAATTCTTTTTAAGGACAGGCAGCAAAATAAAAATGCACGTCTTGATGAATTGGGAATTTTGTCAACGGTTTGTCTACAAAAGCACAGACAGATGGGCCTTCTGTAAGCTGATTTCTGTCATCTGGCTTTGCTGAAGCATACAGCTGTCTGCCATCAGCATTGCAGTGGAAGTGAATACCATGTTTACAAATAATTACACCCAGAGGTAGCATATTTAGGGGGAAAAAAAGAGCACAGGGCCTAGAATGGAGCCTTGTGGAATACCTGTAGATTTGTACCTAAGACCTACTGCTGCAATCATATAGACTATAGTGCTCACACTTTAGATTTAACAAAAGCTCAGCACTGTTAAGTGGTGCAAAACGTCCAGCCCTGTCATAAAATACACTGGCACACACAAAGGCAGCATGAGGTAATGTTAACCGGATGGAAGCCTGCAGCTAAATATACACCAAGTAATGCTAGCATTAGCAGTGTCTGTCATTCTTCTAGCCAGATGAAGGCAATAACCGAAGCAATCGGTTACTTTATTTACTTTATTAATTTATATTGTTACAGAAAATGGTGGATTAAGACACATGATAGCTACGCTGGAATCCAAATACACGATACTGGCTGAAGAGCATTTTAGTATTGAATAGTGTTGATCCTTGCTGTGTATGAAGATTTGTGGAGAGAATTAATGTAGTTCCAGGCAAAATAAAGACAGTGAAGAGTTGTTTCATTACAGATTTAAAACTAGGATACATCATTGTGTGTTAAATTGATCTGAACTGAATCGTATTGGTTTGGAGCTGAATCAGTGCTGAACTGAATCGTTTCGGATGAGAAGTGAATGGAAGTATATGAAATTGTTACTTGTTTTTGTATCAGGTCGTATGATACGTATCGAGTATTCACACCACTAGGAATGGTTTCTAATCCATCCATCCATTTTCTATAATGCTTTTCCTACACAGGGTTGCAGGAAGCCTGGAGCCTAACCCAGGGAATTTGGGACACAAGGTGGGGGACACCCTGGATGGGGTGCCAACCCATCGCAGGGCACAATCACGCACGCATTCACACACTACAGACAATATGGAAATGCCAATCAGCCTATAATGCATGTCTTTGGACTAGGGAAGGAAACCTGGAGGAAAACCCCAAAGCACGGGGAGAACATGCAAACTCCACACACACAGAGGGTGGAGGCAGGATTCGAACTGCCAACCCCCAACCATTTACCCACCGTGCCACAAGGATTTCTAATCATTAATAATAAGTATTTGTATATGGTCAAGGCTGATGTTGTGGAATGTCCACGGAACCACTGGATTCACTTACATTAACATTCCACTCCTTCACCAACTTCTTTTTTTTTACTTTCCTTCACCAGCTTCTCTTTTTACTTTCACTCACCAGCCTCTCTTTTTACTGTCTCTCGAACTTAACAAGACATAAAGACCACAGTTTGTTACTGAAAAATTGCAAGTCCTGACGACTTACTTTCCTCTGTCTAAAAATAAAGTTACAGCTGGAGACACTGAATGCTTTTTCCAAAACAAACAAACAAACAAAAAAGCCAGATTAAAGTCTCCTTACAGAAAACTTCACCATATCAGCAATTACACACACACACACACACACACACACACAGGAGTTCGACGAATACCGAAGTTTCCATTTCTGCCTCCATTATAGAGAACACAAACTGGAAATCGACTTGCGCGTGAATTGGATTAAAGTGAGGAAGACTTGTGCAGAATCGGCCTCACTCTCACTTCCCGGTGACCGCCATGATCCAGTGGCAAGACCGAGTCAAGACGACTGAAGATGGCCCCCGGGCACAGTGACTCATACACCCATTCACACACCCATTCATACACTACAGACAATTTGGAAATGCCAATCAGTCTACCATGCATATCTTTGGACTGGGGGAGGAAACCGGAGTACCCAGAGGAAACCCCCGCGGCACGGGGAGAACATGCAAACTCCACACACACATGGCCACGGTGGGAATCAAACCCCCAACCCTGGAGGCGAACGTGCTAACCACTAAGCCACCGTGCGCCCCCACACACACACACACACTCCTTGTGTGTTATTAGCTGTTACTGTAGAAATTATAAATTATTCATATGAGTGTTTGAAAACCTGCAATTTGCCTGGAAGCTGGAACTATTGTCTGACCAATCAATTTAAATATAAAACCACTTATACTGTATTTACATATGCACCATAACCTGGACTTCTGTAAAGCTGCTTATAATGTTTATGATGTGTGTGTAAACATTAAAAAAATTAACTACATCCTTATAAAATTCAGTATCAGTGTAGCACTAGAGTTACATTTTTAACAATCTGTTTATTTCTGGAGGGAACATGCAGACTACACCAAGCCCTAAAGCGATGCTTTTCTTGCCATGTAAAGTGAAAATTTTAAATCCATTTAAATGCTGACATTTTGGGGACAAGCTCACATTTTGCTCACATGATGCCCTTGGAGTCCTAAACATGTGGAACTGATAGGAAAGCAGGGTTATGCTTTAGCAGCTGTGTAAATGTGACGAAACATTAACAAATCCGAGTGCGTACATTTTGTTTTGTTTAGTTTGGTGCTTGACAATTGCTGGTTCAGGATAAATGATTGTATCATTCAGGCTTATGAAAGGTCAAAAGGAAAGTTAATGGCTTGACCCCAATTAAATTCCACTCAAAAAATAAATTATCACCAAATATTTTCAAATTGCAAACCTCATATCTTTATGTAATGTCTCTTTATGCTAAGAGATTATTGTGAGATAAGGGCACTGGGGAAAAATTGTCAGAGAGCCAATGTTCAGCCTTTTAACAGAGAACTACTCGGCTGTACGTATGATCACGTCGGACTGTGCCTCGTATTAAGCACTTTGGATTAAAAAGAACAAAAAAGGTTATTCACATGAATTCATGTAAATCTAAGTTCAAGGTGAGAGTTTCATAGTGTCATACTTTGTCTTGTAGCTTGATTTGTATGAAGTTCAATACTCACTTGATACAATATGCACAAATTTTGTGTGAAATTGGGTGGAGAATATACAGCTGCACGAGCCAGATGTGTTGTGAGCTTCATGTTTTTATGTATGAATTCAGAAGGAAGGAGTTTAACAGTTAAACTCTGCTGCCGTGGTGAGGAAATGCTGCTATTATCACAATGTGGCAGTTTGTTTCTTTGTGATGAGAAAGAAAGGAAGGAAGGAAGGAAGGAAGGAAGGAAGGAAGGAAGGGAAGACTTGGAAAAGCTGTATTTAGAAACACAAAAGATTTATGGTGACGAATGCTTGTACTTGACTGATGATCCTAATGAACATGTTGCTTTTTAAATATTCAAATGCAAAATAGCCATTATAGCCATTGTAAGTAAAAAAAAAAAAAAGCCAAGACATTGTATAATAATAATAATAATAATAATAATAATAATAATAATAACAATGCAGTCGCAAAAAATCTGACTTTTTTTTTTTTTTTCGTTCCACCAAGGTAATGCAGTTAAATCAGCAATAACAGACATTATGCAGTGCACAGCGTAGGCTTTACTTCATGCCCTTAAAATTTAAAACTAATGCAACTTTTTTTTTTATTACAGCACGAGATTGATTTTAATTTAGTGCAGTTTAAGAAAATCATATGCGAGATGGAGATGATTAATCCTGGCAATAAATCTTAGGTATGGATTTTATTTCCATGACAAATTCATTTTTAACATGAATATGTATAAAATAAAATGATGTAATCCGTCTGATACTAAGATATTCTGCAAGCCTGCACATTTTATTATCTGCCCTGTAATGTTTTATAGGTACGTTGGGTTTATCTAATTGATAAAAATGAATACACTGATGGGAAAGTGATAAAGAATCTCGAATGCTGCCGGGTCATGTTGGGTCACACTAACATAACGGTTTTAGTGCTGCAAAGTTAATGGAAAACAATTTTCATACTGTATTAGCTGTAAAAAAATATCATGGCTGACCCTGGGCATTGACCTCAGCTAACTAACGAGCTGGGATTTTCACCGTACTGTACTTCTATATATTATAGAATCGATGTTGTATGATATGATTTTTATTTCTTTAAAAACTAAGATACTAAGTTCGTAGTCAGCGCTTTGTAACAGTCAGAGATAAAGCTGTAGCTTCTGTCACAGGAAAGTCTTCGAGACGGAGGAGTTTACTCTTTCTGCTTTCTGGCGAACATGATAAGCTGCATTTGCTATAAAAATATCATGGCTGTCCCTGTGCACTGACCTCTGTTGACTAACAAGCTGGGATTTCACTGCAGTGCACTTTATTTGACAGTAAATCTTTCCAACCTTATAAAGTTCCAGCCCAGAAACAAACAAACAAACAAACAAAAAAACAAACAAACAAAACAAAACTGTAAACAAGGCAAAGCAATTTATTGGGAATAAATATGAGGCTAAGTCTAATAAAAACCGTAAACGTGCAACATAATTTAGAATCGCATTGGATCTAATCCAGAGAGTTGATAAGCACCACAACACTTGCACTGAATGAAACTGAGTTTATGTAGAAAAATGAAACACTTTTCTGACACCTATTGCAATAATATGCAATAATAACAAAAAAAAAAAAAATTAATTTGACAACCCCCCTCACATTGTGTACAGTATATGATATGAAGTAGGTGTTTCTGTACTCTCATACCATTAGCTGTCATGAGTACAGAATGACTCATCCAAAGATTTTTCACTGTTTTCCCAGAAATTATAAACTGCAAATTAAAACACATTTCTCTCTCTCTCTCTCTCTCTCTCTCTCTCTCTCTCCCTTTTAATATGTACTGCCTTAGTTCTTTATACATCGCCAATAGGGTCTAAAATACCCATTTAGATTTTACAGGGACTTCAAAGTACAACTGAATATATGTGTAATAAAAAGATTAATTTATGTGCTGTTTAAGGGGGATACATCTTTAATATCCCCAGGCCATATACAGGCTATGTTCATACACGTTATGCTGTGGAACCATAAGCCTGTTAAAACATTCAAGTATTAAACTGTATGCTGAAGTGAGTGTAACTGCACTATTAGAATTATTTTAATGTATTGATGAAAGCATATGGTTAGTTCTTATATATAAAATATGTAAACTCAGCAAAAAAGAAACGCCAATTTTTCAGGATACTGTATTTTATAGAGAATTTTGTAAAATCCAAATAGGTTTTACAGATCTTTATTGGAAAGGGTTCAAACGATGTTTTTCATGCTTGTTCAGTGAACCATAAACAAGTATTGCACATGCACCTGTGGAACCGTCCTTAAGACACGGACAGTGTACAGGCGGGAGACGATTAAGGTCACAGTTACAATAACTTAGGACACCAAAGAGACCTTTCTAATGACTCTGAAAAACACCAGAAGAAAGATGCCTAGGGTTCCATGCCATAGGCCTGCTGCAGGGGCGCATGAGGACTGCAGATGTGGCAGAACTGCAATGTCTGTAATGTAAGATGCCTAAGACGGTGCTACAGGGAGACAGGAAGGACAGCTGATCGTCCTTGCAGTGGAAAATTACATGTAACCATGTGTCCCACCCAGACGTGGTGGAGAACTTGTAAATGCCTCAGTAGAAGAGTGGGGTAACATCTCACAGCAAGAACCGACACATCTGGTGCAGTCCATGAGGATGAGATCCAATGTAGTACTTAAAGCAGCTGGAGGACACCAGATACTGTCTGTAACTTTTGATATTGGCCCCCACTTTGTTCAGGGATTCATTATTCCATTTCTGTTCATCACATGTCTGTGGAACTTCTTCAGTTTATGTCTCAGATGTTTAATGTTTTTAAATTAATACAAATATTTACACATCAAGAAATTTGCTGGAAATCACATTTTTGTAAATATTTGATTATATCTTTTCATGTGACAACACTGAAGAAATGACAGTTTGCGGGCTTTCTTGTGCATCATCTTTAGAAGAGGCTTCCTTCTGGGACGACAGCCATGCAGACCAGTTTGATGCAGTGTGCGGCGTATGGTCTGAGCATGGACAGGCTGACCCCCCACCCCTTCAACCTCTGCAGCAATGCTGGCAGCACTCATACGTCTATTTCCCAAAGACAACC
>JANDJT010000001.1:33227020-33239537 GCA_024331685.1 Stegophilus panzeri | reverse complement strand
ATATCAAAGACAAATGCTTCCATTAGAGGCAGCAATACATTCAATTAAGAAAAAACATAATAAATAGATTTCTTATTTTTCATTTGTTTACTATCCTAATCTTGATTATGTATTCTGCTAGTATTATAGATAATTTCCTGCTTGATTCCTTCACCCTAGACTGTGCTCTTACTGTTTGCTGTTTAACATTTGCACCACAAAAAAACCTGTTGAATTCTCAAATTTGATTGGTCAGAAGGTGTGCATTATTTCGGTATAACAGCACAGCTCGGATAGTATTTCTGGCTGTAACATGAATGACAGGTTAATATTAATGTGCTTGTTATAATACATTATTGTTTCTATAGGAACAGCTCATACACAGAGACCTGTATGGTAGATGCTCTAGATAATCTAAGACTAATAATTGAAAACATTAGTGTTTTTTTTTTTTTGTTTTTTTTTTGTCTTTTTAACTTCGAGAGAGAGAAAAAGAGAGGCTGGTAAAGGAAAGAATGTTTATAGCTGTTTATAGTAATATAAACCTGACCTGCCACACTGCTGGAATATGATCACTATACCGAAGCACAGACTGGCGCTGAATATTTTAACAGGAATGCACTGGGCCTCAAACAACTCCATGCCAGTCTATTAGACTACCTTTTTCATCTGTGTTGAATGTCTGATGGGGATTTATTTTCCATGCTCAAAGTTTAGCTCGGAGGCAGAAACAGGACACCAAAAACTCGTCCAACAAATTATTCATAGCATATGCCCTCTAAACACCTCTGACCAAAGAGCTGTAAGAAAAGAGAGAGGATTACAGGGATCAGGCGTTGACAGTGTCATGTAAAGGAGGCGCAGGCAGATACAATTGCAGTAAAAAGCTTTATTATGAGCGATATAGGCAGACAAATCCAAATCGTGAAACACTAGCGTGGTCAAAACAGGCAAAGGGTCAGGTGATCAGCAAACGGGAATAAAACATGCTAGGCAAAGCATGAAACGAGAAACTGGAAGCGAGATCAAAACTAGACATGAGAACAAAATAACACCGGCTTGGTATGGTGATTACACTCAATACTACACGACGAACCGTGAGACACGAGGGGTTTAAATGACAAATGTAATCAAGGATGAAACACAAAACAGCTGAGACTAATGATGACACATAAGGGAAACAACTGATGACAATACAGGGGCGGAGACAGAAATCATAAATGCACACATGTCAAAAGTAAACCAAGTCAATATCAGTGTAAAACCCGGAAGTGCACTCTCGTGCTTCGAGCTTCGGAGCGCGCTGCATGCTCCCGCACTAGTGCGAGGGGAAATCGTGACATGCAGCTGCTCATGCATTCAATGATGATCCATTCTCGTCTTGCATTAATTAAGGCAAATTTTAGCTTACACGGATTTAATAATAATATATTATGGTAAATGGTCTGCACGTATGTAGCACTTTTTTAACCTTAACGGTTCTACAAAGCACTTTACACTGTGTCTCATTCACCCATTCACACACACACACACACACACACACACACACTCACACACCAGTGGTAGCAGAGCTGCCATGCAAGGCGCTAACTTGCCTTCAGGAGCAACTTGGGGTTCAGTGTCTTGCCCAAGGACACTTCGGTGTGTGGAGTCATGTGGGCCAGGAATCGAACCGCCAACCCTACGATTAGTGGACAACCCGCTCTACCACCTGAGTCACAACCACCCATTAACATACATTATACATTGAGATTTTTTTTTTTTTTTTTAACATTTAGTCATCTAGTTATAATGTGTATTTATTGTAGCTCACACCAACTTAATCATCTCATTATTTCATTATATGATACTCATGAATAAATGCTAATGGTATAAATTGGATTCATAATCGATTGAAATCGATTAATTTAATAGACTACATCCCTTTATAAATGATCAAGTAAGTTATTATATTGTTACTGCATCCATTGTGACTTTTCTAAATTAGATTCCTCAGGTGAACATTATTAAAAGCCAGGATTCATCAATAGTGTTACTGCTATCAGGTAATGGCCTGATACTGTGCTCGTTTACTCATAGTTCCCTGATACCAACATCCAATACCTTGTGATAATATGAGACGTAATCTTATGTTTTCATGCTAAGTTTCACCATTAGCATTTCACCATTCCGCTAAAAAACAAAGCAGACTGTGCTCTGAACTGCAGCATCTTCCTACAATATAAGTAACCTGATAATTATATCTTATTACGTTTAAACAGTATGTTTAAGAGCGAGTATGAGGACGGCGAAAATGATAGCATGGGCATGAGCATTAAAAATGAGATCCATTTGCCATGAATTTTGCACACACAAATGTATTTGAGAGCATGCAGAGAAAATGCTGCATAAGAGAATGAGCACTTCAGTTCTGCAAGCACTGAGACACGTGCACGTCCTTTTCCCTTTTGCTTACAATTCAAGGTGCATTTCACATCCTGCACTCGTTTTTATTGACCACACATACTATCTATTATAGATGCCTTTTAAACACCATATACTCCTATACAGTGGTGCTTGAAAGTTTGTGAACCCTATACATTATATCTGCATAAATATGACCTTAAAGACTATCAGATTTTCACAAACCTAAAAGTAGATAAAGAGAACCCAATTAAACAAATGAGACAAAAACATTATACTTAGTAATTTATTGATTGAGGAAAGTGATACAATATTACATATATGTGAGCGGCAAAACAAAAGGTGTGGACCTTTGTATTCAGTATCTGGTGTGACCCGCTTATGCAGTAAAAACTTCAACTAAACGTTTCCCGTAACTGTTGATCAGTCCTGCACATCATCTTGGAGGAATTTTAGCCCGTTCCTCAGTACAGAACAGCTTCGACTCTGGGATGTTATTGGGTCGGTATATATAAGTTACAAAATGCGATATAAATCTTATTAATATTATCAATAAAAATAATTAAAAGGTTCTTGAAAATAATTATCCTTAGCTTGTTAGACAGACTCTAATTTCCTAAGACAGAATGTACTGGATAACAGCAGCACATCTTATGTAAATACAAATCTATCTGTAACTGAGCACATATCATCATTTCGCATTATAGATGCACATGTAGTTATAGTTGTAATTATAAAGGAATTAAAATCTTAATATAAATTGGAATCATTGCATCTTTTGTAATTTGGAATCCAGAAGAAAAAAAAAAAGCTACAGGAATTTTATATTTACAGTACACATAAAAAGAAAACTACAACAAAAAAAAGAGGAAAAAATATTCACTGTGAAAGCACTTTTACACTCATTTATATTCCAAAATCGAGCTCTAATTCCCACCTACTGTGGGCGGCGAAGCAGACGAGCTCAGACACTCTGGAGAAGTCTATTATGAGTAGTTAATTCTCTCTTTAATGAATTATTAATGTCAGTCCATGCTGTGATAAAATTAACTTTTAGTTAGGATGGCCATCGCAGCCAGCTGCTTATATTTAATGATTGTAAGAAGAGAGCTAATTGTGTTACTGTTAAGGCAAAGAGACATATCCACACAAGGTTTGACTCTTTCGCATGTTGATTCAAGCTGAATATTCATTGGAGGTAGTGTGAATGTAAATACAGAGTGGATATTACTTTGAAGATGATGTGGCTTTCCAGATGATCCGTTGTCCACTCTTCCTACGCAAACAATAAACCACTTGCAGAGGTGGTTGCGTTGGTGGTTACAGTGGTGGTAGTGGTGGTTACATTGATGGTTGCATCGGTGGTTGTGGTAGTGCTGGTGGTGGCGGTGGTGGTTGCGTTTGTGGTTACAATGGTTGTGGTGGTGGATGCAATGCTGGTGGTTGTGGTGTTGGGAGTTGCAGTGGTGGATGTGGTGGTGTTTACATAGGTGTTTGAGGTGGTGGTTGTGGTAGTACTGGTGGTTGCATTGGTGTTTGCAGTGTTAGTGGTGGTGGGTGTGTTAGTGGTTACAGTGGTTGTGGTGGTGGATGCAATGGTGGTGGTTGTGGTGTTGGTAGTTGCAGTGGTGGATGTGGTGGTGGTTACATAGGTGCTTGAGGTGGTGGTTGTGGTAGTGCTGGTGGTTACGTTGGTGGTTACAGTGGTGGTTGTGGTAGTACTGGTGGTTGCATTGGTGTTTGCAGTGTTAGTGGTGGTGGGTGTGTTAGTGGTTACAGTGGTTGTGGTGGTGGATGCAATGGTGGTGGTTGTGGTGTTGGTAGTTGCAGTGGTGGATGTGGTGGTGGTTACATAGGTGCTTGAGGTGGTGGTTGTGGCAGTGCTGGTGGTTGCATTGGTGCTTGCAGTGGTAGTGGTGGTGGGTGTGTTGGTGGTTGCAGTGGTTGTATTAGAGGTTGCAGTAGTAGTGGTTGTATAGGTACATGCAGAACAGTAACAGAGCTCATAAAGCTAACAAAAATGATGTCTTTATATAACTGACTGGGATGAGTTTATTTCCACAGAAATGTTCTAACATATGTATTGGCAGACACATTTGCCAATATATGTCTTAGTGGTATTTTGTGCATTGAAGAGGATGCGATGGTTTACATAAATCACTCAGCAGGCTGATATCTAGCAGGTGCAAATCCAATTAAAACTTTACAGGACGTGTTTTAATCATCACCGGGAAACATTTAATAGGAATAATCATGGGTGTGCCATGATGTAGAGTGAACAGCAGAGTATACTCTATATGTAAAGTCAAATGTAAGTAGCTGATGCTTAGCACATATTACAGAAATTTTCACACACATTTTGTCAATATTTATAGTCTCATTCTTATAGCATGTCATGATTCTCCTCTTGTAAAACAATTACCAGGAATAATTTAAGGATATAATTTGACATAAGCATAAGTTATCTTCTAATAAGAATGTGTCCTGT
This sequence comes from Stegophilus panzeri, assembly GCA_024331685.1. NCBI lineage: Eukaryota > Metazoa > Chordata > Actinopteri > Siluriformes > Trichomycteridae > Stegophilus > Stegophilus panzeri. Next base: position 33,234,667 of record JANDJT010000001.1, on the reverse strand, counting down.
GAACACAGAGAAAATGAAATTATGTAGTACAAATTATCAATGGACACAAGGTCATTTCCTTATTAGCTGCATTGGATATTACATGCATAAAGTGTAATTTATTTCTACATCTTAATTAATAGGGAAAAAAAGCAGTAGCGACATTCAGCGTATTTTTATGAGGCTGCATAATACATATCTTATTGAAATTTAAAGGATAATTAGAAAATGCTAAATAGATCATATATTAGGAAATGGAAAATTGCTAATACTTTGTTATGCAGGAAAATGCAACGGAATTACAATTATTTATCGAATTGTTTGGCCTCACACGGGGAATGCAAATGCAAACACATGATTGGATCGTGATTTTATAATTTAAATAAATAAATAAATACAGGCATTTCCTTATCATATGATGAGGCACAGGTACTGGGGCAGTTGTAGCTCAGTGGATATGGCTAAGTGCTAAGGGCTAAGATTAGTTCTAGTGACTGGAGGTTTGTGGTTCATATCACAGCACTGCCAGAGACCCGCTGTAGGGACTTTTGTTCTAAATCCCTCTTAGTTAACACTTTGAATTGTACTCTGTCTCACTTGCAGATCAGTTTGTACTGTATGTCTGCTAAATGAAGAAACACAAGGAACTCAGAAATACAGGCAATACAGATTAGCCTGCCATAATATAATGGCATAATATAGCACCACTATATAAGCTATGTGTCTTCAAATGTCTAGTTTCAGTAAGCCGTTACATACGGCTGATGCTTTTCTGCTCAGCACAATTGTAAAGAGTGGTTATTTGAGTACACATAGCTTTCCTATCAGCTCAAACCAGTCTGGCCTCTCTGAGGCTATCATAGGCACAGACCCACCCAAAGTGGACAGTTGAAGATTAGGAAATAAATGGTATTTTTCCAGTCTTCAACTGTCCTGATTGGGTGAGTCTGGGCCCATGATAGCCTCAGATTCTTGGTCTTGATTGACAGGAGTGGAACCTGATGTGGTCTTCTGCTGTTCCACCCCATCCACCTTCAAGGTTAGATGTTTTGTGTATTCTGAGATGCTTTTCTGCTCAACACGTTAGCAAAGAGTGATTATTTGAGTTACTATAGACTTCCTGTCAGCTCAGACCAGTCTTGTCATTCTCCTCTGATACTCTCTCATCAAGAAGGTGTTTCAGGCTGCCAACCCTCCACTCACAGGATGTTTTTTTTTTTTTTTTTTTTTTTTTTCACACCATTCTGTGTAAACTCTAGAGATTGTTGTGTGTGAAAATCCCGGGAGATGAGCAGTTTCTGAAATACTCAAACCAGCCCATCTGGCACCAACATCAATGCCACGGTCAAAGTCACAGAGATCACAATTTTTCTTCATTCTGATGTTTTATGTGAATATAAATTGACGCTCTTGATCTATATCTGCATGGTTTTATACATTGTGCTATTGCCACATGATTGGCTGATTGAATAACTTAATCCTATTAAAGTGGACAGTGAGTGTATGTATACAGTACATTTGCACAGCAGGATCCTGAGCATCAGTCCAAAAACTCTTTTTGTCTGGCTATGTCACTGTTGCCAAATCCCTCTCTGTTTGTTTGTATGAGACAGGATAATTGATTCTGCCTGGAAGTCAGAATCCCTCATTTAAAAACAAACCAAAAAAAACCCCACTTCTACAAAGACACTGGTGAGCATACACAGATTTTAGGAAGGCTCAGTGGTCTTAATGAGATTTTGAGTGAGCAGTTGTGTATGCATAATCAATACTGCATTCACAACCTCTCTACCATTTCCTCTGAAGGGATTTTGATAAGGAGCATAGATAATCTGGCTAATTCCCCTTGACGGATGGCATCAAATATGGAATGCAACAGGAGGGTCATATTTTTATAGGAAAATAATCAACTTTGCGTTAGTATGATGCAATCTAATGTTAAGTTGAGGCACTGTTACCACCTGGAAGTGGATTATTTTCTAATAAATGCCGATTCTGACGTAATTTGTTTCTCTTGTACCACAGCAATCTGCCAAAAATTATGTTTTACTTAGTTATGAAGGCACTGCTATAATTTTTATCCGTTTATAGTTACATTTAATGTTAGTTCCTGTTATCCCTGTAGGTACATGTTTTTTTTTTTGTTTTTTTTTTTAATCATTTTATTATTAATATCAGCTTATTATTATTAGTTTATTATCTTAGGTTATGTGGAATATCTGCCAAGTCCTTTTGGATGAGCTGTTGCTATAGAAAATTCATCAATACCTTTGGACTGATCAGAATCAAGAATTCAACAGCATCAAGAATTGCTACAGTATGATTAAGTGTATTTCTTATATGTAAGTTAAAGAAGTAACAATGTTTGAATTCCATTAAATATAGGTTCTGCTGACCAATCAAGTGTGGTTACCACACTATCATCTGTCCACTGAAGAATAACTGGTACATCATGTTCAGCACTTTCTCCCTGAGCAGTTCTTCTTATATTGAGCAGTGACCCAGAAACCTTACGTAACCTTAAGACAGTGAGACAGAGACCAATTTCTGAGACATAGTACTATTATGAGTTCTAGGATAAATGGTGTTCAGATACAGTAAAAGCCAGAAATAGAAATAAGGTAAAGATGAAGGAAATGTATTCTTTTTACACACTTTAGGTAATCTATTACCATTTGTATGACATAAACCTGATCAAGACCCCATCTCAGGGGTAACAAAAAACAACAACAAACAAACAAATACCAACAATAAAAAAATTACAGACACAGAAACTAGCCCTGCGAAATAATAACTCCATATTAAAGCATATGTTTGAATATACAGTACTGTGGAAATGACTCAAAAATAATACAACTTTGTTTGATTTTGATACTCCACATTAATTTTTATTTATTTATTTATTTTTTTAATCAAGTGAAATCATTGATATGGTGAGGTTTTTCTTGCTGAGGAGATGTACATTTAACATTTTTGGGAGGAGACTATAGTGTCAGGACATTTTGTGGTTTCTTGGTATCAGGACAAACTTGTTTTATTATTTCAAGAGAGAGAGATGGTGAAGGAACTACTGTTTATAGCTGCTAACATAAGTGATAAGTATAAGATAAATACATCACACAATCATTGGGCAGTAATCAGCGTTGGGCTGTTGAGCCACATCACACCACCCCATCGTCCCAAATTTTTTTGGTTCCTTACATAATGAGTATTTGGTGTGACCATCCTGGGCCTGTAGAACTGCATCAATTCACTGTAGTGCAGTTATTTTCTGGTTATCAAACCTGTGCATGTTCCAAATCTGTCTGGTAAATCATGCACTGTGTTTTATAACTCTGTAAAGTTGTCTATCACTGATTTTTACTTCCTTTATTGACCGTTAACAATATTTAAAAAATTACAAATATTCTCTTTTCTACTGAAACACTGATGCAGAAATCTAGGGTACTGAGTGTAGACAATCTTGGGACTTTTGAACAGTACTACTGCATATATAGACATATGACAAATTAACAGAAATACCAATGGCTCTGTTTTGCTGTGAGGGAGGATTTATTTATTTGATTTATTTTTGCTGGGTTATAAACTTAGGTTGATTGAGAAACTAAAGTTCTAGTGACTTGTAGAATCAACGTTGAGGCTCATTGAAGATGTTCTGATGGCTCTTGGTGGCCCAACACCTTTCTAACCTACTTTGTGTTTTATTTGTAACTTCAATTTATCCTCTGTCTGTATATAACATTTATCAAAACAACTGTCATTTACTGTGAGATAAATATGCTGGGAAAAATATTCAGTGCTCTTTACTGTGAGAACAGAAATACAAGGTGTTATTATGTTTTATATCACTGATTCCTGCACTCACAGCTATAGCCAGAATCAGTTCATTCAGACAGAAACATGCTATAAATCAATTCAAGGCCAGACAGCTCCACAGTACGTTTTTTTTATTTATTCATCCCTTTTTATTCTGAAATCATTTACTTGGGAAAAAAAAAAAAAAAGGATTTTCTATACATTTTTCTAATATGATTTTATGTATAATGGTTATAAATATAAAACAATACAGTGCACTTACATTAGATTAAATGTTCATCTGAAACACCTTACATTCATATAATACAAGGACGGAAGAAGAGAATGAAAAGGAACACTTAAGACACATTTTTCTCCTAATTATCCACTGCATATGCACTCCAGTTCCGCCTGTGGGAATACATTCATCTTCTCGAAGTAAAACTAAGAAAGCTTTCCAAATCCTGGGAAAAAAATACAACAAGTGCTAAAATATCAGTGTTTTTATTGCCAATGTTAAATAACCAGGGCTTAAAAGATGTCTTCAGTGTCTTAATTTTATTTAATACCCCTACGTGGCCCATTCTGTCAACATCACACAGACGGCAAAGAAGAAAAAGCCCCAATAAATAAAGGAACCAACATTGCAATAATGGAATCGGTATGAAATACAGAGCACATTGCACAGATGGTGCTAATAGGAAATGTAATTAATGGGAGCCTGTGTAGAAAGCCAGAGAACATCACACTTGTCAATCCATCCATCATATCTGGGACAGAAGAACATTTCATTCCAGACGGATCCGAACACCGCTGGCATGGAGAAATGCAGCAGCAGACTGGAGATGATGGCAGCAGGTGATAAGCATTTCACTCTGCACAGACTGTCTAACACCAAGGGTTGTAGCAGAAATGTAATTTCCTACTAACAGATAATAGAATTTATACCATGGAAGGTATTGAATTCTCAAAGCTTCAACAGTAGTTCCAGCTGTAATTCAAATCACAGGTTTATATTAATGCACTGATTCTAATACATTATTGTTTCTATAGTAACAGGTCATACACAGGGACTTGTAAAGCAGACATGCCACATAAACCAAGATTAATAATAAATGGGCTAAAAATCATGCTGTTATTTAACCAATTAAAATGTGTAATCATCGACAGAAAGGTTTCCGTAACTAGATGTTTATTTAGCATTTATGGAAGGAGTCTCCAGGTTCAAGAGTGTTTCACATCACAGGGAAATCTTCAGTAGGATGAAAAGATGTGTTCCCTTTCCAAGGGAACTCTACGTTGCATCACGCTTGATGCTTTGGGAACGCCCCCTGGTAGAAACGGTGTCTGAATACGTGTGAAATCACACCAGTCAGTTGACGAAGTAGAAATGCATCATGAAGACTATATAAGGCACCCACAAACTAGGTCATTCAATTTCTTTGTTTTCAGTAAGCGGATGTCTGTGTATTCTATGTATATTGTCTGTCCTATTGTTTGTCATGAGCAAAAGAGGTTTCAGAGGTTGTGTCCTGCCATGCTCCAACTTTCTCATGGAGGATGATGGGAATACTTTCTGTGTTAAATGTTTGGGGCACAGCATGCTAGGCAAGTCCTTGAGGGGGCTGTCTGAGTGCACTGTGAGAAATTCTCACAAAAAAACTCCAGGCTCTGCTGGCTCTCTTCTCGAGTGAAGGGAGCTGGACATCTGCACCTCATGGTTCGGGACCGGCCGCTATCGAGGCAGCCTGCTGGGTCAAATCATGGGGGTCCAAGATGGATCTGGAGGAAGAGCAAGAGACGGGCGAGACCCTTACGCTCGCTTTTTCCTCGTGTCCAAGTCTCCAGTCCTAGTGCGATTTCTGCCCTAGGACTGGTAAATCAGCCTGCCCCCTCCACCTCTAAGGAGATGGAGGAGGAAGCACAACCCGTCTGGCTCTCTGAGCCCTATATAAAGCTGCTAGAGGTTTTGACCAGGGATGTGGAGAAGTTGAAAATAAAATGACCAGCCAAGGAGGAGGCACCCTGTGGTAGACTGGACAAGCGCTTCCTCACCAGTAGTAAAAAATGCAAAAAGCTCCCCTTTTTCCATACTTCAGTCGAGTACGGCACGGTAGCAAACTTAGAGGGGCCAGCCTTGCCTACGAAGCAGTGCAGGGTGTCATCACAGTTAGTGCTGCAGCAGGTGAGGTTTGTGGGGCTTTGCATACTATGACTGTGCTTCAAGCTTATCAGGCTGACCTGCTGAAAGAGCTTGAAAGTGGCGAAGGTACTGGTCCCAAGGTAAGACTCATTCTAAGGCAGCTCTGCTGAGCTGCAGATTTGTCTCTCTGTGCCACGAAGCAGATGGCTGGTGCCATCAGCTGTTCTATGGCTGCTTTGGTGGTCGTGGAGAGGAATCTGTGGCTTAATTTATCGGGAATAAAAGAGAGAGACAAAGTGTTTTTATTGAATGCCCCTGTTTCTCTTGCTGGCTTGTTTGGCGACGCAGTAAATACTGTTGTAGAAGGATTCAGGAAGTGAAAAAACAGTCAGAGGCATTCGATAGACTCCTCCCTCACCACATTAAGCTCCCAAGGGCTTCGATTAGTCCTCGGGCCGTGATTAGCACTGATAGAGAGGAACAGAAATCTAGTGTGGCTGCCCGTCTCCCTCAATTCAGAGGCAGGGGGTCCGGGCAGCCGCGATCGCAGTACTCCAGAGGCACAAGAATGGATCTGAGGACTGTTCTAAGTGCTAGAAAGAAGAAGTAGACCCAAGGGGCTGATAAAGTGGGCTGTCAGGGACTTTGAGGTTGGCCTTGTGCCCAGGATTTCTATAGGGCATCATTTGTTCAATTACTTCCCATGTTTTTATGTCCCTGTATTGTGAGCTGGGAAAGGTAATAGACTTCTGACACGTTCACTTAAAAAAAGTCTCTCTTTCTCCCTTGAGTCTGCCGGGGTGCGGGAATGCAGCTGAGCTCATTATACATGCAGTTTCAGTGTGTTACGCTCAGAAAACGTTTGCACATTCAGTTCGAGTATTGATTTGTCACTAATAAAGATCTAAAAATCGCACATTCTCACATCAATATGACCCTCCCTTCAGTCGAGTCTATTGGGTCTGTTAGGAACGCAGAATATTTCTGAGGAAATATTTCTTCTCATGTTTAAAAATGGGTATCTATTATCATGGGGGAAGTTGATTCCAATAGCGTAGTTGGAACCAGTGACTACCAGGATAGTGCTGTGGATTCTACAAACGCTTCAAATTCACCCATGGGGGAAGTGTATGCTCTAAATACGTGTCACTTCACTTCTCGGTGCGGATAGCGTCAGTTAGACCCTGTCACTGAGGTGTGGGCATTATGAGAATTTTCACAGGCAGACTAGGGGTGTGGCTACTTATTGTCCGACTATACGCTTAGTGCTGAGGTTCATCCACGGGGAAGTGTATTATCTGAGGGTATGCTGTAAGACGAGACATTCTATGTTTTTTCAAGAAGTTTTTTTGTGTGTATATACTTCACAGACATTTTTGACAGACATGTTTCAGTATGGCATAGTGGCTATTCCCGTTCCCAAAGCGTCAAGCGTGATGCAACATAGAGTTCCCCTGGAAAGAGAACATCTTGGTTATGTATGTAACCCTGTTCCCTAAGAAGCGTACGAGACGTTGAGTCTTGTTGGCCATACAATATTTTGTCATGCCTGCAAATTGCATCTTCCTTCAAATAAATAGAAGCTGAATGATGTAGTTTATGGGTGTCTTATATAGTTTTCATTAGGGCTGCACAATTAATCGAATATCGATGGCGATTACGATTTTGACTGCCCACGATTAAATGAACATGATCGACTGCGATATTAAAGTTTAAATTTCGTCATAGAG
>JANDJT010000001.1:33170386-33189533 GCA_024331685.1 Stegophilus panzeri | reverse complement strand
TTATATATTAACATTAACTGGATATGAAATATACTACTCTACAAATATATTTTTCTGTGCAATATATACTTTTTTTTCAAACCATCTTCATTTAAATCTTTCAGCAGTGTACTGGTGCTTTAATTCAGCGCGAGCAGCTTGGCAAAAAAAAAAATAATAAAAATTGACTCGATTCAGAAACTCCCGCTTCACTGCTGCTCACTTCTGGTGTAAACTTTTATCAGTGCCGAGATTACAGAGATTACAAACTGCAGATTTGTCGTCATTCCACACAAGAGACAAGAGAGTCTACTTCACACACAGCACGAAATCGATGTTTTCCTGCCCTCTTTTTATCGACAGGATATAATCGGCCCTGATCATCGGATGTTTTTAAACTATCGGCTGATGGCCCATAGCGGGAAAAATAGCCTTTATCTGCCGATACATCAGTGCATCTCTAATAATAATAGTAAAATAGTTAAAGCAAAAATAATAATAGTAAAAAAAGTCATAATAGTAAAATAGTAAAAAAACAAAAAAACAAATAAATGAATGAATAAATAAATAAATTAATTAATTGTGAATATTAATGATTTATAATGCACAATTATAATGATTGGGTTATTAAACACTGTATACGTAAGGAATAAAACACTTGAGGGTGTGCCGTTATAATAACTCATAACATAGTGGTGTGACACAGCACGACACAAAGCGGAGTTATTGTTACCACTCTGAAGAAGGATGTGTGCGGAGTTTGCTTTTATACGTTGTAGGCTGATTGGCATTTCCAAATCGTCTGTAGTGTGTGAATAGGTGCTCGCCGTGAACCCTGTGTAGGATAAGAGGTACAGAAAATGTATTGGATATGGATGGATGGAACACATCCCAAAGTGTTTTATTCCTTTTATTTCCTTTTAGCAATTTACCAAGTACTTTTCGACTTTTTATAATAATATTTACTGTTGTGAAATGTCCACAAGACAGGCTAGTTCCTGTTATCACTTACATTATGCAGAAATAAACAATCATTCCTTCACCAGTTTCTCTTTTTTTTCTTTTTCTTTTCTAGTTACAGTGTTACAAAGACACTGGAGATGCCTTCCATGAATCTTACATAAACATCTCCTTTATTAATATTATATTATGTGGAGGTGGAGTGTCCATTATATGACTATGAATCCCACTTTGTTGGTCGTTACTATAGAAACGATAACATATTAGAAAGAGAGCATTAATACAAACCTGAGATTTGAAGTTGCACTATTGTCAGAACTGCTGTTTGAGAAAATTAATCCACACCTTCTGAGTTGAGAATTTTAACAGCTCCCTAGTACAAATTGCTGTAAAGTGCCTCCAGGCCCGTCAGATTATCATAATCGTTCTATCATTATAGCAATCACACACTGCTAGCAAGCATAACCTTTTTTATGCTTTTATTATCATAACGCTATGATGTTATTGTGAAACTGTGCACATCAGCACTTCAAGCCTAAAGTTCGGGCGTTTGTCTATGAAGTCTATGATGAATAACAGTAGCTGTATATTAGATCAGATCTGCTATTATTAGGTTGATAATTATTTGTATATTACTGGAAATAGAGTGATTGGTGACTTAAAATAAAAATGTTGGGAATTAAATGAAATGCGAGTTACATTCTCTATTATTTTAAGGTATTATATAAGGTATTATACAGCATATATAAGGTGTATAAAAGGTAATATAAGGTATTGTAGTGAAAGTGCAGAGTTAAATCATGTGATTACAATAGAGGTGGATCGTACAGGTACATGACCAACCGATTGAGCGTATTATGAGGACTGACGTGCTAAAAAAAAAAAAAAAAAAAAAAAAAAGAAAGAAAAACAATTCCTTCCTGTAGCTATATTTGAAATACTCCCAAGTCCATATAAACAACAACGAATATTTAGCCTTTTCTTTATGTACAAGTATTCAGTGTTCACAGTCTAACTTGCAATGCACTGTGAGTACATGACTGCAAAATTGGCAAAACTCTCAAAATGTACACTATGTAATGTATAGGTGTCACATAATGGAGGCTGAGACAGAAGCAAGTGCAGGTAAGGCAGTTTAATGAGAGGACAAATCCACAGGGTTAGGCAGAAATCAATAGCCATATTGACAGGCAAGGGTCAAACAATCATGCAAAGAATCCAAACTAGGCAAGGCAGATAATCAAAGTCGAGGGAATAACAAAAAAAAACAAAAAAAAAACAAAAAAAAACAAAGGTAAAGGCGAGGTAAAGGCGAGGTAAAGGCACCACTGAGCTTAATACTTCACAATAGCTGTGTGCGAGAGTCTCTTTAGTTGTGTGGTGTGATTGAGAACAGGTATGTGTGTGTGATTGGTCCTCAGGAGAAGGTGATGTGTCTGTGTGTTCCATTGGGAGATGTCGGCCATGTTTGTAGTCCGTGGTGCATTCTGGGAAATGGAGTTTCTGGTTTGCCGTGACATGACAATAGGGTGTAGTGTTGAATTTTCTCTGCAGTGCAGTGCCACAGGATCACTCAGAGCTCTCTAGGGTTGCTGGTGATAAAAACTACTTACCTGCTTGCTGATTATCTTTATGTTAATTGCATTTTTTTTCTACAGACAAACAAACAAATAAAAACATTAAATTCAAATTTCACATAAGACAGAAAAAAAAAAAATTGGAAATGTTTACTTTTTCTGTAATTTCATAAACACTTCCATTCTTTCCCATTTTTATACAGTAGGTGGTAGATTTCAAGTTATTTTTGTCCATTTACATTTACAGGCATTTGGCAGACACCCTTATCCAGAGCAACTTACATTTATCTCATTTATACATATGAGCAGTTAAGGGTTAAGGGCCTTGCTCAGGGGCCCAACAGTGACACCGCTGGGATTTGAACTCACGATCTTCCGATCAGTAGTCCAACAGCTTAACCATTAAGCTACCACTGCCCCGTTCTGGCCATCCTTGTATCTATCCATATGTCTGTTTATCTTCTGTCTTTGTGTCCATTCTATTTAACATGATATCTCAACAATGAGTGGATGAATTTTTGTATTATTTATATAGCATTATCACCATAACCAGCAGATGAACTGATTACCTTTTGGAGTTGATTCAAACAGTTTCAAGGTCACAATAAGGTCAAATGTCTGCAATATGGTTTCTTCAATAGCCTTCTTCCTGTTTGAATTATATTTCAAGGGTATTTGAAATATACACTGAAACTGGACAGTTTCAATTAGAAAAAGACCAGGTGATCCACTTTGGCTGTGTCTGTGCCCATGATAGCCTCAGATTATTAACCCATCCACCTCAAGGTTCAAAGTTTTGTGCATGCTGAGATGCTTTTCTGCTTACCACAGTGGTAAGGAGTGATTATTTGAGTTACTATATCCTTCCTGGCAGCTCAAACCAATGAGGCATTTCTCTTCTGACGTCTCTTATCCACAAAGTCTTTCCACCCACGTCGCTCACTCTATGTTTTTTGTTTTCCGCCCCACTCTGTGTAAACTGCTGTGTGTCAGACTCCCAGGAGATCAGCAGTTTCTGAAATACTCCAACCAGCCTTTCTTGTCTCAACAACCATGCCACGTTTAAAGACAGTCCCTCTGTTTCTACCACTGTCAAGGACTAACACTGTATCAGCAGTTTCATTTCAGACCTCTCCATTTCAGACAACAAAGTATCTTTGCTTCATCACACGTCCATGGTTGATTATTTTACTACAGCAGCGCATTCCTCAAGTGTTTTATAACTTGAACATTCTTTCCCACTACAGATATCTTATGCTAAAGTTTTCTGAGCTCCTTCCATATGTTTCCCCGATTTCTAGCTGTCTTAATTGGACCCTATGCGTTCCATACTATTGCATCAAGCAAGCACGATGAGGTGTGCAAGACAATCTGGAGAATCAGAGCATACGTTTTCAGCCATTCCCATAAGTGGGAAAAATAACAACTGTGATGTGTGCATTATATCATTAGAGGCAGTGATTTACTCCTGTATATCTATATGTTGTGATACCTGATTCAGAGTAAGACAGTACTGTTTCAACAAAGCAAGCAATTTCAGACTTAGTGTTAACATTTATCTCATGGCAAGAACATGATATGCTGGGGATGTTTTGTGCTGGATCCTCCAAGGGGCCAATTACGACAGTGAAGAAGAATGGTTGCTACACTATAGCTCAGAGCCTATTTGTGAGCAGTGTAAATATTTATTTAACATATCAGCTTAGAAGTGCAGGTACAAGTCAGAGGTAGAAACAAATGCTCAATATTCAACATGTGTTTTCAGCGAGGCTGCTGTGTGCATAGGAAATATGCGCTGTATAATTGATCCAGGGAATAAACTAGTAGATTCTAACCAAACATTGTATTTTTTTTTAATACCAGAAACATTATTACGAAAAAAAAAAAAATGAAAGGGTTTATTTGAACCTGAATTATAAGACTGAGTGTACAAACGCTGATGTCATTATGTGATCATGAGTTGTAATGGCAGGTCATTACCGATGATGTAGCAGTGTAATCGTTATCTGTAACTGCCATGACAGCTGCACTTTTTTTTTCCTGTCAAAAATAACATATCGTACACAGACTGTGTGAGTAAAGATTTATCAGAGGAGCTAGTCCAGGAACACATATCAAAACATTTTCTAAAGCAGTGGTTCTGAAAATGGGGTCAGGGGTCTGTGAAGCATAGCCAGAAGGTCAGACTTTGAGTGTTTGTGTGTGCGTGTGTGCTATAATTATCACCACCATTTTCAAAGTTATGTAAACAATCTCAACATAACATGTGTTCTGTTGGTGGAATTTTCAGGAAGAAAATGCTTTTTATACATTTAAATAATGATCCTACATGAGCAGTTAGATTGTGTGCAATTTAGAGGCTGACACCCCCCCACCCCCCCACCCGAAAATCTATGTTCTAAAAAATGCTGTTACAACCTTTAAAGATCATGGGGAATAAAATGTAACATTCACATATTAAATTATTGCTGGAGGGGAGCGTGTGAACAGGAATAACCATGATGTATAGGTATAAGTGCCAAAAAAATAAAAAATATTTACAACAAGCCAAAGCCACTAGATCAGTGTGCAGTATGAGCTATTTACAGTATATATTTAATAAAGACAAAAACCGGAAAAGAAAGAGAAAATAAACAGCATGGGGAAAAGGAGCCTGAGTGGCACCAAATTAAAAAAAAAAAAAAAAAACATATCCAAACCAAACAGGTAACAGGTTCCCTTAGGTCTAATTCCAAATAACAAAAACAAAACGTAGAAAAGGGTTTCACAACGCCTTAACTAACCAACTCTAACTACCTATGGACAACACAAAAGTACAGATGATTGGCAGGTGACATATCCAATCAACAGAGACCTGAGAGCGAAATATCAGAGTGAGAGAAATACATTGCAGAAGAGAAACACCAAAAAAATTAATATTGAAGGAAATGAATCACCAAAACACACGTGGGACGTAACAAATACCGAAAATACCTAAGCTTAGCTGATAGCATGACAGCCTGTAATGTGGAACAAATGTCACTTATATTCGAAATGAAACATATTCGAATACATTTATTAATATCTCACAACACATTTTGTGTAACAATATGTGAGTGTCATTATCTTCATCAACAGTTGCCATGACACCTGCTATGTTGGGTAAAATATCAGCCTATAACATATGCAAATATTGGCTATAAGTGCTATGTGCTAGTACTGTGTGCTGCCAATACACTGCTACAAACTATTATTCAGTACAACATTGCTAATTTAAGAAGCCCAGATCTAAGACAAATGAATGGTTTACATGTTCTCAAACTAATGTGGTAATCAAATTTCCTGTTTATAACACAACATGTTGTAAAACATCACTTAGTTAAGGAGCTCGCAATTCAACAAAATTGATAGAATTTCCCATGTCGGAAAACTTCAGCCTTACCTCCGACTGTTACAAAGTGTTGACACTGGAGATTCCTTCCATGAATGTTAAATAATGTATAATGTTTAAAATCATGTCAACTCTCCTCAGTACAAGTTCTAGTAAATTGAATCTAAGTTGTTACTATAGAAACGTGAGCACATTAATATAAACCTGTGATTCACAGCTGAACTACTGCCAGAGAAAAGTAATCAACACCTTCTGACCAATCAGAATCCAGAATTCAACAACACTGTGGTAAAAAAACCAAAAAAAAACCCATAATAATTACTTGTGGGTTAATGAGAAAAAAAATACAGTAACAATCCAGAACTTGTAATATCAATGAACGGGTTTGAACATTTCATAATCCTTCAGCCTTTAGCTTTATAAGGGTGTAGATCAGTCTGTTTAATGTGCTATAAAGTCCTAACCTAGGTAAGCTTCAAATAATGTGCTACCTAAAAAAGGCACCTGTTGTATAAACCATAAGAATGGATTCGTTGACAGTGAAGGAATTCAGTTATTATCTTGGTCCAATCACATGAAACATTGTCCTTTGAGCCATGACTGTTCCTCTAAAGGTGCCAAACACCCTACATGTCAACATCTATGACCTCACATGGGCTTCCTGTTTTATTCAATCTGGATATCTCCAAATGTCACCGCTGATATCTGCACAACAAGAATCACCTCAGCCAATCAGAGCTCTCGGAGCCGGAAGATAAATATTGTCCTTTCATGAGAGAAAGTACAATCTAATATCTACAGCATTCATAACTTTCGAAGGTCCTGATAGCCCGGCACATGGCTCTATTGCCTCGGCTCATCTGGGAAAGCTGACAATTTTTCTTTCTAGGCTGGAATGGAAGGAAGGAAAGCAGGAGCCAGAGGAAAGCAGATGGTCAATATTTATCTTCGTCTGAAAGTGGATTGAGCTCAAATATTGGTGGTGAATTTAACCTCAGGAGATATCATCAGGGAGGTGCCACAAGATGTTTGGACCACCATGGCCTGTCTACTTGAATATAGTTTATTATAGCTGAAAAATACATACTGCTATAACTAATACAGTAAATTCATCAATTCTATCACATTTTTAGCTTTCCACTAAAGATTCGATCATTCATTAAGGCTAACATTCTTATAGGCTAAAACCAATCATTAACTGGCTGTGATCATGTATGCATACTACTTGTACTTGTCCAAAATAAATATGAAGTGTAGAATAAAAAATATATATATATATATATTTTGCCAAAAATGGATTCATGGATCACAATTGTACTCCGTATACTCTGAGGTTATATTTGTATATATATTGTATATTTGTATATCTATATTATACTGCACCCTACAATGTAACATAGACCTTTAATAACAAATAAGTAAATTAATAAAATGAATAACTGTATTACAAAAGGCAACAATGTCATTAAATGTCATCCAGTTGATCCATATATAATGCATTAAAAAAAATTGTATTACAATTATACATTATTTTCAGGATGAACATATTCCTGGGTGATTCCACAATTATTTAGCCCTTGTAAGTCTAAAAAAAAATGATTTATTATACTTGATTGATTTTTCTTTTAAATATTATTTTTTTTCCCCAATATTGATTCTAAGAAAACATTCATTTAACCATTAAAACAAACCACTACACGCAACAGTATCTAATTTTCAAAAGGTTTCCTTGCTGACTGGTTCCATTTTGAAAAGCACACCGATATTAAAACGCAGAAGTTGACAGGTCTGCATTTTAGAACACATTATCCCGTCATCCCTACACTGTAATTTATCACATTTTGTGTCACAGTACCTGTAAAGAATGTTATTTCTGACAGTAACTGCATGTATAAGTAAATTTGACTGACAGGAAGTCATTCTCACATACTGCATACACTACCATATGATGAGGAATTAGTATGTAGCATGGAGCATGCACTTCTGCAGTATACACTATACAAGTACACAATTATGCCATTTTAAACACAGCCATTGTGCGGAATTACAAAAAAAAAAAAAAGAAGAAGAGAAAAAGGAAAGTCATGTCCTCCTGGGAAATGTTTTGTTTGTTCACACTGACCGAATGTCAGTCAATAAGCAGCTCCGAACCTATTATCCACCCTGAACTATTTACCACTCACCTCACCCCATTACCCAGGGCGCTCAATGATGTTTGTCACTATAATACGCTTAGCAATGCTTTCTATTAGCGCTATCACGGATATCAACCTGTGACTCGTTATTGCAGGCCTGATGGCTACCGATAAACACTCCATATTCTTCTCTTCTGTTCCTTTTACCTTGTTTGCACTCTAAAACCCCCAACTGACCATTTAGATTTCTTTTTTTTATGCTTATGTTTCTAAAAATGTTAAATTGTATTGCCTCCTGTGGCCCAGCATGCCATCATCCTATGATAGCGATTTGGCTTTTGAAAGAGTAATTCTGTGGAATTTCTAATGGAGAGAATGGGATAATAGCACAACTTGAGTCCATGTCTCAATTTCAGATTCAAAGACATTGATATATTCTAAAAAAGTAGAAAATAATAGTAATAATACTAATGGAATAAAATGATGCTAAGCATCCAAATATTGACCTTGAGATATTAGTTTTGGAGAAGAAAATAAAATGATTTGCATTTCAAAACAGAGACCTGAAGGGTTTTAAACAGGAAATAAATAAAAGAATTGGTTGGTATTTTGAAATGTCTGGTGCACTGGTATTAGGGATGTAAACGATTATGTGTGCATTATTCAGATTGAACAGATAATGTGTTCTAAAACAGATACAAAAACAGATATGAACAGGAGGTGCACTATTCATTTCTTTTTCTTTTTTTTTCTTTAGAAAGCTTGCTAGGAAGGTTAAGAAGTCGTGAGCGGGATGATTTTGCTTTCATGCAAGCGCGAGTTAGTGGTCAGGTATGAAGATCAAAGACAAAGAAGGAGTTCATTAATGTGCAGTGTTGAGTGATGATTTTATAGCTGGGCAGGGTAAATTAAATTAGGGTACACGTTTGCTTACATTTTGAGAAACAGAACCAACCAAATTTGCCAAAGAATGAAAGAAAAGTGGGGAAAACCCTCATGTTATTATGGATATATGGAGCACTAAAAGAGATACAGACTGACATTGTAATTGCGTTACACCCATAGACTTAATATATAGAGATTCTTTCCTGTAAAGCCTGTGCCATTACCAAAATGGGAATCATCTACACTTGTTAAGTGAGTTATAGCCCAATATCTCCAGATCATAACAACCAACGTTCATTTCATAACATTAAAAAGAGCTCATCAGTAGCTTTCAGATGAGATCAGCACAGTGGCTCTGTGATCTGCAGTGCCCGTTTAGCCTTGAGACCTTCAGGTGTTTTCGTTAAGCTCATTACGCTTTAATCAATTATTTTCAAAGTCCTCAGATCATTCACTTTGCAACGTATACAACGTATCCAACGTTTAAAAAATTAAGGGAAAAACAATCAGAAACATTTTAGGGAAAAATAGGAAAAAAAAAACCAAAACAAAACTTACAATAACCTGGTTGCATAAGTTTGTACACCCTTTTATAATTGGAGATGTGTCACCTATGAAATTATTTTGATTAACCCCAAATACCAAAAGACCAGCTGTTTCTGTAGGGTTTTCTTGACTTCATCTTGGTTTCATCTCACTGCTGAAGCTATGGTCTGCAAAGAGCTTACAAAGTATGTATGGTATCTCACTTGTTGAAAGATATCAATCAGGAGAGGGGTATAAAAGAATTTCCAAAACATTAGATATACCATGTAACACTGTGAAAGCCGTCGTCAGAAAATCAACAAGAACAGGATGTCCCTCCAAAACTTACAAGCGAGGCTGCCAGTAGACCTACGGCAACATTAAAAGAGCTGCAGGAATATCTGACAAGTACTGATTACTCTGTGCATGTGACAACAATCTCTTGTATTCTTCACATATCTGGGCTATTGGGTGGGGTAGATAGATGGAAACCCTCAACTAAATCGCCCCAAACCATGTGGCAAAATGTGTTATGATCTGATCTGATGAAACCAATTCCAAAAGGTTTGTTTTGTGCAAAAAAAAAAAAAAGAACACCAAAAGAACACCATCCCCACGGTGTAGCATGGTGGTGGCAGCATCATGCTTTAGGGCTGTTTTTCTTAAGCCAGAACTGGAGCTTTTATCAAGGTGGAGGGAATCATGAATAGCTACAAATACCAGTCAATTTTAGTGCAAAACCTTCAGGTGTCTGCTAGTAAACTGAAGATGAAAAGGAATTTCACCTTTCAGCAAGACAGTGACCCAAAGCATACATCCAAATCAACAAAGGAACGGCTTAACCAAAAGAAGATCAATGTGTTTGAATGACCGAGCCAGAACCCAGACCTGAATCTGTGGGGTGACCTGAAGAGGGCTGTGCACAGGAGATGCCCTTACAATTTGATGGATCTAGAATGTTTTTGAAAGAGTGGGAAAATATTGCCAAGTCAAGATGTGCCACGATGATAGACTCTTACCCAAAATGACTGAGTGGTGCAATAAAATCAAAAAGTGCTTCAACTAAATATTAGTTCAGGGGTGTGTACACTTAGGTTATGGGTGTGCAATTAGGTTATTCTACGTTTATTTATTTTACTTTTTTCTCTCTGAAATGTGTCAGTTTGGTTTCCAATGGAGTTGCACAGGTTGTAATTTTACATTAAAGATTTTTTACATGAGAAAAACCTGATGTTTTAACAGGGTAGACTTTTGTGTAGACTTTTTATATCCATTGTAGGTTATTGTTTCCCAGTTTGGACACCATATTGGTAACACCATGAAAAGTGTGTTCTCTGTATATTTTATCACTATGGTTACACCACTAACAGGTATGTCCCATTCCTGCTTCACCACTGTTATTAAACAGGCTAAATGAGTTTCACTAAAACAACTGTTTGTTAATTGTACCAACAACTGCAGTGCTTTTGAGCATGTTTTAATGGTAAAACCTGCCATGCGATGCCTTTTATGTCCGTCTTCCAACTTTAATAAATTCAATTATGCCGCAGCATGACGTGATACTGTATTATCTATCACCCTAATGGATTTAATTTCTGAACCAGGATACATCACCTTCTTAAGCATTGCAATAAATGTGTTTATATCACCATTCATAAAAGCCAAACAAAAGACAATTAAAGCCTCTTAGTGGAAGCAAAGGAAGATTAAGCTTCAGGCTGACAAAGTGGGCTCCTTGGGTTCTCCATCATAAAGTGTAAAAGCTCATCTGGCCATTATTCCGGCTCAGTCTTAATGAGTCCTCACTGAACTTTTACACTTGGTAATGAACAACAATTAAGAACAAATTATATATATATATATATATTTGTAAACATATATTCCAGATTTTCAAGCTCTGCTCTATTATTAAACTCCAAACATTAATAAAGGCATATTTATTAATGTTATGAATATGCTGTATATGTGAATATAAAATATTTTTTTTACTATGTTGCTTCTGTATATGAAGAATATATTTCTTGTTTGCTGTAATTCCAGAGTAAATTGAAATAAGCCACTGTTGCCAATGTTAATTTCTCTAAATTCAAATCAAAGCTATAGTGAAACCGCATAATCTCATCACATAATTCTTTCCATTTTTATTCCATACATTATTATTATTATTATTGTAATTTTAGGTAAAATGATCTGAATGACAAATGCGTGTGTAAAAGGAACATTTCGGAGACATTATTTTGTTCGCAGCTTTCCCTTTTGCTGAAAAATCCACAATCGTCCTTATTTTCGTGTTGAATTATGATATCTGTTCCTTCATTACCATGTGTGGATGTGTGTTCTTCTGCTCGCTGTGTCACATGCTGTGGAAAACTCATTATAATTATTCACCTCCTGATGGTCCATTGATGTAATACAAGATGAGATGTACAGCATTGTTATGCAGATATCAGTGTGAGGCATGTGTGAAACACTGCTAGGTACACATCTGGAATATTTCTTAGAGAGAAAGACAGAGATGATAATTTGTCTGGGTCTGTGTGCATGGCAACTGGTTATAATTGACTGAAATGAGTTTTCTCTGTGGATTTCATGATGAGTTGTTTATCATTGTGCTGTCAGTGATAAGTTGTGCTGGCCCAACCAAATACAGAGATCTCATAAAAACAAAAGTCTTGCTTCGCACAGAATGTGAAAACAAGCGATGATGAATAATTTAGAAAAAAAAACAAACTGTCAGATTACATGCTAATAGAAAATGTGACAGTTTTAATGAGATTTGTAATATGATGGGTTTTTTTTTCTTCTGAGCTGGATATGGACAAGGTTATCCTGAATAAATGTCAACTAAAGTCATTTGGAGACATGTTTGTTTATTACATAAATTAAAGTGCACTAAGACAGGCTGTTTCATCAAAATTTATATATAGTCCATATGCTGACCTTGCTATGTGGTCTTATTCCGGATGATTTCCATTATGAAGCAAAGAAAATAGTCAAGCCTTGAAGGAAGACTCCACCCTGAAGCACATTAAATACTGTATGTTTATACTGAAATATTTGCTATGTGTATAGTGATTCTGGTGCTAATTTGATGGGTGTTGATATATTTTTGATTTTGCTGTAAGAACACTGATGGTTACATTACACTGATGTTCAATAGGAGAAATGATGACCTCAAATGTAAGTAACAAGAGCTTATTTTCTCACTTACCATTTCCCAGCTCATGTGAATGAGGAATCCATTGTAGAAGTAGTGGAGACATTGGTGCAAATGCTGGACTCAAAGTCCCAGAATGCAATGCAGCTATGGCAGAGACTCTGCTCATCTAGTCAGCGGTCTACAAGATGACGAGCATGATGGTGCTGATGTTGGTATTAGTGTGAAATTTGACGTTTTGGAAGTTGATCTGTTTGAGCTGAGTGTACAGATAAGGAGGTGAGAGAGCTGGAGAGACTAAAGCACTAAAGCGCCGCTGCATCTTATCTTTAAGTAGTGATGAAGAAAGGGCTAAATCCTAGTGATGCCATTATTAGTGGATTATGAATGGCATTGTGGGTAATGTAGGAAACTGGTAACCAAAGTAAAAATAGAGTTTAAACAAAACAACAACAATACGAAAATTATGATGAAGATTATATTTGAATTATAAAGATTAACATGAGTGGAATTTTCTTTAAAACCCTTAAACAAACATCTTTATGTGAAATGAAATCCCTGTAATTAGGGCTCATGTGTGAACAGAAACCAAAATATTACTAGGAAGGATGTGAGTACAGCTTAAGTAAGCTGCATTTTTGTCTAATTAACCATTTTGTTATATGTCTGTGTTGGTTTAATTAAACTGTGATATTTTAAAGTGAACATTTTAATTTTATATGAACCCTCACATGAGGCACATTTATGGTCACTTCAAGAAGACAGTTTAAATGTGGTGAAAATATATTGTTTTGAGTACACAAACAATCAAAAATTGTTTGTATGATTCCATTTTATGACGGTAGAAAGTGAAAACAACGACACATGTAAGCTACTCTTGCGAATTTTCACGAATAGAGCTCATGAACTTAAAGAGCTAGCTAATGAACATTTTCAACAGCAACAACAAAAGTCTTAAAATGAATGAAAAAGAACAAATTGGAACAATTTGAAAACGAAGGTGCTGTTGCTCAGCTGAGGAAGACGGCTCTTTGTCGGATGAACGGTGGAACCCAGAGTCATTTTGAGCAAATCACCGGCACACTCTGAGAAAGTGGAGCTTTCAGGACAATTGTGAATGCATACAATACATTCTGGTTGAATTCTCTTTGAAGGCTATATGGTAGGTGTGAATCAGAATCAAAATCAGAATCACTTCATTCACCAATTTGACACAAAGCGTGAACCAATAAAGACATGAAGATAATGGCCTTGGTTTTGAGAGTGAAAGTCATTTTTATTTATATTGCTCATTTAAAAACACCACGAGTGTTGACCAAAGTGCTGAACATCATGCATAATACGAAGTGCATTAAAATAGAGCATAAAATATATCAACAAATAATTACTATAAGAAAACAAACCAGATTTAACTAAGACTAAAGAATAAACAGATAGACAGGCAAGATATAGTTTTCAGGGACGATTTAAATGATTTTTTTTTTTGTAGGGGAAGATCTGAGAGAGGGGCAAGCTATTCCAAAGCCTCGGTGCCATTACAGTAAAGGCCCTATAGCATTTGGTTTTTAATCGTGACTTCAGAATGGCGAGAAACAACTCAGAGGAGGATCTGAGAGAACGTGCAGAAGAGCGAAAGCAGAGGAGATCTGAAATATACATTACTGTACAATAGTCTTAGACACCCTATTTATATTATTTTTTTAGTACAAACTTTGTTGTAAATTTTTATTTTATGACTTCTACATTATCGAGTCAGTACAAAAACATTTTATTTCCAAACATTAGTTTTCCAGCACAAAATGAAATGTTACAGATTAATGTTTGTACGTCAGTAAAGAAAGCGGCGTACGGTATTAAGCGGTAAGAGACACTTTTCAGACAAAACAACACAATGAAGGCTGCTGGGTTTCGCTGCAGAAATAAGAAGCGAGTGCGACGGTCAAAGTCTCCAGGAGAACCGTGTCTCAATAACACTTACAGACTCACTTCATTATAAAACTGCACTAATTCTACCTATTCTACAATTTATTTATTTTTCAAGCAAATGGTCGTCACACTAAATATTGCCTTTGTTTCATTTATTACTGCTCTTTAAATATATATATTTTTTTTTTAAATCGAGAAACATTTAATTTCATTATTTTTGAAGGCACCTTTGCTCTACTGCATTTCTTTGTATGTGCCTAAAACTTTTGCACAGTACTGTATACTGTATGGGGGTGAGACTTGAAAGGCTTTGAAATAGAATAGAATAAGACCCGAGTACCTCTGTACCGGCCCCACATTAAAATGGATGTTTAAATCACAAGGGATTTGACAGGCACACTGCCTCTCTGTCCTTTCACACTAAATTATATGCCGTGTGTCCGATAGAGGATGTGTGAATTTATAGGTTTGAAACCTCCCTGGAAAATGTTAGGACCATTCCAAATTCACCATTACGATTCCTACATAATTATGTGCCACTGTCTCTTAGTTTGTTTAATCACATTTCGTTGGCTATCAGCTACCATGGTGAGGATCATACATGTTTCACATTGTTGTCTGCATGCCATCAGCTAGCTAACTACACTCTGGGATATTGTAGTGAATGCCAAGTCAATGAAGCTTGAGAATTACTGCAGGAGGTAAAAAAAAAAAAAAAGAAGAAGAAGCAAAGATCTGGTTTTATTATTAAGGTTTATTAAGGTAAGGTGTCATTTTCACCTTTTACTAGCATGTTATTTTGAATAATTTTTAACGGAACTGTCATAGAGATATTTGATTTCCTATGCCTGTAAATGATTAAAATGGCAGGACTGGTTAACGGTAGATCACGCCTTAAATAATTAATTGACAAATTCTGAATAGCACCATTCAAATGCATGATACAGATCACACAATGATTTTATTTAGCACATTTTATCCTGCCCCTGAAATTAATTCCTGGCTTCACCACTGTCTTGAGCTTATGGCTCGTCAGTCAAATGGTGTGATTTTCCACCAACTTTTATTTTCCGCATGTTAAGTCATCCATAATTGGGAATCCAGTGTGCTTTTAGCCAGGCTACAAAAACATCCTGCAAAGTGCACTAGTACGTTGGTGATTTTGGTGAATGTCATCACAGAGAGAGGTAGAGAAAGTGCAGTGCTTTCTATCTCTCAATATTGAGGCTGCTGCTGCTTTCTTTAATAACATCCTGGCTCGAGACTCAGGGGTGGATGGTGGGTAGTTTGCCATGCTTTGGACAGCGAGTGTACGTTATTGGGGGACGTAATTGGCAGCCGGTTTGGTCTCAGGAGGTTTATGTGTGTATAGGAGTTCTGACAGAAGTTCCAGGTTCTTTTACCATCAATCATGACTGTAAGGAATAAAGTGGCTGTATATGGATGCATCAGCACATTCTCCTACTTTCGACCAATCAGTTCCAGAAAAAACACTCTGGCAGTCTAAGTGCCTGAGAGTAAGCCAGAGATACAAAAAAGATTGTTTCCCTTGTGGATATGCTCAGGACAGGGCGCATTTGTAGTGACTTGAGGCAGTAAACATATATAAATGGCCTCTGATGTCAGTGTTCATCTTCCCATACAGCTTTGTTCTCAAATATAACAGGATATTGATACTGAATTAAAAAAATATATGTAACTGCAGTTATATTGCATATAAAACAATCCTCATCATAGATTAAAAATGATGGGTGGACAAATCAACACAAACAGAATAAACGCCCAGGCTATACATTTTTCATTCATCAATGTCTGGCAGAGAAGAGACTAACACAAATATTTACCTGCTGACTATCAATACATCACCTGCTCTATGAAAAAAAAGAGGCCTGAAATTATGTTATAGTAATATGTATTCAAAAGCATTACCTGCCCTTGGAAATTCAGATGTAATTATATTTAATCAGATTTACTGTTTGCTGGAAAATAAATGTATAACAAACAGTAGCAGGTGAATGTGCGACGCACGTCTCTGTGAGTCTTTTTTTAGCAGAGGAGTTTCGCATGAGGTCTAGGATAATTGCACTGCCATTCATTGCTCATTGTCCTCTATGTAACTTTTGTTACTGCTGCTTTCAGGTCATCCTGCAACTCTGGCTTCTCTCTTACTTTCCTTACCATTAGTCTGAGAGTGTGTTGTGGAATTGTGCATTGCGTACCCCTCCAGGGGCGATTAGTTGTGGATCCGTTAACTTTCCACCTGCATTTTATTGAAGCAGGTGTACTGAAAGGGATGCTCAAGGTCTTTGTTATGGCTCTGTAGCTTTTTCTTTTCTAGTGTTGTTTAATACCAAGAGCTTCAGAAGCACCTTCACTTTCACCATGATTGCTATTTGTTACGTGAAAGCTTCCCAACCAATAGCAACATATAGTATTATAATAAGCATTTATATCTAGAACTTCATTTATTTTTAAGCTAACTTTACATATATATTTTATTATAGATTCGGAATACTATGTTTTCCTATCTATTTTGTTTTTTAAACATATCTTTGCATACGTTTATGAATACATACATTTCTGTTCATATTTATAAGTACAAAGTCAAAAGTCATTACGTATATATATATATATATATATATATATACACACACACACATATACACACACACACACACACACACACACACACAGTACTGTGCAAAAGTCTTAGGCACTCTATTTTGTTATAGACTTTTATTTTATGACTTCTACATTATCGAGTCAGTACAAAAGCATTTTAGATTCCCAAACATTAGTTTTCTAGCACAAAATTAAATGTTACAGAAAAAAAATTGTATGTCAGTAAAGAAATCAGTATATTAAGTGATGAGACACTTTTCAGACAAAAACATAATGATGGCTGCTGGATTTTGCTGCAAAAATAAGAAGCGAGTGCGACAGTCAAAGTCTCCAGTCTTCCCTTCACTGTATGTGTGTGATGATAACCACCCACAAATTAAGCATTTGGAACTGCCATAAAGCATCTGTAAATGGTCTGCACTTATATAGTGCTTTTTTAACCTTACCGGTTCCAAAGCGCTTTACACTGTGTCTCATTCACCCATTCACACACACACTCACACCAATGGTAGCAGAGCGGCCATGCAAGGCGCTAGCTTGCCATCGGGAGCGACTTGGGGTTCAGTGTCTTGCCCAAGGACACTTTGGCATGTGGAGTTACGTGGGCCGGGAATCGAACCTCTAACCCTACGATTAGTGGACACCCCGCTCTACCACCTGAGCCACATTATGGCCCATCTCTACTTTTTCTTTTTCATTTGTACTTTCTTGGACTGTTTTTCAGAATTTTTTAAAAATGTTTTCATCTTCCAGAATATTTTGACTCTAGAGTATGCACTCGCTTCCTGAACCTTCACTTTACAACACATTTTTTTCAGGACGAATGGTAACCGTATCTTAAAAGTTTCTGGAGGAGGATATTATTCTGTTAGACTCGCTGAAGTGACACAGAATGTGAAAGACATGAAGGTGTTTTATGTAGACAGTGCGGGACAGAGCAAGTCAAAGTCTGACCTCCTGACGTGGATCAGATTTAATTTGCTTTGGCTGTTCCCAGCTCTCTTGAGACTGTTTAGGTCTGAATAGGAGTGATTTAATAAGAATCCTACAAAACCTCTGTCCCTTCATGAATATCGAAGGTGACTGGAATAGCAATGTGATTGCTTCCTGTCCACCTTCAGTATTATCTAGTAGGCTGAGAAAGAGGACTTAAGATGTTCAGCATATATTCACTCATGGCCTCTGAGCACCTCAGACTGTGATTGTAGACTGTGTTTCATAATTCTGTTGTTTTTATGTAACGTGTTAGTCCTTATTATTTGGCACAATTTAATCACACTGTGTAAAATCATTGCTTGATATCTGTAATATACTTCTATCCAACACATCCATCTCCAAAACAAGAATAAGTATATCTTAAAACTTCATAATTTTACTACAATGCTGTTTTTGTTTTTATTTAAATCTGTCCATCATTACAAAGAAAATATTTTCACACAATCAACGCAAACGTCCAACATTCCTTTATTATCTGTAGAAGAAAGTCACATGAACTTCACAAGTGAATAATGTCATGAAATGGACATGGATTTTACAAATGTGGTTTGTAGATACTTCACATTATGTTTCAAATAGTGTTTTGTTTATTTTATTTTATTTTATTTTATTTTAACATGATTTTTTTCACAATCCATTTATTTTCAAAATTTTTTTTTATTCTTAGTGTGATTCTTTTTTTGTTGTTGTTTGTTTTATTTTTTAACAAATTACTTTTATTTATTATTTATTTACTGATTTCATTTTTCAGATATGTTTTTTTCACAGTATTTTTTCTTTCCACATGTGCTTCACATGCTGGCATGTGTGTTTCAGTTCTCATTCGCAATTTCAGAGCATAACATGCCAAAATGCACACTCATGTTTTTTTTAAATTATTATTATTTTTTTTTAACATGATCATATATTACTCATATGTGAAATACACAGTATCTGAAAAAAGTGAGTACACCCCTCACATTTTTGTAAATATGTGATTATATCTTTTCATGTGACAACACTGAAGAAATGACAC
>JANDJT010000001.1:33152867-33166002 GCA_024331685.1 Stegophilus panzeri | reverse complement strand
TAGACACTTCCCATTTTGTGAAGCTCAACAACCTTTTGCTGCACATCACAGCTATATTCCTTGGTCTTACCCATTGTCATGAATGATGAAGGTAATTTGGTCTATGTGTTGTCTCATGTTTATACCCCTGTGAAACAGGAAGTCATGGTTGAAAAAATGTCCTGTTCCTAGTCACTCAGCTGTACTAAAAAAATATAAAATATCACTAGAAATATACTTCAAACATATTTTTTTCATATTGCAATAATGAGGACACAGTTACCTTACCATGCCAATAATTGTTGCAAACCTATATTTAACAAAGATAATTTTTTGATAAACCTGTTGTGTGTGCGCAATTGTTTCACATCCATGAAAGCAGAGTACTTTTGTATTTTTTTTTTTTTTTAAAGATCAAAAGCTTAAACAATATAGAACATTTTTCACAGCCTTCTTTGCTCATATTTACCAAGGGAGCTGATATTAGTGGAAGGCTCTGTATATGCTGTCTTCATTTTCCTTTTATTTTTATTTATTTTCCTTCAGATTCACATCCTGACCAATAAACTTTCAACAATGAGGATTTTATTCAGAAAATGGGACATAAACTTTGAAGATTCACAAGTGGATGCCAGTGGTAAGGTAACTGTGTCCTCATTATTGCAATTCCTTTCATCTGTGCAAACTGGGAACTTTCACAGCGCAGGGGGTGAATACTTATGCAAGCAAGTTATTTCAGTTTTTTTTTTTTTTTATAAAAAAAATATTTCCCAACATAAACCCAGTGTCATCTTACAATCATTGATTTTGAGTTTCAGTGTTTTAAAACAAAATATAAAACAGAATGAAATTTCACGGTACCATTTGTAATTCAGTGATATGAGAGAATTGGTCAGAGGTCTGAATATGTCTGCAAGGCACTGTATACTATAAAGTTGTTCTAAAACATGCCGATGCTGAACTCGCAAAAAATAATAATCAAATGGTCCATAGTACCAACTACAACATTTTCACCATATCTATATTTCTCTCTAGACCTGTAGTGTAGCTACAAGCTACAAGCTTCTCATACACTACTGTACAGTACAGCACATGTGGGCTCACATCTCATAGTGCTGAAACACTGGATAAAATAAACACCTTCTGGCTGTACTTGATGCAAGGCAGACCCAAGTCTAAAAAAAAAAAAAAAAAAAAAAAAAAAAATTACACATCAGTTGTTCGCCTTGTGTTATTCAATAATGCCAAATCCCAAAATCACCCAGTGTACAGACTCAAAATATGTGAACAAAGAGATGCCAGAGTAAGTACATATCTGTCATTAGCAGAGATAAACCTGGTTTAAGGTCTTCTTTAACATATTTCTAAGCATTAAATATTTTCAACATAGAATACTGAGTGTAATAAACATGCACATGGTGGATTACTTTCCCAAATCAGTGACTAGAAGTAAATAGACTACGCGAATGTTGTCCAATTAAAGTACAAATGACATGTACTTAAAATGTGCTTCAAAACATCAAGAACAAACATCAAGAACCTTCAGTTTTAACCGGTTTCAATGAAAGATCTGGCTAACGGTAAGTGCAACTTTTCAGTTTACCGTGTTGCTATTCGGACGAGACACGGCCAGAATACGGACTTGAAATGCTCGCCTTAAAAAAAGGTTATGAATTATGATATGATCTATTTTCCAATGTGTGTATGTGTAATCGTGTTAAGCTTATGATGAGAGTCTTTCCTCCAAGCCTCGACCGTAATGGTTTCATAATGGTAACACTGAGTTACTGATGGGCAGTAGAATTTTCTATTAGCCCTCCCATTTATCATGACCTGCTTCACTGCAGATTTGTCAGTAGTAGTAGTAGTAGTAGTAGTGGTGTCACGGATTTCCCCTCCACTGCCCGAAGTGACATAGCGCACCCTTCTGGGTTTTCAGTTTCAGTGACAACGGGTATTTAAACCTTTTTTGTGTCTTTGCTCAGTATACGCTCAGTAGTTTTTGTCTCTGTCATTACCAAGCCATTGTTTATTGTTGCTTCTCTGGTTTTTGATCCTGTTCACGTCCTCGTTTCTCGCTTCTAGTCTAAGGCCAGTTTATGCCTATTTGCCGAGCGCCTGACCCCACGCTTGTTTTGGGCCACATATTTTACCTTTCAATTCAGATTTGTCTGGCTCTCTCACTTCAGTAAAGCTCTTAACTGCACTTGCACCCGTCTCCTAAAACCATTACGTGACAAGTAGTATGGTAAGTCGAAGAATCCTGAAGATTTACCACTTATCTGGCTTACTGCAGCTAAATATACTATATAACATGGCCTTTCAGACATTTTGTACATAACATACTATAAGATATCCAAAAAAAACCAAATGTTCTCCTCCTCTATTCATCTCTCACCACCTGATGAGGAAATTATGTTCAGCTGCTTTACTATGCAGAAGGATCTGGATAGTTTGTGCAGTGATTATTTCAGCTTGTTGCATTTTTGCAGTCTCTGGGAGATTTGTTCTCTATTTTAGACATCCAACAGGAATGGGTAATTAACATGATAACAGTGATCTCTCCTGGGAGGTAGTCTAAAAAAAATAATAAAATAAAAAAATAAAACACAGTTCCGCTCAGCTAAAGTGCTGGAGGGAAGAGATGAAAAGTATGGAGACAGTTGTGACATTATGATGTAGAACTTTAGCGTAAATGCTGCATAGGAAAGTAGCAATAGGTAGCATACAGGCTGTTGCTGGATACAGGAGGGTTTTCTTGTTTTGTTTTTTTTGCTCTAAACATCAGCTACTAAGTGATATAAGTGGTCAGACAACTATACATTAATTCATTCATTTCCATTAAGGTATGTATCCATATCAGGGTCATGGTTCCATGTGTGTCAAGGGAAGCACATGCTAACCCTCACCCTCCTGGTTGGAATTAGTCACATTATAGGGAAGATAGTGTGTGTGAATGGCAGTGTCAACTGGGGGGAAAATGTGAAAATTAGGATAAAAATTCACATAAATATGTAGACTAAACTTGTTTGCTGATTTTTTTTGTGTGTGGACAAGTGTGGAACACCATCAGCTAGTTTAAGAGGTTGGTCTACTGATCAGAAGGTCATGAGTTCAAATCCCAGCCTGCCAGGCTACCACTGCTAGGCCATTGATCCAGGCCCTTAACCCTCAACTGCTCAGCTGTATAAAATGAGATAAAATGTAAGCCACTCTGGATAAGAGCGTCTGCCAAATGCCATTAATGTAAAAATGTATTACGGAGTAGCCTGTCCCTCCATACCTTTGCTAACCCAGCTTTCTTATTATTTGATTAAATAAAAATCTTAAAAAAACAAAACAAAACAAAACAAAACACATTTGAGATGCTCAAATTGCTCTACTGTTGTGTTATTTTTTAAAAAGCTTGTCTGTGATGTAGTATTAGTAGCAAAGATGGTCTACCAGTCTGACCAGCTAGCCCCATGCTTTTGAAGTATATGCTCAGAGTAAGCCTTATATTTCTACAGGGTAAGCTGGGTGCATCCTTGAAATTTAATATTGTTGCTAAAAAAAAAAGGAAAAAGTATTAGTCTAGAAGCAACCAAGAGGTCAAAGGGTAATTTTGAAGGGGCTGGAGACACTCCAAAAATTGGGCTACATAAAATAATTGTAATAACAAATAAAATAGCCAAAAGGTATGTTTAAAATTTGACAAAAGGCATGTTGGACACTCAGTAAACATCTGGAAAAGGTTCTGCATTCAGATGACAGCAAAGCTGAACTTCTTGTCCTTGGAACAAAGCACTACGTTTAGTGGAAACTCAGCATTGCTCATCACACTGAAGCATGGTAGTGGTAGGATCATGTCCAACTAACTCAGTAATCAGTGTGTGAAAAACAGGTCCCTGGTTTGTTGTAAAATATGATATAAGTTACAGTTTGTCGTAGATGAAAAACGTAATTGCGGTTATGCTTCAGGTACAGTACTCAATGCTATTTTTCCCATGGCAAAAAATTCATATACCACTGGTCATGTACTGTCAATGTGTATTAAAATTCCGAATGTTAGCATATAAAGTGTAAACACAGCATGCATTTGATGATGGTCAAAACGGTATGATGCGGCCATGATGAAAAATTCCTAAGAACATTTTAAAGAGTACTTCTATATAATGTGCGATGTCAGAACAAACATCAGTGATCTTCTTTCAATGCATAAGCCTTTACTGATTGTGTTCAAAGATGAGTGTTTACTTTTTTCTGAAGTCTGGCAAAAATAAGAACTTGGTTATCCCAGTGTATGTAATGTTTATAGAAGACAATGTGAATGCAATAGCCCCAGGTGAGGTACTGGTATTATATTTTAAAAAAAAGCCTGAGAATGTTAGTGTGTGAGACTGGACAAGATTTCTGTTGATCGCCAGCCTGAAATGGAAAACTACCTCAGTGTGTTCTGAAACCAGACACCTGAGCCATGAGCACCATGCATTAATAATGGCACCCTGCTCATAAATACAAACATAGGGGAGAAAAAAAAGGGATCTGAGACATTATGATCCATGGCTACATCTTGCACCTGAGGCTTCCATTTGGAATCCTTTTTTATTTATTTATTTATTTTTTTATCTGTGAATAATCTCCACCCACTCTATATGCATAATTATCCAGCTGATGTTTTGCAGTGTAAGAGATATCCAACTGTGCCCAGACTGCAGTTGCATCTCCAGCTTGCTTCATTTCCTCAGTGCAATGTTCTGTCTCTCCTTTCCTGCTTTGGAAGTAGTGATTGCCTGAAGGCTGACACTGCTCTCTCTCTCTCTCTCTCTCTCTCTCTCTCTCTCTCTCTCTCTCTCACACACACACACTAAACAGTGTTACTCTCACACATTAAAAACTAGGGCTGAGGGAAAAAAAAGGTTCTTAAATGCTTTAAATTCAACATTAATGATCAGATCTGCATACTAATTTTATGGAATAAAACAGTTCAAATACAATGTTAAGTAAATCATAATAAAAGTAATCATAATAAGTCACAAACACTGAATATTGATGTATGTTTTTGGTAATGGACAGAAATGTACAATTTGATTTGGTTTAGATTCTCCATGCAAGCCTGCATTTGTCCATATTCAAATCTGCTAGCTGGCTTAGCTAGTTTCTAATGGACACAGAATTCATAACATACACTTTCTAGTCTTTATACTGTATCTGACCACTCAGGTGGACCAAAATATATTTTGGCCAAAAATGAATCATTGATTATTAACCCTTTCATGCATGAATTATGAAATCCTGATCAAGGATTCTCTGTGTGTTTTTACTCTTCTTAAAACATAAAATATTTGACCTTCATTTTACTTTTACATATATTTTTCAAAAAGTTCTTGAAGTGTCCACTCTAGTGGACTGCATGCGTTCAAACGAAGAATTAGTGTCTGCTTTAGTGGCTGTTATGCAGTTATTCTATTAAATCTTTGCAAGAGTCATAAAATGGCTTTTGAATAGCTGTCCACTGTAGTGACCAGTATGCATGAAAGGGTTAAATCCAAAATGTTATGTCAATATTCGGACTGGAAAAAAGTTACACATCTTCAGAGTTGGGTTACAGAGCTGCTGAAGTTGATTTTCTGAACTCTCTTTTCAGATTATGCAAAATCACCTTCATGTAGTTCATGTCATTGAGGTAGCCAGATATTTCTTGACTCAAAGCATCAACTACCTTTAAACACTTACCTTTATGCCTGAAAAAAATCCGAATGAAGAAGTTGATAAAAAAAAAAAAAAAAAAAAAAAAACCTTGTCTAATATGATGATATAACTTAGAAGATGGCGAGCACTGAAATAAATCTAATAGGAATCTAGTGTATTGCCAATATAGTATTGTAGCATGAATAGTCCTAGTTGAAATTTGGTTTATTTTAACAATATACACTCCGTACAGGAGTTTTTGTGTGATCAAAAATCAAATCAAAAATGTTTGATTTTGCCGCAGCTTTTTTCAAAAAGCTTTTTTGTGGAAACCTACTTGAATTGGTGAAATTGCAATCGCATGAAATTGTTTTGCACGCTCTTTCACAATGATTTTTGTTTGTAAATGAGACCTTTTAGCTGTAGTTTCGACGCACGTGAATCGAAGTGGGCTTTGGCTAAATGCACGTCGTGATGACATCACATGACATGTCTTGGCCCAAATCTGCGGTAATTTTGATAAATCGCAAGCTCCCTTGAATATTGTGGAGTTAATTTCTTCGATCGCAAAATCCAGGAGAGACTGAATATACTTTAATCCTAATTATTCTGAAGCTTCTGTCTATACTGTATATAATGTGTGCATTATAATATAATCTAGTTTACATAATCTAGTATACCGTGCATGCGTAACTCTTGTGCATTGTCTCTTAATAATGTTTAAGTCTGAGGTCTGAACACCGATGTGCATACTTCCAGTATTAAATCCTTACTGTGCACACTTAACTCAACTTTCAACATAGTGCTTTGTGTTCATGCAAAACAATACAAGCAGAGCAAGACAGAAGAGCTCATCTCGCACCACAGACACATCGTTAGCCCTGTTGCAGTGACACCATAACCGTCACACCGGGGCTGTGATCATCACATATCACACGGTCGATAGGTTATGACACATGGTCATGTTTCTCTCTGCTGTTTCCTGGCAGATCCTACATGCTGATGCGCAGTATGTGTTGCCCTCTGCCCACTCAGTGATGTTGATACTTCCTGCTGCTGCTCTGTGGAGGGGAGTAGCTCTTGCACATTCCGCATGCGCCGACCTGGCCTCAGGGCACAACATCGTCTCGTCTCAGAACCAATGCATCATTAGCTTGTTCTCTGCCTGCTGCTTTTCTCTCGGCAGACAACATCCCTGTCTCTTTGCTCCCTCGATAATGGATCACGAGATGAAGATACAGAGCATCACTCCTAAATGTCTGCTATTTGTCACCTGGCCTCACATCTCTATCTACCCCCAGGTTATGCCTGGGGTGTTATATAAATGACCTCAACTCTGAGACAGCTTTACGCCATGTTCTAGTATTCTCAAGAAGTCCCTCGAAATAATGTAGTTGCAGAGTCATAAAAAACCAGCCGCTTCCACTGTCGAAGATAAAAAATGATGTTGAAGTATAGTCAGGGTGCTTTCATAGATACACCAGCAATTTTGTGCTTATTCTGTTTCTATTACTCTCAGAATAATGACCAATTTTGCTTCTGATCTATTCAGGGTCATCTAAGGACACACCGCCACACGAACAAAGCCGTTTCCGACAGATGATTTAGAGAGGATGCTTTCTGAAGGTCACTAGGCTGAACAAATAAGAAGTCCGTCCAGTGTCAGTGAGCTTTAAAAGAAACGAATTAACAATTATAGTCTGACTGCAACTAGGAAACCGAGTGTTGAGAGCTCCATTTTGTTTCATTTGAGACAGCCAAATTCATCTGAAACTATATATTATCTTTGTACATCTTAATCAACTATGCATTTCGCTACGTCTTTTCTATTCTCTTTTATATGCCTAATTAATTTATTCATCTTTGTAGTTTCAAGACAAAGGGAACGAGTGTAGCAAATGGGCGTATAATTGGGCATAAAATGTGTTAGAAGTACCAAAACTATTTCTCTTTAGGAATATTAATCGAGGCAACAGAGAACTGGAATTTTCTATCATTTCTGCTGCTTACATACCAGACTAAAAGGTCAGTAAACATTGTAAGAATATCGTTCTAGAAGATCTACAGACTTCATGTGAAAACTGTAATGAATTTCCTGGTTACACAATTGCACTTTTTGACCATGAAGTACACAGTTATAGAAGGGGTGTAATTATTTATAATCGCACTATCCGGTGTCACCCAGATGAGGACGGGTTCTCTTTAGAGTCTGGTTCCTCTCAAGGTTCCTCCCTCATAGCGTCTCAGGGAGTTTTTCCTCACCACCGTCGCCTCTGGATTACTCATTATGGATAAACTCATACATTTAAAATCTATATCCTGAATTGATATATTTCTGTAAAGCTGCTTTTGGGACAATGTCCACTGTTACAAGCGCTATA
Organism: Stegophilus panzeri; assembly: GCA_024331685.1. Taxonomy (NCBI): domain Eukaryota; kingdom Metazoa; phylum Chordata; class Actinopteri; order Siluriformes; family Trichomycteridae; genus Stegophilus; species Stegophilus panzeri. The sequence goes on along the minus strand of JANDJT010000001.1, from coordinate 33,157,972 downwards.
CAAATAAAACTGAATTGAATTGAATCTTTACTATTAATACAGCTTTGCCAATATGTTACAGTGGTGCTTGAAAGTTTGTGAACCCTTTAGTATTTTCTATATATCTTCATAAATTTGACCTAAAACATAATTAGATTTTCACACAAGTCCTAAACGTAGACAAAGAGAACCCAATTAAATAAACGAGATAAAAATATGATACTTGGTCATTTATTTATTGAGGAAAGTGATCCAATATTTCATATCTGTGAGGGGCAAAAGTATGTTAACATTTTCTTTCAGTATCTGGTGTGACCCCTTTGTGCAGCAATAACTGCAACTAAACGTTTGGGGTAACTGTTGATCAGTCCTGCACATTGTCTTGGAGGAATTTTAGCCCGTTCCTCAGTAAAGAACAGCTTCGACTCTGGGATGTTGGTGTGTTTCCACAATGAACTGATTGAGGTGCTTCCACAACATTTCTACTGAATTATGGCCAGGACTTTGACTTGGCCATTCTAAAACATTAACTTTATTCTTTTTTAATCATTCATTGGTAGATCGTCTCGTGTGTTTAGGGTCATTGTCTTGCTGCATGACCCACTTTCTCTTGAGATTCAGATCACAGACAGACGTCCTGACATTTTCTTTTAGAATTCGCTGGTATAATTCAGAATTCATTGTTCTATCAATGATGGCGAGTTGTCCTGGCCCAGATGCAGAAAAAAAAGGGCTAAACTATGATACTACCACCACCATGTTTTACAGATGGAATAAGGTTCTTATGCTGGAATGCAGTGTTTTTCTTTCTCCAAATATAACCCTTCTCATTTGAACTCATTTAAATCTATTTTGGTCTCATCTATCCACAATTTTTTTTTTTTTTCCAACAGCCTGCTGGCTTGTCCACATGATCTTTAGCAAACTGCAGAAGGGCAGCAATGTTCTTTTTGGAGAGCAGTGACTTTCTCGTTGCAACCCTGCCATGCACACCATTGTTCAGTGTTCTCCTGATGATGGACTCATGAACATTAACATTAGCCAGTGTGAGAGAGGCCTTTAGTTGCTTAGAAGTTACCCTGGGATCCTTTGTGACCTCATGGACCATTACACTTCTTCCTCTTGGAGTGATCTTTGTTGGTTGATCACTCCAGGGGAGAGTAAAAGTAGTCTTGAATTTCTTCCATTTGCACACAATCTGTCTGAATGTGTATTGGTGGAGTCTAAACTCTTTAGAGAAAGTTTTGTAACCTTTTCCAGCATGATAAGCTTCAACAACTCTTTTTTTCTGAGGTCCTCAGAAATCTCCTTTGTTCATGCCATGATACACTTCCACAAACATGTGTTGTGAAGATCAGACTGTGATAGATCCCTGTTCTTTAAATAAAACAGGGCACTCACTCACACCTGATTGTCATCCCATTGATTGAAAACACCTGACTCTAATTACACCTTCAAATGGATTTGCTAATCCTAGAGGTTCACATACTTTTGCCACTCAAAGATATATAATATTGGACCATTTTCCTCAAGAAATAAATGACCAAGTATAATATTCTTGTCTCACTTCTTTAATTGGGATCTCTTTATCATCTTTTAGGACTTGTGTGAAAATCTGATGATGTTTTAAGCCATATTTATGCAGATATTGAAAATTCTAAAGGGTTCACAAACTTTTGAGCACCACTGTACAATTAGCCTCATCTAATCTGAAATATTGAAAGTACAATGTACTTTTAGCCTACTTCTTTTACCATCTGCCTCACCTTTTTCCCCACATCACCCTGACCAGTGGTGACTAGTGAAAGTCTGATATGGAAGGGAAAAATCAAGAACATACAAGTGCCTTACAGGCTTTTGTTTTTCATTAACAAATTTAACAACTAATACGTGATAAAAAGAACAAAAGGGCACATTTCTACAATTCCTATGTGTAACCATAACACTACACACAGTGTCTTACACCAAAAAAGAAGGAAAGAGACAAGAGAAGTAACAGAGTAGAACTGTTGTGCTAACAGCCAGCTATTAGCATGCAAGCTAGTTTTATCAGCAGGGAAATTAGCATGTTGTTGGGTTTGGTTTTTAAATAATGTATATTCTGTTGGCTCATTTCGCTCCTAAAATGACAATCAATTGATCACAACAAACATTATTAGCATACTGGCTAATATTTAGAACATTACCCAGGGATTCTCTGAGTCAGTTAGTTAGCTTTAGCTAATATTTGCCCACATTCCTCAGTTGTGCTGGGTGAAAATAATTTACTGTCCATTTAAATAGAAATGTCTTTTTAATTTCATACTTTATTCACATTTTTGCATTTTCATTCTTGAATTTGAAACAGCACATCATCATTTGTGTATTTTGTGTTTCTACCATCTCTGGTTATGTCATACAGGAAATCAGGAAACATGTCTAGGGTTTCGATCTTTCAATCTTTTTCTATCTATCTTTTCCGATCTATCGCTTGAATGCTGAGTCTTGTAACATGAGCTGAGTTTGCGGAGTCGTGCAGTATAACCTCGAGACTGCACTGGGGTCTGCACTGCTGGAGCTGTTTATTATTCGGAGAAAAGCTGGGCATTTATGAGTCAGGGAGATAGAGAGAGAGCGAGCAAGAGAGAGAGAGGGGGGGTGAGCAAGGAAGGATATAATGGATGGAGATGGATAGAGAAGGGCGCAATACAGTCGGATTGGCCCTGCTAGTGACACTCCGGATTTCCAGGTGAGTTATACTATTTATAGTGACAGGAGGGGCAGGTCAAGGGTATGTGGTGGAGCCTGAGACATGCATGTATACACACACACACACACACACACACACACACACACACACACACATCCAAGCACACACCTACATACAATACATACACATGATTGCTCAAAAAATAAGCCATTACAAACTGTACATACCTAAATAAATACAATTATATAAATGATAGATAGATAGATAGATAGATAGATAGATAGATAGATACATACATAGACTTTACTCTTTATTGACAGTTCATTCATCCCAGAGGGAAATTCACCTATTAAAGCAGCACAGATGGTTAGAAGTGTAGTAGAATTATAATAATAAATAATAATAATGTGTTATATTGTCAGTATTCCATGTGCCCAGTATGATTAGGATTAAGTGGTTATTGAAGATGAAGAATGAATAGATGAATGAATATCATCCAGGGTGTATGTCCTCCTTATACCCAGTCTTCCCAGGATCGGCTCCGGAACCACCACAATCCTGACCAGTATAAAGCGAGTACTGAAGTATTCTTGTCTTGTTCCCAGTGTTCCCAGGATAGTCTGGAATAGGTTTCAACCCTGACCAGGTTAAAGTGAATAGTGAAGATGAATTCACTAAATGAATTTGAACGAATGGTATTTTGTATTCTTCTTTACTTTGTGTTTGAATTGTTTTATTTCATTAAAAAAATAAAATAATAATAATAATAATAATAATAATAATAATAATAAAAATAAAAATAATATTTTTTATGGAAATCTGTGCATCAATGGAGAATTTTAAAGCATTTATTTATTAAGTAAATATTATATTATTATTCATTTAATTGAGATGCATATAAGAATCTTGTTTCCCCTTTAATTTAGTTTAGCTTTTTTCTTTACGTTGTATATTTCAGTAACTAAATGTTTTGCTGATACCAAAATTGAGGAAACAATACAAATATCCCCAAATCAAACCCTGTCACGTTGTGAAGCACCGAGACTCAGACTGACAGGAAGGCAGATTGCAGGAGAGACAGACATAATAAGGCACAAGCAGTTATAAAGTCATCCTTCAGTCGTAAATGGATGGAGAGGGCTTGCTGATGCATTCCAGATAAAAGGATTGCAGTGCAAGTGTCTGAGATGTCATGTGAGATTTCAAAGCACCTGCGATCCTCCCCAGGATCCGTCATATCAAGGGCACTAATCTCCTGCGCTTGAGTCAAAAAGGGCAATTTCAAAGCCTGATGCATTTGCCTGGCTATCGTTCCCTGGCCACAGCTGGTCAAGGCTTTGTGCGTTCAAAGGGAAAATTAGATAAGGATAAAGGGTTAAGATGAGACAGTATTCACCTCTACCCTTTATGACCCTTGTGTTTAATGCTGTTTGAATTTTTTAATAGTGCAGCACTTTTTATGGACCATGAATACATAATGCATTAGGAGGCTGCTCCAGTTACACAAATGACATGTGATTATATGAGTATGTATACATATGAGTATACATAATGGCTTATGATATCAACTATATTTGCTTTTTGAACATCCCATTCCAGATTTAGTCCCCTAGAAGAGTCCACTCTTCTGGGAAGGACTAGATTTTGGAGCGTGGCTGTGGGGATTTGTGTTCATTCATTTACAAGAGCATTAGTGAGGTCAGGCACTGATATCAGGTGAGGAGGATATCTGGGGTGCAGTCGGTGTTCCAGGTCATCCCAAAGGTGTTCAGTGGAGTTGAGGTCAGGGCTCTGTGGAGGACACTCAGGAGTTCTTCCACTCCAATCTTAACACACTTCATGGAGCTCATTTTGTGCATGGGGCATTTTCATGCTGGAACAGGTTCGGGCTTCTTAGTTCCATTGAAGGGAAATTGTAATGCTACAGCAAACAAGGAAATTCTATACAATGCTGTGCTTCCAACTTGGTGGCAATGGTTTGTGGAAGAACAACATATGGGTGTGAGGGTCAGGTGCCCACATACTTTTGGTCATAGAGTGTATATTGTTGATATATTGAGATTTTCTGTAGGAGACTTTTATTTAGCATTTATGGAGGGAGTATCCAGTGTCAGATGTAAAGGTATAACTTGAGGCTTTTCATGGAAAAGTTTGTGGCTGTTCCACAATGTGAAATGAAAATATAAATGGATATGTATGTAATTCATTGATTAATAATTAAATTGAACTGGTAAACTGCTATAGTTTAAGATGAATAAGGCACATCGAGATGCAAGAAAATATTCTGTTTAGGGATGATTCCAGTAACTTCACCCCATTGTTGATTATTCCGATAAAAGCATGTAACTGAGTGCTTTATTCGTCGCTTCAACAAAGGGTAAGGTGCACACACATTGTTTTTCTGGTGCTCGTGTCCTTGATGTCGCTGCGCAGGTAT
>JANDJT010000001.1:33125797-33152395 GCA_024331685.1 Stegophilus panzeri | reverse complement strand
TTTATATATTTCTGTAAAGCTGCTTTGAGACAATGTCTATTGTAAAAAGCGCTATACAAATAAAATTGAATTGAATTAATACGAGACCTGGCATGTAACATGTAAATCAAACAAACGGTTTTCACACTGATTAGTGCTTTATTTAATTTGTGTTTTACTAGAAGAAGATGCAGTATAAATAAATATTTATATACTGTTAACACGGCTAATATGAAGCCTGGCATGTAACTGATAGACAACACATTTTCACATTTATTTCACTTTATTAAAATATTAGGATCCAAGTACATTTTAAAGACAAATATATCATACACTGTAGAAAATCATGTGCTGTAGGCTGCAATTTGGCTACTACTCTTTCTCATCTGAGATTAAAAAGCTAGATAGAGGATACACACCCACGAGTGTCAGCACTAACGCTCACTCCACGCCCAACAAGACAAAGTAAGCTGCTTGTCTCTGCATGCATGTAACTATGACTATTTATGCCTATTTATACAGACTTGTGCTTATGTGTATTATATTGTAAGCACATTAATAATGCATTGTACATTCTTTTGCTGCAAACAGCAGAAGAAGCAAAAAAATTCATAGACAATTATACTACCGTATGGCTAATACTAGCATTTAGTGCCTATATGTTCATATATGGCTTCTGTAATATCATGTCTAGAGGGTAAATGTCTTGAAAATTCCTTAAACTTTTACAGCCCTGTCCTCTTCTGCTGTTCCACTGTTCCATAGGATTTTAAAGAGAAGCTCAAGTTGGTCATTAAACAAACTGGCCTATCAGCTATTCTGTGAAACCGGCTTTAATCCGCAAATCCGTCAAATCATATTTTTAAATGAAATCCCTCATCAGAAGTGGATTATCCATGGCACAGGGCTGATGTTTTAATGGTCTTGTCAGTGGTTTAGAGATTAGCAGGGAAATAGTTGTGAAACATGACATGAACACTGAAGCCAGTAATTACACAGTGACAGAAAACCTAATAACCTCACAGAGCGCTGGGCTTGTGTAGTGGAGCAAAGCTAAGTCTTGGTCCACAAGTATATTAAAAAGAAAAACAAAACATTGTTTGTACCATGAAATCCTATTCACACACACAAAAAAAAGCAGCAGCGCCATGTATGAAACCATGCAGATACAGGTCAAGAGCTTCAGGTAATGTTCACATCAAACTGGGGGAGAAATGTGATCTCAATAGCTATATTTCCATCCAAGTTGTGAATTAAATGTGTTAAAAATTGGAATATCACATAAAATATTTGTGAATAAAGCACCGTTTCCATCCGATGTGTTCAAGAGAACAAAATAATCACTTCTGGGGAAATTGGCGCATTTCATTCTCTGCCATTTTCACTTTTCTGAGCCAATTATCCAATCACATGATTTGCTGAGGCAAAGTTACATGACTTTTTTTTTGATGTGCATCGAGGAATTTATACTGTAAATGTAGTTTATGCGCATGTCTTCTTTTAGAGCCAGTGGGGGTTTTGCTCTGTCTGCCAGCAGGATGTGTGGGTGATGAGGTTAAATACTGCACATTTCCCATCATCAGGACATGCCATAAGCATGCTCTAATTAAACAGTCCTCACTTCACTGGGCTTTGCATAAAGCTCTGCAGAGGAAGAGAAAAGCTGAGGAAACAAAGTGGCCTAAGAATAGTTTCTGTCCAGGCTGTCTTAGGAGATTTCACATCTCATGAGAATCAAGGCGTTGCTATTACTTTTTCCTTGTGGCTGTTGGCTGAAGGGCAGGTGTGTCATTGAGTCTGGAGGATCAATCGAGCATGACTAGACTCATCTTTAGAGTCATCACTCATAATTTTCATTATATCGTCTCGTAGGGCAAGTTTCATCTGATTATGTGATTAATATACAGATGTGAGGAGGGAGCACTTTCCTTTAACACTACACCTCCTACAGTTCTGTGCTCTCTCTCCCTCTTTAATATTTATGTATTCACTACCGGTCAAAAGTTTACACACTCATTACTTATTTATTTTTTTACATTTTAGAATAATAATAAAGTCATCAAAACTCTGAAATAAAACAAATGGAGCTATGGGAATTGTGTTGTGAAAAAAAATCCAAAATAAATCTAAATAATTTAGTATTTTAGCATCTTCAAAGTAGACACCCTTTTCACCTAGAATTTCCAGAAATGTATTCTTGGCATTTTCTCACCCGATTTCTTGGGGAATTTCCCTGAGATGCTTTTTAAACAGTATTAAAGGAGTTCACACCGACGCTGGACACTTATCGGCTGCTTTCGGAATATTTCGCTCCGAGTTGTCAGTTTAAAAGCATTTTTTTTTTGTAAATAAAATGTTAACCTTCTAATGAAAGAAATGAATATGTTGGCACAATTATATTTTTGTTTACAACACCGATTTCAAACATTTAATCATACACCTTCAGATCAAAAGGATTTTAAGATCATGAGAAATATTTCAGTCAAGTTCTCCATCACGTCTGGGGGACACATGATTACATGTAATTTCCCACTGCAAGGACGATCAGCTGTCCTTCCTGTCTCCCTGAAGCACCATCTTAGGCGTCTTACATTACAGACATTGCAGTTTATTGCTCGGGACACATCTGCAGTCCTCATGCGTCCCTGCAGCAGGCCTATGGCATGTTCACGCAGGTAAGCAGGAACCCTAGACATCTTTCTTCTGGTGTTTTTCAGAGTCATTAGAAAGGTCTCTATGGTGTCCAAAGTTATTGTAACTGTGACCTTAATCACCGTCCGCCTGTAAACTGTCTGTGTCTTAAGGACTGTTCCACATGTGCATGTGCAATAATTTTTTATGGTTCATTGAACAAGCAAGAAAAACATCATTTGAACCCTTTCCAATAAAGATCTGTAGAACTTATATGGATTTGACAATATTCTCTTTAAAATACAGTCTCCTGAAAAAGGGGCATTTCTTTTTTGCTGAGTTTACACATATATAATATATGCAACTTTGAGGTGGTAATAGTAACTCCACTTCATGTCAGGCCACGTCACACCACCCCAATATTGATTATTTATCTATAAATACATGTCCTATAGTGTTTAATTCTTTACTTACCTGAGATACACTGTAACTGGCAGCAGATACTTGCTCTTCACACAGGCAGGCAGCTCTTTCTGCACAGTATCCATCATTTACTTCCAGTATCAGAGATAATGTACAGTAGTGTCAGTGATCAGCTCTTTCACCCTTAATCTTACACCATAGCAGGTTTAATCTGAAGCAAATGTTTGGACAACTTCAAAAAGCTGCACAAATAATCTACACTGGGATCCAAAAGTCTACTACCAAGGAATACCTTCATCTGGCCTAAAGTAATGCTGTCACAGCCCCTCATGTTTATCTCCTGTTTATCTTGCTTTCCTAAACTCCTGCTCTACTTTCACCTCTGACCCTGACCATTCATTCCACTTAGTTATTGGTCTCTGTCTCTTGTCTCACATGTTTCTGTGTTCTTGAAAGTTCTTCTGTATGTTACCACTGAATTGAATCAGTTGAATTGATTTACATTTACATTTATTGCATTTGGCAGACACCCTTATCCAGAGCGACATTTATCTCATTTATACATCTGAGCAGGGCCCAACAGTGGTAGCTTGGCAGTGCTGGGACTTGAACTCCTGACCTTCTGATCAGTAACCCAGAGCCTTTAACCACTGAGCCAACACTGCCAATTATTTATGATTATTTGGTATTCTCGACTTTGACAATCTAGATTGAATCTTGACTCAATTTTCTTTTTGCAACTTTTAGTCCTCTGTGTTTTTTTGGGATTTGACCTTACCTTGCATGACTGCACCTATGTTTTTTTTTTTTCACCTGAGGTTCATCAGTCCAGTTTTGATCAGCCTGTGCCCACTGTAGCCTTCAAATTCAAATTCAGAGTAGAACCTGATGTGGTCTTCTGCTCTTGGTGCCCATCCAACTCAAGTTTTAGCATGTTCTGTGTTCTTAAATGCTTTTCTGCTCACCACAGATTTAAATAGAGGTGTAAACATTGTTGTAATCAATGAGAGGAGAATTGTGTTACTGTAGCCTTCCTGTCAGTTCAGCCCAGTCTGATTGTGATATTGTGTAGTGAGGTGGTCACCAACCCTCTTCCTTGAGACCTACCTTCCAGCAGGTTTCATCTCCAAGCAAATTCTAACATACCTGTTTTAGTTGATCAAGAACTTCTTAAGGCAAGAATTAGATGGTCAGGTGGCCACGATTATGCTTGGGGCTAAAGTCTTCAGGAAGGTAAATCTCCAGGAACAGAGTAGGTGAACACTGGTGTAGGGTCTAGTAAATGGTACAAAGGATGTCCTTTCTACTGTCCTCAGAATGTTCGAAGAACAACTTCCCACTATTACAGACCAACTAGGACTAAATGTGTATATTGTTGAACATCCAACATATCTAGAACCCACTATTTGAACATGTATCTAATTTCATCCAGCACCAAAATCAGATGTTTGCTAATGTTATGATGGCTTCCTCAGTTACTTTCTATTGTTACATGAACCACAACAAACCATTTGTGTCATGTATCCGGCTTGACTACACTTCCCATTAACCACTGCGCACCTAGGGAGCATGTCATATGAACACTTAGACCTGTTTCACAGCTTTTGGTTAATTAGCACTAGTATATACGTTACATTTTGCACCACTCACTTTGTCTTGCTTCTGTCGTCTTTTGCTTCCATTACGTTGTCTTATTTATATTTGTCTATATGCCTCGTATTCATATCATGTTTCTGGTATTTCTAGTGTTTGTTATTTGTTACTTTATATTAAAAGTTTATCTGCACGTGCATCTGCCTCCACCCATGACATGACAATTTGCTTACAATAAGGAAAAAAAAATCAAGCATTTCCTCACTCATGGAATACCAAGAAAGGATGTTAACATTCTGTTCTATAGAACAGAAAATCATTTCAACTCCTTCCACCTCCAAGCATTTATAAAAGTCACAGCCTCATTTCTTGCTAGAATCTTTATTAGCCTTTAAAACCCTGGTCTCTGACAACATATTACAGAAAGTCTTAAAACCACGGCTATAATTCCCAAACTCTGATGGCTTTCATTCACTCGCTGAGAGAAAAACTGAAGTCTTCATCTCAGTAAATGTTGAACTAACCATGACCTGACACTGAAGATTTGAACTTGAAAAAGTTGTCATTGTGGATTGGTTCAAGGCTATTTTATAGAGTGTGATTGCTGCCTAAAGCTCTGTATAAGGCTGTATATTAAAAAAAATCAGTCAGGCATTTGCAGTATGAATGTGGACAGACAAGCAGAAAAGCTGTCATATATTTGCCTTTCAAAGTTACTTGTGCACTAGTAGACAGTGATGTACCTCTGGCATCAACAGGAGAACGTTCAAAGGCACATTTGACAAAATTGGCCTAAATTTTCTCATGAAAGAACAAGGCACTCCAGCCTTTAAGGATGAAACCTGAATTGGCACTGAAACCACATAATGGTCCAATTTTAAATGAGAAGAACTCACCTGAGAGAACACTAGCTCAGAAAAAAAAAAAATGACACAAGAAATGTGTCAGTGTTTATGCTTTCAGAGTGTACTGCAAGTGCTGAGCTCTTGCCAGTCTTTTGTTGTGTTGAGTTTTGATGCACTTAACATGCTGTGTGCCTGCAGAGGACATACGTGAAAGCACTCGAGTGTGTACTGGAGGAAAACACAGAGCATCATCTCCCCTGTTCACTTGGCTTTTCGTGAAAAATGAAACTCAAAAACCTTACATTAAGCTATATTATTCCAAGACACTGTTGGATTATTGAGGTGTTCATCAATGTTCTCTAGCAGCTGCTATGATAATATCGTTTTGTGACAAAGTTGAGTGGAGGAGCTGTTGCACGTACTTGTGGGGGACTGCACCTCAGATATCCTCCTCAACCAACATCAGTACCTGACCTTACTAATGCTCTTGTAGTTGAATGAACACAAATCCTCACAGCCACGATCCAAAATCTAGCGGAAAGCCTTCCCAGAAAGTGGAGCGCATTATAACAGCGAAGGGGGAATACATTTGGAAAGGGAAGTTTAATAAGCACATATGGATCTGATGGTCAGGAGTCTACATACTTACATATAGTGTAACTACAGACTTAAGCACTATTCAGACAGTTAAGCAAGTGTTCTACGTGTATGGGGTGGAGTTTGCCAAAAACAGAGGCATGCCTGATCTTGCACAATATCAGGTCAAACCAGGAACAGTGCCACTCAGACAGTGTGGTGTAACCTCAATACTGTATGCCATGTGGATTTCTAGGTTTTGTGCTGTAAACTCAAAAAAGTATATTGAATGCCTTTTAAAGGAAGTGTTTTTCTTTGAAATTGGTGGTTTAGATGGCCTAACAACCCAATCTCTGAAGCTTCTACTCAAGATAACTCTTATAAGCCCAGCAGCATAAACTATACAAAGGTGATTTTACAACCCCAATTCTGAAAAAGTTGGGATAGTTTGGAAAATGCTACTAAAAACCAAGAGGAGTGATTTGTAAATGTACAGTTGCAATCAAAATGATTCAACCCCCATTGCGAATCAGGGTTATTGTCAAGATTTACAGACTTTCAGCTGTTTGCAATGCAGAAATCAAACAAAAGCAATTGAAATAGTTCAACACAAAGAATACTTCAAGTGGTTTCCCCAAATTCAACTGAAAATTCAACTTATAATGACAATGAAATTAAAAGAATTTATCGCTAACGATAAAATAATGCTTTACGCATCCACTAGTCACAAAACGGATACTCCGATTCAATCACCAGTTCAAATGAAGACTCTTGACAATGTTGAGCAACAAATCTGAGAAATGGGTGAATGTAAGATGAAAAATAGATTTATTGTGAATATCTGAAATATGCATACTCGGCTAAATGCTAGTGCACTCTGCCAGTCGATGTCTCCCTCCTTCCACAGTCCATAAATGTAAATGTAAAATCCGCTATTGATCCAAATACGTTGAAATGTTGTATCTGTGGGATTGATTTTCTCTACTATGTCCTCTTGAGGAGGAATCAGCCATTGCTGTTTGCAGATATATTTAAATTTTGTTTTTACCATGATATTGATAAATAGAACAGTAGTTTGATGTGTCTCTTTATACATAACAATTTGTAAAACTGCTACACAAATGAACTTTAATTGTCCTGCAATTACAGCACTTGACTGCCTCTCACTTAAAGCATGTGAGCCAGACAAATGTCTAGACAAAGACTTGCTGGTGGTTTGTTGTGACTGCAAAATACAATGGGTTTTAATCAATTCAAGGTCAGCCCAAAAATCTTTTTCTGTGGAGTACTTGAGCAAGTGGCTATAATAAACAAAAAGTATGCTTGTTTTTTTTTTTTGTTTTGTTTTTTTATTTTTTTTATAGTTGACCCGCCAGTGATTACGCCAAGCATCCAGTGACACAAAAGGAGTTTTATCAAAGGGGAAAATGACAACATGGAAAAGAGGAAGCTGGTTTGCTTTTTAAGGATTCTTATTCTTATTGCTTCCTATGTTTTTTTCTAAAAACAGAACCCAAAGATGAACACATTAACAACATGGTATTTTCATTAAATCTGCACATTGCAGACACTTTTATTTAGAGTGGCACAATATACAAAGACACAACCTCACCTACGATCTAAGAAGTACAGTTTATTTTGGCATGATTTGTCCTGATTCATTATGATTTATTGGCCCTGAATGCTCTGTAAACAGCGATACACTGAGGGCATTAGTATTCATTCAGATGGTGCCATGTATCCCAAATGCATTGTGCATTCCACACCTCGCTCTGCATCATGAGCTTTCATTACAGCCTGGCCACTACATCCACAATGACACTTACGACAGCACCTGCTCGGTGATCTTGGCCCGTTTCCTTGACAACCATGAATTTTATGGCACTAGCACTTGGATAGAGGAGTTAGACTTATCTAGGAGGGTAATTGATGCCAGGAAGTCAATCAACCCCTTTCATACCCTTCCAACTGATGACTTTTGTCGGTCCGGCATGAAAAAGCTTTTTCTCTCTCCTGGAAGATAACTTGCTCCTTAAAAGACCAAATTCTGGGGCCTGTGTGACTCGAGAAATGGACCATTCCATTCAACCTCATCACATTTGTACCCAAGAAGGGTTGACTGAGTTTCAGGCAATGGTGCCAGCGCAGGGAGAGGAAAGCAATCTGGATCCCAATGAAGTGTGTCCCTGAGCTTTTGCTGTAAATGGGGTCTCATAAAAAAAAAATTTTTAAAAAATAAAAAAAAGCTTTAGTTGCCGGTAAAACCACATGACAGATCAAGGCTGAAAGCCTTGGCAGAATGAAACAACAAATTGGGACCCAGTCGACTTGTGTTAGCCTTGGCAGTAAGCTACTTCATTGCGACATTTCGCTATGGGTCTGGAAGTGGGGAGAGAGGAAGCCATGCCAATCTCTGGCATTTAAAAAGGTGGCATGGAAAGAAGAGTGGGCAGGAAATAGCCAAGTGCTGGCTGAAAAATGTCACACCATGGACAGTGTTGGCAGTGTTTAATATGTTCTGTTCACTAAATTCAATGAATTTCCCATCAATTTATGTGATCTATATTTTATAGTAATGAATTTTTAACCACACAACATATTTTGTCTATATTGTGTGAGGAATAAAACCGGATGAAACATTTTCTAATATGAAATTAGTCAACAATGTAGTGGTGTGACGGGGTAGAGTTACTGTTACCACCCCAAAGTTGGTTATATTCCTAGAACCACACATACCCAAGTGTTATATCCCTTTTACAGTGGTGCTCTCTCTCTCTCTCTCTCTCTCTCTCTCTCTCTCTCACTCTCTGTCTCTCTCTCAATAAAACAAATGAGACAAGAATATTATACTTGGCCATTTATTTACTGAGGAAAATGATCCAATATTACATATCTGTGAGTGGCAAACGTATGTGCACCTCTAGGACTAGTAGATAATTTGAAGGTGTAATTAGAGTCGGGTGTTTTCAATCAATGGGATGACAATCAGGTGTGAGTGAGCGCCCTGTTTTATTTAAAGAACAGGGATCTATTAAAGTCTGATCTTCACAACACATGTTTGTGGAAGTGTATCATAGCATGAACAGAGGAGATTTCTGAGGACCTCAGAAAAAAAAAAAGTTGTTGATGCTCATCAGGCTGGAAAAGGATACAAGACCATCTGTAAAGAGTTTGGACTCGACCAATCCACACTCAAACAGATTGTGTACAAATGGAAGAAATTCAAGTCCATCGTTACCCTCCCCAGACGTGGTCGGCCAACAAAGATCACTCCAAGAGCAAGAAGTGTAATGGTCCATGAGGTCACAAAGGAACCCAGGGTAACTTCTAAGCAACTAAAGGCCTCTCTCACATTGGATAATGTTAATGTTCATGAGTCCATCATCAGGAGAACACTGAACAACAATGGTGTGCATGGCAGGGTTGAAAGGAGAAAGCCACTGCTCTCCAAAAAGACCATTGCTGCCCCTCTGCAGTTTGCTAAAGATCACATGGACAAGCCAGAATGCTTTTTGAAAAATTTACTTTTTTTGGTTTAAATGAGAAGCGTTATGTTTGGAGAAAGGAAAACACTGCATTCCAGCATAAGAACCTTATCCTATCTGTGAAACATGGTGGTGGTGGTAGTATCATGGTTTCGGCCTGTTTTGCTGCATCTGGACCAGGACGACTTGCCATCATTGATGGAACAATGAATTCTGAATTATACCAGCGATTTCTACAGGAAAATGTTAGGACATCTGTCCATGAACTGAATCTCAAGAGAAAGTGGATCACCAGCAAGACAACAATCATAAGCACACATGTCATTCTACCAAATAATGGTTAAGATGAATAAAGTTAATGTTTTGGAATGGCCAAGTAGTTCTTGGTATTAGGAATAACTGGTTACACCTTTGTTCCTGCATAGTTACCTAAGAGTTGTTGAACAGTATTGTAAAGTGTTACCCATAAATATTAAATCTCCTTAAAGAAAACTTCACCATATCAGCAATTACACAATTTATGTGGAACATCTCAATAATATATTAAAACAAGTGCAAATATATGAATAATTTCTTGTCTGCTAAAAAAATATAACCTCTTTAAAAAACAACAGAACAGAACAATTATTTTCAGCGATGCTGCCTAGCTGAATTTGGCCCTTCGAAATAAAACGCCTGGCTCATCCAAGCTGTAATAAACATCAAATCTGTTGTGATTAGGATTTTGACATGACGTACCCACACATCTGTGATACAGAAATATGAAAAGACATGAGCAAGGGGCCGAGGTCAATGCATGATGATCTGCTGATGCTTTTCCTGACCAACATCTCAGTTTCATCTGTTTCAACTCTGCTTGATGCAGTCATACTTAATTACACACTTATTATCATCGGCTAAACGAGCAACACTTCTTCCATGTAAAGACATCATGGGGGAGTTGGAATGAAAAGCGAGAGACAGCGAAAATGAGATGAAAAAAAAAAAAAAAAGAAAGAACGGGAAGATATATTTGCAAATGCACCACAGGCTACAACACTAATCCCATCAAATGAGGGGAACAGGATAGCTTCCAATCCCTTGTCAAACATTACCAATTACCCGGCTGATAAGGATTCCACAGCTCACCATGACAGTAACTATGCCTCTGCACTGATACTGATGAGGACACTCGGGGAAATATGCTTCAGCAAGAGACATCTTTTGGGTTCAAATTAGTAACTCTGCTCCTCAGACTCCTTTAATTAACTCTGTGACAATATCTGGTAGCAAATATTAACTAAAATACATTAAATGTGGAACTAATATAAAAGCATGTCACGTGAAGGTACATACTGTACATGTGTGGCGGCCATTTTAAAACATTGCCCACTGTCGTTTTCATAATGTTGTTTTCTGTCTAACTGTGAATGTGTGTGTGTGTGTGCGTGTGTGTGTGTGTGTGATCAAAGCTCTAATTACAGTGTGTAGGAAACTCTCATCGCAGGAATGATATTTCTGGAACATCTACTTGTGAAATGCTTATAATTACATTCTTTGTTAGCTGTTAGCCTGAAATCATAGGGAAAGAAACTTTTACATCTTGAACTGTGAGTTTGAAAGCGTTGGTATGTTGTGTTGTTGTAACAGATTGTTTTTCAGGGGCTGCAATATGCAAACTGTTTTTTATCTCAGAATTTTTAACTGTCACACATGGTTCTAGGCCACTGAGCTTGTTCTCTTCTGTTTACGGACTGGTACACTCTCTCTCCCAGCAGAAACCAACAAAAAAAAAAACCAAGCAGAACGTTCCTGGGCCTTCTACAAACCACTTTCTGCGTTCACAAGTAGAGTTGTTGAAGCAGATAAAAACAGGGCCGTGTGTGTGTGTGTGTGTGTGTGTGTGTGTGTGTGTGTGTGTGTGTGCAGGGTCATCTGTTCTGTCATTGAGAGTTGATGTCCTCACCATGGATGTGTGTATCCAGGACAGAAAAGAAGTAGTAACACTCAAGGCCTTCATCCACTCAGAGCTCCAGTCGTTCATTACAGAAGCGTGGCAGGAAACGTATGCCTTTCTACAGAACATAAGGAGAGGAAGAGGAGAGACTGAGCAGAGAAGGAAAGATGTACAGAAACCTGTAAAACCTGGGACTTCAGATGAAGGTCAGAAGAAACTTTGATTAATATCAGCCAACTGATTTCCTGTCTACTGTGTGTGTGGCTCCATCCAAATCAATGTGAGTGTTTATCTCAATATGTATCATTTCTATTGGAATTATAGACTATATGTGTAATTGTGCTTTGATTTATTAGTGGACTTCCTTCCTTCTTTACATTTTCTTCTTTTCCTTCCTTCCTTCCTCCCTCCCTCCCTCCCTTCCTTCCACACTTACTTACTGTACTTAATTCCTTCATCCATTTCTTTCTTCCTTCCATGTGGTCTTACAGTCCCCTCTGAAACTGGTGGACTGGCAAGGCCATTTATTTATTTATTTATTTATTTATTTATTTATTTTTGCTGTAGACTGAAGACATTTGGGTTTGAGATCAAAAGATGAATATGAGAAGAGAGTTTAGAATTTTAGTTGTTATTTCCTGGTGCTTATATGTAGACGTGTTTAAATGACATAGAACAGAGCACATTTTGTATCAGACCACCTGATTTATAGGCGAGCAAAAATATTGGAACACGTGTTTCTTGTTACCTAGGTGTGTCCTGTTAGATTGATTGTTTAAACAATAAATATCTCTGAACATCTACTCCTGGTTTTAGGCTTCAGTTTCACCTGTGAAGACTGCATTTGTTGTTAAAACGGGAGAAAAGCAAGCCATTTTGAAGCTGAGAAAAGAGGGAAAATCTGTCAGAGGCAATGCACAAGCATTGGGCATAGCCAATACAATGATTTGGAATGTCCTGAAAAAGAAAGGAACCATTGGTGTACTGAGCAACAGACACAGAATGGGTCAGCCAAGGAAAACAACAGCTGATGACAGAAACATCGTGAGAGCTTTGAAGAAAAACCCAAAAACAACAGTCAGTGACATCAATAATACAGAGATGAGCCACAAAAGTTATGGTACCAAGATTAACCTTTAATTTACTTCAAGGCTTATCTGTTCCTAATCTGTACCTATACTATTGCTTGCCTAAAAACGGGTGGTCTGATCCAAAAGGTATCTAGATCCAGGATGAAAATACCAGGAAATAAAAGCTGAAATCCTAAACAATCATCTCATATCCATCTTTTGATCTCAAACCCAAATGTCTTTGGTGTATAGTACAAACACATGAATTTACTTTGCTGTTCCAATAGTTTTGGAGGGGACTTACTTCTATGTGCTCTTATTTCTTAAAAGGCTTTCTCCATTCCTCCCCCTTCGTTCCTTTCTTTCATTCTTTCCATCTTTCTTTCTTTCTTTCTTTCTTTCCATGTGCTCTTATTCATCAGTGGATTTCCATGCTTCCTTCCTTCTTTCCTTCCTGTTGTTTTTGCAGTGGATCCGGAGACAAGATATTTGGCATAGTCACACCACCTACTGATATGTAGGTGGACCACAGAACCAAGATTAATTTAATTATAACATGAATGCAATTCCATCCTTAGTTACTGCCTGGTCAGGGTGGTAGTAAAGTAGGCTACTAGTTTGTTTATGTTCTGGGAAACAAAACCAATTAAATTAGTTAGAAAATAGAAGGAAAAAAAAAAAACCAAAACACCGGCCTTCTGGTTTAGGCCACACCCACTTTATGTTTAAATTTGAATACAAATATTCAGATTGGTAACCTGATGCAATGGCACTACAATGCATTACGCAACTAATTTGTTTATATTCTATATGAGTGCACAGCTGGTAATTCTGTCCTAATATACTGTAAACATGGTGAAGTGTTACAGTACGTTTTGTTTTATAACACCAGGACATGGTGTTTTGTCTGAAAAATGGACAAAAATAAAATATGACATCTAAAGCACCACAGGATAACCTTGTAGAGTGAACTTTATGAAACTAAGGCTGTGAGAAATATGATACTTTTTTTTTGTTGTTGTTGTTGTTTAAAGTGGGCGTTATGGAAGAGTGTGTAATGTTACCTCAATCCAACTTTAAAATAATTGCTGTAATAACAGTTTTCCGAATTATGGCCCAGTTTTTCTACGTGGACTAAACACTGTGTATTAGCAGTGGTTGTGTAAGTTTGGCGTTAATCAAAACTGTAGATGCTCAGTCAAATCGCAAGACAGGCGGCACAGTGATGTACCTTGCATGTGTTAATTACCTTTAATAACACAGTCTGTTCATTATTCATGCTCATCTGGCAAATTTCCTCTTTAATTGCTGCCATTATGGACATCAGCAGCTGCCCACACAAAACAGTGCTGCCATCATTATGCAAAGTTATTGCCTAATTAATAATGCCAGATCGCTGGAAGAATCTTTTTAAATGATCTAGATGAGTAAATGTCTTAGTAGTGATGAAACGGTAATTATCGTGTGTGTGTTGTAACCTCATCTCTCCCTCTCTGTGTCCAGGGTTAATAGCATTTAAATGCATTATGCTCATCCTGGACATTAAGATCATCTCATGTTCTATGGCTCTATTCTTTTTTTTTTAATGGACCACCCACAATAGCATTGTAGAGGCTCACCTTTCCCGTCTGAGCCGAGCAAGTGTCATTCTGCCTGCTCTCGCTGTTCTCCTCGGTGTAGGAGGTTAATGTCGGCTTCATTCGTATCTATAGTGGATGTATGCAAACCCATTTCTATCTGAGTGAAATCCACCCTGAAGGACTTGCATGTTAATCATTATAATTAACATGTGATGATGTCTAAGATTTATTTCATAATGAAATTCTGAGGGGTTTTTAGGTTGAACATCTTTCATCAATATATTGGTATATTTCCACTTTGGTTAACAGTTTCCTACAATGCAGTTTGACTATCTGCTGATAGTGAGATTTAGCCCTTGCTTCATGTCTACCTAAAGAGAGCAGTGCAGTGGTGCATTAGTCCTATCACAACTTCCTATTCTTCCATGTGAAGTATTTTGTTTTGGGTTCTCCATGTACTTTTGTTTCTGTTCTAGTCCTGTCTCCAATCGCACTCAATGGTTTCGGTTTGTTTTCTAGCAGATAGAAACTGCTAACTTCAGTAATAATGTAACTACAGCATCGACCAACAAATTAGCACCAGAATCACTGATAATGCATCACAAATATTCCAAAATTGCTGATAACACACGACAGATATTCCACAATCAATGATACATCACAAATATTCCTTCAGTTTCAGCTTCTGAAGGGCAGAACTAAATGAAAAAAAAAAAGATCTTTAAACAAAATAACAATTTACACTGATCGTCCTGTTCAAAAGTTTACACCCCCCTCGTTCTTAATGTACCGTGTTGCCTTCTTGAGCATCAGTGAACGTTTGCACCTTTTGTAATAGTCATGTACGAGTCCGTCGGTTGTCCTCAGTGTGAAAAGATGGATCTCATCATCATATAGCCGCTGTTGGAAAGGGGTTAAATATGCAGAAGATGCTGGAAAAGTAAAGAATGTGTAGAACCTGGAGGATTTTTCTGAAGAACAATAGGCAGTTTAACTGCTCAGGACAAATAAGGGACTCGTGAACAACTCTCACAAAACATAAACACAGTCATTAATCATCCAGGTCACGACACAGTATTAATAATCAAGTGTGTGTAAACTTTTAAACGGGTTCATTTGTGTAAATTCAGTTATCGTGTCTTATGGGCTATATGTAAACATCTGTTATGTGAAATAGCTTATTCAGGGCAGGACTAAATAAAAACAATATGCAATTTTTATGATCTCTCTTACTTAAATTATTAACATTGTTCAGATTCTGCAAGGTGTGTGTAAACTTATGACCTCAAATGTATATAAAAATATATTTAATGTGTTCTTTCAGGGTGGACTTTTCCTTTAAGACATCAAAGAGTGAGTGAGCTTTTTGATCTGATCCACAGGAGACAGGTAGGGAAAGGTATCACCATGATTACCTCCCCACACACACTCTCTCACACAGACACACACACACACTGTCAGTCCAGCAGAGTGATAGTAAATGTCATGCTGGGGTTTTTTTTTCATCCCACCATTTGCTGAGGGACTTTTTTGGTGCTAAACACATGTCTTGGCCTTGTGAAATTTCAGCACTCTGATGCTCTCCTGTTCATTTATTCCTTATCTCTGAAGTCACAGGGCATTTTTTTTTATTCACCCTACTGACCTGACAGGTGGCCAAAAAGTTCCATTTTAGCTTGACATTCTAAAGGTTTGGCTTGAAGATAAGAAAGGGAAATGTGATTTTGTCAAAGGGCAGGTGCTGATAACAAACTGGAAAACTTGAGTCTTTCATTTCTGGTAGAAAGACCTGTCACGTCTTCATTCTCTCACTGCTATCAAAATTGGATTTTTTTTTTTTGGTCTAAATTAAAGGTAATCCCGGGTGAAGTGATTTCCTTATCGCTTTACTTATCCTGTACAGTGGCAGCTAGGAATTGATCTGTAAATGAGCTATGATATCGTTGATCCTCCTCCGTGTTGATCGACCTTGGGATGAGGTGACCAGACCTGGAATTGAGGCTGTGTCTCTCCAGCTTTGCTTCTGTACTGTATGCTAGGACATACCATATATTGGCAACATGACTTCATCATCTTTCTTCTAATTTGATCTTTCCTTCATGTTTAATTTGAGATTTGAACTTTCTTTGCACTATTCAATTTTTTTTTTTCTTTTCCCCCCTCTCACAAATCAATTTTGTACCGATATAGGCAAGGCTTCTTCAATAAATCTCAGTATAAATTTAATTAAAAAGCAGAAATAGATGTTTGCTTTGATCTAAGTGTGTGTAGGCTGGGATTAATGTCCCGAGAGCACCTTCATTCTTCATCACTGTCCCATGTGCTCTCATTCATTCTAATTAGAAAAAGAATTGACAGAAAGACACACTTATACACAGCAGCGGTTCATGACCATAGATTATATGAAGCGGGATGACATTAATAACGACATACTATCAAACA
Organism: Stegophilus panzeri; assembly: GCA_024331685.1. Lineage (NCBI taxonomy): Eukaryota > Metazoa > Chordata > Actinopteri > Siluriformes > Trichomycteridae > Stegophilus > Stegophilus panzeri. The sequence goes on along the minus strand of JANDJT010000001.1, from coordinate 33,135,835 downwards.
AAATGAAGCCAAGAGGCTATCACACGACTTGTGCTATGGGCTACTACCTAGTGAATTTAGAAATTAGAGTAACCCTGTAATATACAGTTAAGAGTCAACAGCATACAGTTATCCAGTGTACAGCCTAGCAGTTGATTTTTAGCACATACGGTACCTTTGTGTTTAATGAAACTGGTGGTTTCATCTAAATTGCTAGCCAAACTTACATTTCAAAATCCACATAAAAGACCTGAACCTAACCCAAAAAATGTATTAATTGAGAGAAAGGAAGACATGTTTTTCTTCTTTTTCTCAGCCTTTTACACAGGCCAACAAGGTCACTATGGTGCGCACGCATTCATAATGTACAGACATTATCCACTTCATAATCCCCCTTTCCCTCTCTTAAACTTTGCAATATATCATACATTAGAAATGGTTCTGTGAATCATAGAATGGTACAATGTCTGCATTTATACATTGCCTTTGTGGAAATTTCTTAGATTTAATTTGGATTATTTGCTAAAAACAAGATTTTGGCAGCCACAGTTTATATAACACAATTTGGCATAAAAAGGATCTTGTGCATGAGACATCATGATCCCTGCCTCAATGGGCCTCTATTAGTGCTTGATGCAGGTAAATTTTTGAACCTAGGTGCAATAATTATGGGTCAGTCCCATTATTTATGTATTTATGTAATTATTATGTAAGTATTTATGTATTATTTATGTAATTATGGTACAAAAATTGTAAAGTTGGTTGCATTTTTAATTTTTATATGTGTGTTTTTTTCTAAGTCTAAGGAGCAGGAATGTGCAAAATGTTTATAAATGTACATGTACCTTGTAATGTTCTCTAGATATCGGATTTTGTTCCAAGGACCTAGGACCATCCTGAGCCAAGATATTGAGGTTTTCGTAAACAGCTGTATAACCAAAATTTGTTGTGTGCCATGAAGATGACAGTCATAGTAAAACCAAGTAAAATAAAATAAAAACTAATTAATTCATTTTAAAATTCATTAAAAAAAAAATAGGTCAATGGTCAACTGACTGTCCCATTTAGCGCTATAGAGTAAGGGTCATTCCATCTCAAGTGGTCCAATGGTTGGTATGCTGCACAACAATTATGGAACATCTAAGAAGACGAGCAAATTAATGGAACATTGGCTGATATTTCTCAGCTTGCAACGTTTTTAGAAAACCGTCTCCACTCAAAAGAGATAATTACTATTTCACTGTACGTACTTAATAATGAATGATCATGAATGATCATCAAAGAAGATGAATATTTGTTGAACAGCTCGTATAAATGGTGTGGCTCTGCAACACCTGCCGCTACGATCAAGATTCATAATCATATATTTATCTTATAATAATCTCATAAGATATATTCACAGATATTCAGGATATTTTCACCAGCTAGCTTTTTTGTTTTTTTTGCAGTGCTTGGGGTTTCTGGTTCCCAGTGCCCTGAGATGAACAGCACTGAGCTGCTAAGACTCTGAGTAAGTCATAAGATTTTCAGTGAGCTTCAGTTGAGACAGTCCTGTCTTGTACAGCATTGCTGTGGATGGGCTTGAAAGCCAGACTAGACAAAACGGAGGGACATACTGTGAGATCTTCTCTGTCTGGAGAGTCATGTTGTTGTAAATATTACAATTATGATGATAAATATACCTTAAAATCGAGTAATTATTATAACCATGGTTGGAGTTGCATCTGTGTTAACATGGGATTTTGTAAACGTCTTTAAATTTTAAAGGGTCATTATTTATAGAAATGTAATTAGCCTGATTTGGATGTGCTCGATGTGTACAAAATACAAAAGGTCATCCTATTCAAAGAAAAAAACAATACCAAGTTATGCGTAATCAGAGCCGGGTTACACACTGCTTAATCGATCTTCTGGGCTTCAGATTATGAAAATCACATGAATGTAGTTCACACCTCTGAGTTTGTCAAACATCTGAGACTTTGTATTTCAACAGCGTCCCGACCATCGCCTTTAAACCCAAGCAAACCCGGTCATCCATTAGGAATTTGAATGCATGGTTGTCGTCGAGTATGACGTTGTTCTTGCTCGTATCCTGTGTTATCCTTCTGGATGGACTTCTGGAACAGAGATTGTCTGTATATTATAGCCCAGTGGTGATGGTGTAATGCTAATACAAATGCTGTTATGCAAACCAAACCTAAGTCTGACTATGTGTGTGCGCTGCATGATCCTGAACTAATACACTGAGCAAAAAAAACCCAAAACTGTGTCCCAGTGTTAAAATTGCTCTTTTTTTTTCTGGTACGCATTTCAATTGCTCTTTTCTGCATGAAAGGTCACTGTGTTACTGCTGAAGGTAAACTTAATTTAGCTTTCCGTTAGCAAGATGCACGTCCAATATCAAAAGCCTCCCGAGTCTAATCAATTATCAACGCCGAAATGGCAGAGAATGCAGAACACTGATAAGCTTTTGTTGACTTTGGCTAATGAAGAAACACAAGGCAGGGACAACAATTTGATTTAGTACCTTGAGGAAATGTGTTTTTTTTTTTTTCCCCCTGTGGATAAGAAAGAAATGCAGAAAATCCAATTCTTCCTATATCGGAAATATAAATTCTTTCAGATAAGTGGGATTTGCTTGGCTGTGGGTGCTACAGCAGAACATAGTGGAACGCATGAACGATTCTGCAATGAGTGTGTCGAGGCCATTTACGTAAGTCATGTTTGAAGACATATTGACACAGCCGTCTTTACATGAAATTAATTATACATGGGGAGATGAGGTGATATAAATATTACCAGGCCATTATGTCTAGAAACACAATTATTTACATACTGTTAAATAAGCTGAACAAACTAGAATTAAGCCCAGGTAAATACATCATCATATTCTGTGAGAAGAGATTTCACACTTTCTCTTAAGTGCTATTTGACGGATGAAATTTCCAGAAAAATTACTGTTAAGAGATGTTGCTGGAGGATGTCTGTAGTAATTCTGATTAGTTCACACAGGATAAGTGATCTCTGTATAAACCAAAGCCATGAGATGGTCTTCACAATATACGCATGGTCAACACACAATCTCGATCCCTCAATTTAATTGAGTAATGGGGTCTCCCAAAACTTGTATATTTATGTTCACTTAACTTGTTGCTCATGTAGACTGCACTTAAATTAAGTTCACTTAACTTGACATTCATATAATGTACATTATTAATGAATGAATGAATGAGTCTTTATTAATCACATACACATTACAGCTCACTGACATTATTTTCCTCACATACCCCAGCATGTCAGGAAGCTGGGGTCAGAGTGCAGGGTCAGCCATGATACAGGGTTAAGGGCCTTGCTCAAGGGCCCAACAGTGGCAGCTTGGCAGTTCTGGGGCTTGAACCCCCGACCTTCCGATCAGTAACCCAGAGCCTTTAACCACCAAGCCACCACGGCCCCGTAAACCATTATAGTTTACTAAACGGGAATTGAAGTCAGGCTGTAGTAGTGAGAGTGCTGCATGTTAGCCACTAAACTTGGTATTCAATTCAAGTGTACCACAAGTGTACTAGGGCTTGTGACTGTGCAAGTTACCCTTGATCATTAGATCACATGACCATAACATGATGTAGGCTGTCCCACTGCTAGAAACTCAATAACTTACCTCCAAAAGCTTAACTTACCTTATCTCCAGAAGCATTGTTTCTAAACGTTGTCTATAATTTATTGTTTGCCGTTTGGACAATATTAGGTTTGGATAGAAAAGGGTGAGCACTTCTTGGAGTGTCTTTCTGTACTAAAGGAAAAACACAAAACCTATTTTCCTATAGGATATAACACGATCTTTGCCAGCATGTCAGTTTAAATGGGATACTATAATCCTTAAGCATAATCTTTCCAAACATATAATCTGTAAAAATGGGTGACGAGACAGATATGGTTTCAGAGATACACCAGTAATAATTGCATTACCTCACCTTTACATGTAAAACAAATCCAGTCAGAGCTTTAAGGATAGAGACACTTAAGGAAGCATTCTTATGTATTCTTGTCCACCCCAAACTAAGCTAAGGTCAAATATTAGCTGTGTTTAAAATGCAAAATAAAAAGAGAAGAACAAATCTAGGTGTTCGGATTTCCCCTCGCACAAAGCGTTGGAGCACGCAGCACGCTCTGAAGCCTGAAGCACGATGGTGCGCTTCCGGATTTGCATTTGACGTTGACTTTGTTTACTTGACACACGTGTATGTGTTATGGTTTATGTCCTGTCTCCACCCTGTTATATTATTGGATGTCTCCTTCACGTGTTCTCATTAATCACAGCTGATTTGTGTTATGCATATAAATCGCCTAGAAATGCAGGCCACATTCCTAGCACTAAAATTCTTTCTTCCTTAGTTGAGAGGTCACCATGTGTCAGTTGTGACAGACAATACAGCGGTGGTCTCATATATCAACCACCAGGGAGGGCTACGTTTATGCCCCCTGTTCAGGCAGGGGCAACTAATTCTTTGCTGGGCAGAGAGATCATTTTTGTTAGTGAGTGCAATGTACATTCCGGGCAACCGGAATGTGGGGGTAGACATCCTGTTGAAGCAGGGGCTTAGGCCCAGGGATTGGAGGCTCCATCCACAAGTGGTGGAGTCTGTATGGTGGAGGTTCGGCCAAGCGAAAGTGGATGTGTTTGCCTCAGAGAAGACAACACACTGCCCGCTGTGGTGTGCCCTCACTACACCCACACGATGGCTGGACGCCATGGTACACACATGGCCTAGGACACGTCTGTACGTCTTTTCCCAATTTCCCCTATTGAGGCGTGTGGTCTTGCTACACCTCTGGGCATAAGGGTTCATACCACTAGGGGGGTCACCTCCTTGAAGGCTTTATCCTTATGGGTACCCTTACAGGATGTGTGTTCTGCGGTGGGGTGGTATACGCCACAACCGTTCATTCGGTATTACAATTTGAACATGGATTCCACTCCGGGCTTGAGGGTCTTGCAGTGACCCTCGGGCTCTGACCTTTTTGAACAGGCCATACCCTCAGTATGACATAGTGGGTATACTCTTTCCCACAGCATAAAGATTTCGTGCAACGTTGAGTTCCCTTTGAAAGGGAACATCTGGTTTTGCATGTAATCCTGTTCCCTGAGAAGGGAATGAGATGTTGCATAGCTTCGTCATACCTGTGAATCGCATCTTTTCTTCAGATAATAGAGGCTTCCAGGCACTGTTTTATAGTCACGTGATGCATGAAATGCCATGTCACCTGACCACAGCAGGCCTATAAATAGGCATGATTTTACATAGACATCAGATACCAGTCTCTTGCGAGGGCACTTCCCACAGCGTGAAGCTCACGCAAAATCTTGTTACCTTCTTAGGGAACAGGGTTACATGAGTAACCCAGATGTTTTTCTGTGTTACACTGGATGTCATTCACAGTAATAAAACACAACAGACTTCTTCAGCATACTTGAACCTTAAAACAGTGATATGGCTTCATGCTTAAACAGCTGGACCACCATTATCGACTTTGAATGATTTCTTACTCTGCTTTGACAGCTGTAAAATAAATTATTTTCGCCCCATAGCATTGCTTAATTCGGGGATGCATGTTTCATTAAACATTTCATTGATCCTTCCTGCTGGTTGCTAACAGCTTGTGTGTGACCTCATTAAAAAAGTCTACCCTCGGGCTTCAATCACACCTTCTTATTTTACTTTTAGAAGCGTTGATGACTTTAATGTGCTGGGTAAATACACTCCAAATGAGAAGGGAAACAATTAAATTGTTATTTCAGGCAGTACATTGTTTCAGAGTCTCTTTGACCTTTTGTTAAAACAACATCTGCAGGCAGTGGGAAATTTATGTGCTCTCTGCTACTACCTGCATGGCTGCATGCCAGAGCACTGACCGCTGTTTGTCTAACATTAAAGGAGAATTATGTAGTCCTAACCGTCTGTTGAGTGACCAGGGAAAAAAAAAGAAAAATTTTTATCAGTGATGTTAAAGAAGAAGACTCAGAAACTTCTCACCCTCCTGATGAGAAAAGTTATGCACCTTATTAATGCAATTTATTAATAAAGGATTCCAATCTGGGGTTCCCAGTCGACACAGTGCACACCATCATTCTCCAATTTGTCATCCTTAGAGATAAAAGTGTGTTAAACCGTGGGATCTACAAGGAGCATAAAGAAGTTTCTCCACACTAGATACAATTAGAGGGTTTTTTTTTTTTCAGACTAAAAGATTTAAAGCCAAATCACTTCAATTCATGATTCATTGGCCTAATTCTGAAGTAGCTCGCTAAGGACAAGAAAGGACCTAGAACAAGTTATTATATAATGTGCTCTAGTATTTTTAAATGAGATTCTCTTGAATGAACAAACAGATCAATATGCAGTATTTACATTTACCTCATTCAGCTGACACTTCTATACAAATAGACTTACAATTGTGACAGGATACAAGTAAATAGTTAAAGTCCACATTAAATCAGAACTGAACTTTTGAGGGTTTTAGTATGAATATTTTAGCCTTATGTTATCCAGAAGCCATTGTGCTCCAAAACAATGCCAATTTTGATGATGTCATTCCGTGCATAAGCATCTCCTCAGATTTTCTGTCCAATCAAATGCTCTCTAGAATCTGAAGTGCCCTGCCTCAACATTATACAAATTACCTTGCCGAAGTTGAATGAGAGAAATCATATCAGCAAGAATGGGTCGTAAACGTGTTTTTGGCTGTTCGAACATGCATGTTTCCCTTGGTTAAGAAGGAAATTGTTTGAATTCATTCACTTTATTGCTCGGGCTCACGTAGATGGTACTAACTGTCAATTATGGCTTAGTGAGGCACGCTAAATGCTATTGGCTATTTAAAAAGGGTGAAGAGCCACTCAATTTGTCCCGCCCTGACTTCCTGTTTCAGTGGAAATTACATCAACACCTCGAATAACCTTGCACGTTTCGAGGCACTTCACAGGAACTTTAAAGATTTAAGGGCCTTGTTCGAGGGCTCAACAGTTACAGCTTGGTGATGGTGATTATATTAGAAAAGACATTGAGAAGATGTCATACAACAACTAGCAATCATTGTGAAGGAGCAGGAGCTTCCTAAAGTTCCCTGGAATAAGATTATGAAACAATACTTAAATAGAAAAAGTGACAGAGTGAAAGACATTAAACTTCTTTGTCAATTCAATTGGTTCAATAATACAGTATGTAGGTGGGAAGTTCATGAAACCAAAATAATCCCTGGATTAGATTTCACAACACACTTTCAGATTAATGATAAGGAAGGTGAGAGCGAAGCAGCACTTGAATAGAGTTGCAGGACGACCTGAAAGCATCAGATACGCAGAGAACAATAATGATGTACAAGAAGAACCTGAAATGGTGCACCTTTAATCTTTAATTAAATTTGATTTATTATGCTTTAAATATTCACAACCATCTGTTATTTTGACTTGGGTCATTGTCTCACGAGTTACCATTTCAATTTGAGCATAGACTCAGTGCTTTGGACTGCTGTATTTCTTTTTATTGAGGTCTGTGTATTTGGAGAAGGTGATGTATCTTGTAGTTTTGTATGGTAGTCTGTAACAAATGGAAATTGGAAATGTCTTTACAATTACTTCACAGTAATGATGATGTCTGCAGTCACATACTCAGTTTCTCACAATACATATTGTGAAGGAGTGAAAGAGAGACTCAACTGGAATGAGACTGCTGATAGCTCTATGTGAGATGGATGCTGTCCCCTGGTTTTTATCATCATTCTCTTCTGAAGTTGTAATAAAGTATAAACCAGTAAAAGCTCTCTTTGTGTTCTTCTACATCACATTTCCTCCTAGTGACATGATTTGACTTGCATTTCCACACCATTTCCACACTTTATGATATTTGAAATGTGGTTATGTGGTCAAACTGATATCAAGCCACCATTTCCTTTTAGTGGATTTTTAAAAAATGTACTTTATCGTCATTGCTTTGTCACGACTCTTAAGCTGCGACTTTGCATATCTCCTCACTAACAGGTTGGGCGCTATTCTTCACAAACCTACTGGTAATAATTAATCCTGGCACCATCATCTATATCTTGTTTTGTCTACCAGTACCAAAAATCCATTTATATTCATGTGTGACAAATAAAGCTGGTGACTGGTTGGACGTGTATTTCATGCAGTCAGTGTCCTTCCAGGTTTCACTTTCCAATTCAAGGTTAGGGCCCAGGCATGAAGGCTGAATGTTTCATTTGGTAGTGGGGGTTGAATTGTGAATGCATCCCTTCTGGCAGAGTGTCGTATCTGGGGATAGTGACAGAATATGGAAGAAGAGTTGAGAGGGAGCAGGGAATGGAGCAGAGGACACTGGTCTAGGGAGGTCAGAGTTTCTACCTGTAATGGATCTAATACAATATCCATACCAACATAAAATCCATAAAAAATAGTTATTTACTAACTTACTGAATGTTATGAATGCTATGCTTCAGTTTAATTCAGTAGTGTGTCCTTAATACTAGAAATTGTCTAGTGAAAACAATGGTGAGGGAAAAACTCCCTGAGATGACATGATGAAGAAACCTCTTCTGGGTGACACCAGATAGTGGGATTATAAATCATTAGAGTACACAGGTGTACAAGAGTAAAGAATAATAATACTAAGTGTGTTTACAGGATTCTCAGTGTGAGCAGATTGTGAATAAGAGTCCTGGGATGAGCGGGACAACGTTTGTGATTACAGCAGCAGTTCTTAGGTAGAAATCTACAGTATCCAGGTGAGATTAAACTTGAGACTTTTGGAAAGTGTAAATCTTTTGGGTGTTCATGTGGGACCATCTACAGCAGCAGAAAGTGGGTCACAAGTGCAGAAACACCAAGCAGAAGAAGTATCATGATGATTGAAGCAGGTCCAGAGGGCGAGAATGAACAAGACTATGTGGACCATCTGCCATACGTCCCTGTTAAAGAATTGTTACAGTGGAAGAGCCATATTAGACATATTAGAACAAGGGCATTAAATATATTACATATTTATAAATATATATAAAATTAATCAACGCCCTTTGACCGATCCGAACAGATTATTCAAAAGCGCCGTGGTATAAAATCCTTTCAATATTTAAAGAAACCTTGTGAAATTTTCTCTAATTTTTTTTTTTTTCTAAGCGTGCAGGGCATGTTTTCATCCTTTAAATACCTAAAGAATTCCTGAACATGAGTTCCTGGATGAATTCCTGTGTTGTATGAATATGGTGTTAACATAAATGTAGCTTTTAAAGTGTCTGCAAAAAGAGCATTTTCGAGCTCTGAACCTTTTGTGCCACTGCCATGAATATTATGACACTAGAAGCACATGAAACCACACTGCCAGGTTGATTTTACATTGTGCATAAGCAGAGTGAAAACATACAGCTTTGCCTGTCATACCACACCGCCTCTGAGATAAAGTGCATTTTAATAAATGCTTGCTAGCTAAATATAGTTTGTTTTAAATGTCAGGTAAATGAGGGTACGGGAAATCTGTGTTTGACCATTCAATGCTGTTCAAGAACTAAAACCAAGGAGCTCAGTCTAATTCTTCTGATGAGTCACTAAATAAAATGGGTTCTAATAACTGAATGTGGTGAGAAATTGAGCTCGAATGTTTACCCCAATGATAGGTTTGGTTTAAATTATCAATATTGTCATTGCTATTTGTTTTTTTTGTTTGTTTGTTTGTTTGTTTGTTTTTTCCTGAAAGTGTGTACTAAACATGTAAGTACTAAACATGGCAAAGGCTTTTAGGCTATAATATCATAAGTGAGATATATATGTACTATACACAACACTCCATTTCATTCCGTCTTCATTCTGCAATTTCTTTTCCCTGATTCTTTTTTTTTTCAGACTACCAAGTGTTTGTGTTTGATGGATTAAAACCCTGTTTTGGATGATTCTACACAAGAAAAATCCATATACCTCAGAGGCGTAACCTACACACTATAAAACCGGATCAGTTCATTTAACTCAAAAAATTTGAGGAAACTAATTACCTCAACATTTTTAAGTTGATAAATCAA
>JANDJT010000001.1:33115544-33125697 GCA_024331685.1 Stegophilus panzeri | reverse complement strand
TGTTATATTTAAGTGTATTTGGCTTAAAGAAATTGATTTATCAACTTAAAAAATTTTGAGGTAATTAGTTTCCTCAAATTTTTTGAGTTAAATGAACTTATCCGGTTTTACAGTGCACACAGGTTATTTGCATAATCTGAATAGGAATCCCAGAACATGAACTTAATCAGATGCTTAACCTGACTCTGTATACAAGACTTTTCTTGTGTAAATATTAATATAACTTTTGAACTTTTGAACAAGTGTAAAACATGGTTCTATATTTTTAAATGTATAAAACAGTTGTTTTTTTATATAAAAAGAAATTGCATGGGTCAGTATTACATCCATTGCTGCCTAGTGAACAGACTCTGCTTTCTTTTCTCCGCCGTTCGGGAACCTACACTCTCAGCGAGGCTCTCTGACTCCAACAAGGAAGTGAAAGCAGAGTACATTATTGAACACTTCCCTTTTTCAGTGATGCCAGTAGACCCTAAATATTGGAGGGGCGTGGATCGTTCGGCTAAATGCATAAAGTGAGAAGCGGAAAATAAATTACTTTTTTTTTTTTTTTTTTTTGCCATTTTATAGCGTTTTTACCTCAAATGGCAGGTTTTCCACCATGATTAGGGATCCTGAAAATATTTTGGAAGCTTGTGCTAAATATACCACCCCAGAGAGGCTTCTCATAGCCCAGCTAACCAAGTGTGAAATAGCTTTGGCTAAGTATGGAAAAGGAACCATTAATATTGATAAAAAGAGGCAAGCTGTGCTCAAGGTGGAATGGAAGTTCCTGCTAAGAAAGTGATTAATGTCACCTTCAACAAAAGGAAGATAAAATGCTTTCATAGAGGAAAAGCACAAACACACATGCACACAGACAATTTTGCTTTCACATAGATACTAAACTACATGTCCACAAACATACACTCACAAGTCATTTTTCTTCTCTTTTCTCCAAAAGATTTGGGGTGTAATTTAGTTGCAGTCATATTTCTTGGTAAAAACCTGTATTGCAGCATTACGCATCAGCATTTTTCAAGACACACATATAGCATTACACTACATTCTTTCCTTATTGTCCATTTTCCCATTTTTATGGAAATTGCACTTTAATAATCACTAGGTTTTATAAAATGTCAGATCTGTCAAATCTGTGTTTGGTCGTTAAGCACAGTCCAAGAAGTAAAATTGAAGAGCTCTAGTTCTTCTGGTATAGTACTAAAAAAAAAAAGAGTATAAAATTAGTCCAAATATTAACCTTGCTGAAGAGTTTGGGTTAAAATGATCCATTTTTAAATTTTATTTTATTTTATTTTTTTACTAAAAATGGACTGTTTATTTATTCTCTTCTCTGAAATATTTGCGGTGTAATGTAGGAATCCTATTTCACTGGTAAAGCCTGTATTGCAGCATTACTTGTCAGCATTTTTAAAGACACACGAATAGCATTACACCACATTTTTCCTTATCGGCCATTTTTCCATTTTTGCTGAAAAGCTCTGAAAGGGTGTCTAATGAACCCGGATTTAGTATAATCCCATTTTTTAGTGACACAATAGCTGGTGGGACGTGGCAGGCTGAAGCGCCTGCCTGTGTTTTAGTTCTGCACTTTACCAGAAGGCATGTCTGAAACACATGTTGGCAGTAAAATAAACTCCATCCATCTGAATGTTTACATGGTGTTGGCGAGCCGACTGGAGCTCACATCTGCTCCTCATTCTGGGGTTAACAGCTCAAATAAACACGACACTCCTTACGCTTTTTAAACATTGCACAAAATAATGATCTTTTGAATTTCTGCGATCGCTTCCATGAGCAAGAAACAAAATGGTTGAGTTAGAAATGAAAGTCACGCAGGTGCTGGAGATGTGGATCTTATGAAGCAATTTAACAAAAAACACACATTTCTGCACAATGCACCGTGATTGATTACCTTGTGCTTTTGTTTGTTATACACACAGCAGAGCATCCAGCTGCTGTATGGGCTCCATGTCTCATCATCAGCCAGATAACCTAATAGAGTCCCATCATCAGCATGCTAATTTAATACAGCTCTCTTCTACTTCAGTGCTTAGCATCAGGATTGTGTAGGTAAATACTGTGGACTAGCCATAAGTCAGTTACATGCATCGAGATGTCACAGGAATTGAAATGGCGTCCGCTCATATATACTGTAGTATCATGGATTTAAAATATACAGAAAGCACACTGGTCATGTGATCGTGTTCTTTCGTGAAGAGCCTGCTTCCATTACGAGAACAGGAATTGTCTGCACTTGTGAAGTGCCTGATAGCCCCATAGCTCTGAATCCCAACCACTGATGTGTGCCATGCTCTTCAGTAGCTTTTAAATAACATCAGGCTGGAGTCTCTGTGATCCACGGTGCCCGAGAAAGAGGCAACAGAAGTCACGACGCATTTTAAACTTCCTTGTTTGGAGGTATTTTACCAACTTTGGAGCCCTATTTCTGGCTACAATTACATATTAGGTGCTGCCATGAAGATCATTATGTTTAATCAATCATTTTCAAAGTCCTCAGGTCATAGACTTTTGTTTACTCAATCGATCAAAGATTTTGGAGAACCAGACCACGGGAGCCCGGACTACGCTTCTACGCTTTCCCTCTCGCCTCATCCTCATTCTAAACAAATCCTCATGGATCAATTTTCAGCACTAGCTACCTCTAATAGTGGCTGTGGCTCAGGTGGTAGAGCGGGTTGTCCACTAATCGTAGGGTTGGCAGTTCGATTCCCGGCCCACATGACTCCACATACCAAAGTGTCCTTGGGCAAGACACTAAACCCCAAGTTGCACCCGATGGCAAGTTAACGCCTTACATGGCAGCTCTGCTACCATTGGTGTGTGAGTGTGTGTGTGTGAATGGATGAATGAGAACCAGTGTAAAGCGCTTTGGATAAAAGCGCCATATAAGTGCAGACCATTTAATAGTGAAGCTGTTATAACTTATATCATCACGTAGAGCCAAAAAATTGTGTAGTGTGTACACTGCCAGCTATCTATTCTCTGTATACAGGCATAGGTTATTGTTTCCTGTTTTGGATGCCATATTGGTAACAACATGATGGAATTAATCATATAATAGACAACTATGCAAGTGTGCCCTCTCTAGCTTTACATAGGAATTTGCATGTGCTACTTAATGATTTTATTTCTGTCCAATCCGCCATGTTGGTGTTGATCTTTGTCCTCCCCTGGGGAAATGGCATACCAAATTACCTGCTGTTTTTTGACCAACTCTTGACTCATGCAATAATTTTTATCCAGTCCGGTGATTTCATACTCTGATGCTGCCACTACCATCGGAAAAGACTTTTGGACCACTGTTACTTTCCATATACACTGGCCTAGCATGTGTGTCCACTTCCCAAATTGTGGAAAGATTAATGCTTTGGACGAGTCTTTCAACAACTTGCTTGTTTTGAGTCATATACTGTAACCTCGTCTCCATACTGCTGACATCAGGAACTCATTAGCAGGAGGAAGAAAATAAAATGAATCAAAGAGCACAATCCTGAATGCTGATTAAAGTTATAATAAAAGTTAGAGGTATACATAATTTAGTTTTCTAGAAATAAAAGGATTAGCAGTTGTATTGCTGGTCTTTAAGAACCTTAGATTAATGTTAGATGCTGCCAATAAATTGACATGATTGTATGATCACACATGACACAATCATATGGACACAATCATAATCCACGGTGGCTTAGTGGTTAGCACATTTGTCTCACACCTCTGGGGTTCAAATCCCTCCACTTTTCATGTTCTCCCCGTGCTTTGGGGGTTTCCTCTGGGTACTCTTCCCCCCACCAGTCCAAAGACATGTGTTGTAGGCTGATTGGCATTTCCAAGTTGTGCGGATGTGTGTGTGTGATTGTGCCCTGCGATGGGTTGGCACCCCATCCAGGGTGTCCCCTGCCCTGTGTTCCGAGTTCTCTGGGATAAGCTCTAGGCTCCCCCGACCCTGTGTAGGATAAGCGGTACAGAAAATGAATGGATGGATGGACACAATCATCTGGATTCACAAACAAAACAACCTGTGGAAACTTGTCCCTTAATTGTTAATTTAATTGCCGACTAGACACAAGAGGATTATGGAGCACAGGTGTAAAAAAGTTATTACAGACATCAGCCAGTGAAACTAATCCCATCCAAACAGGGCTTAATACTATGCCCATTTAATTTGGCTCATGAGCTTGAATTCAAAGTTCGCACGTTAAAGACTAGTTTATGTCTGGACATGTTCAAGGTTTTGGAATGGAAACTTGAGACGACCTTACATTGAACAGATTTAACACCCTTTCTTTGTTACCAATTTTTGCATTTTGACTCCAACGGCATTTGTTGCACAGTGTATGAGGATGTCTGATAAATGTGTTGTAACAAGCTGTCCAATATCCTGCTGAATTTCTGACATGTCTGAATATGTAATTCATGTCATGTAGAGTATGTAGTGCCTATTTTGCCTAGAAAATATTATTTAGTAATGTTGTTTTGATTTTCTTGTATGCGTTGGTATATCTTTTAATGTTAAAGAAAATTTCTTGTTAAGCCTTAAACCCAAGCTTGACCAATGTAGTTGCAGCATTAACCCATGTAATTGCAATTTGGTATATGATTTATTGGAATGTGCTTTTGGACAGAGGTGGAGTTTATTATGATTGTTCCTTGCAGAGGAAGCCTTAAGACTTTTGTTCATCTTTGGAATACAAATGAAGACATTTTTAATGAAACCTAAAATTTCTGTCCCCCCATTTACAGTCTAAGTAACCAAAAAGTTCAGGCTCCAACAAGTTCATAAAGGCATCGATGCATCGCGAGGGCCGATGATACCGGAAGTGCTGCTTTGTTTACAGCAGAGGAAGAGTAACATAGAACAATCTTTGTAACAAAGATATCTGCAGATTTCGACATAGAGGAGGACTTGCATTTTTTTATCTGCTCTTATAGACATTTGTTTGTCTGCTCTGACGTCAATACAACACTCATGCTTCATGTTTCTCTCATGATTGAATAGTTGTTTTGCGCACACAAAGCATTCGTGTCATTTCATAAAACTGGGATTAGACCACTGGAGTCACATGGATGACTTTTTCGATGCCTTTATGGACTTTTTGGAGCTTGAAAGTTTTGGTTACTTGGACTGTAAATGGAGGGACAGAAATCTCCCACATTACATTAAAAATGTTTTCATTCGTGTTCCAAAGAGGAAAGAAAGTCTTATGGGTTTGGAATGACTCATCAGGCTGGAAAAGGTTACAAAAACATCTCTAAACAGTTTGGACTCCAACAATCCACAGTCAGACAGATCAAGGACATTCAAGACCATTGTTCCCCTCCCCAGGAGTGGTCAACCAACAAAAATCACTCCAAGAGGAAGATGTGTAATAGTCCACGAGGTCACAAAGGAACCCATGGTAACTTTTAAGTAATTAAAGGCCTCTCTCACATTGGATAATGTTAATGTTCATGAGTCCACCATCAGAAGAACACTAAACAACAATGGTGTGCACGGCAGGGTT
Organism: Stegophilus panzeri; assembly: GCA_024331685.1. Lineage (NCBI taxonomy): Eukaryota > Metazoa > Chordata > Actinopteri > Siluriformes > Trichomycteridae > Stegophilus > Stegophilus panzeri. The sequence goes on along the minus strand of JANDJT010000001.1, from coordinate 33,120,175 downwards.
GCAAGGAGAAAGTCACTGCTCTCCAAAAAGAAAATTGCTGCCCTTCTGCAGTTTGCTAAAGTTAAGCTAGAAGGCTGTTGGAAAAATATTTTGTGGATAGATGAGACCAAAATAGAATTTTAGGTTTAAATGAGAAGGGTTATATTTGGAGAAAGGAAAACACTACCTTCCAGCATAAGAACCTTATCCCATCTGTGAAACATGTTGCTGGTAGTATCATGGTTTGGGCCTTTTTTGCTGCATCTGGGCCAGGACGACTCGCCATCATTGATGGAACAATGAATTCTGAATGATACCAGCGAATTCTACAGGAAAATGTCAGGACATCTGTCTGTGAACTGAATCTCAAGAGAAAGTGGTTCATGCAGCAGGACAACGACCCAAAGCACACAAGTAATTCTACCAAAGAATGGTTAAATAAGAATAAAGTAAATGTTTTAGAATGGCCAAGTCAAAGACCTTGATCCAGTAAAAATGTTGTGGAAGAAACTGAAGCAAGTAGTTCATGTGAGGAAACCCACCAACATCCCAGAGTTGAAGCTGTTCTGTACTTAGGAACGGGCTAAAATTCCTCCAAGCCAATGTGCAGGACTGATCAACAGTTACCGCAAACGTTTAGTTGCAGTTATTGCTGCACCAGCGGGTCACACCAGATACTGAAAGCAAAGCTTCACATACTTTTGCCACTAACAGATATGTATTTTTGGCTCATTTTCCTCAATAAATAAATGACGAAGTATAATATTTTTGTCTCATTTGTTTAAATGGTTTCTCTTTATCTACTTGTGTGAAAATCTGATGATGTTTTAGGTCATATTTATGCAGAAATATAGAAAATTCACAGATTTTCAAGCACCACTCTATATCGATGTTGTATGGACATTATACTGCAATGTATGGATTAAGACAATCCAAGGACTTAACCACTACAAGATATTAAATATCACATGTCTTGATAGAATCAGTCCTCTTTGAAAAACACTCTAAAGTCTGAACTTTTGAATTTTCCATGAAAACATTTATCAGACAGTCCAAACCAAAAGAATTACATGCAATCAAGAAAAAATGTAAACATATGGGTTTGGATGGAATTCACCTGTAACTAGCACTAAGGCTTTAACTGTGGGTCTGTAGTGTGTTCAGAGATGTCTGTTTTTCTTCTCACAGCTCCAAGAATCTGGTGTGGCTTAAACCCACACCACTGGTATGGCTGGTATCTGAGATAAGACCTGTTATTAAAGGGTGTGAAGAAATGTTGAGCTTTCTTTACTAAAGTGGTGCTAGATAATAATTTCATGAGCTACAGAAAATTTCTTGAAATATACACAAAGATTGAAAACATTCTGAAACAAATGACTAAGCCCATAATGGTAACACCCACTAAAATATATAAAATATATAATATGATATATCAAAAAGTTGGTGTAAGATGAATCTAATAGGGTTGTCATGATTCCATAAACATATCTCACAATACTATAGTATTACGGTACCAAGAAATACCATGAATACCATGAAATATTGTGTTAATTCATCATTTAAATCTACAAACCAAACTTACATAAATACATAGCTATAAGTGAAAAGACATAAACCGAATTTTCCTCTGAATATTTTATTAATGAGAATGAATAACTGGCTACTGGAAAAAACTCAAGAACAATCAATCAGGCACTGGATGCTTATTAACTTCCTTTTACTTAATTCTGATAAGACAGAAGTACTTCTACTAGGACCACATGCAGCTAGAAGTAAGCTTTCTGATTACATAGTTACTCTGGATGGCCTTTCTTTTTCGTCATGTGCAGCAGTAAATGACCTTGGTGTGATTATTGACTCCAGTCTATCATTTGATGCTCATGTAGATAATATTACTAGGATATCCTTCTTTCATCTCAGAAATATTGCTAATATAAGAAATATAATGTCACTACATGATGCAGAAAAATTAATTAAGGCTTTCTTCACTTCTAGGATGGATTATTTAATGCCTTACTGTCTGGATGTTCCAGTAGGAGCATAAACATACTCCAGTTAGTCCAGAATGAAGCTTCAAGAGTCCTTACTAGAACCAGAAGATATGTCCACATCACCCCGATCTTGTCCACACTGCACTGGCTCCCAGTAAAATTTCATATCGATTATTGATTATACTACTACTGACGTATAAAGCATTAAATGGTCTTGCACCATAGTACCTGAGTGAACTTTTGATCTTTTTCAATCAAACGGCGCAAGCTATTTGTTGGTACCTTGAATAGTGAAGGCTACAGCAGGGGGAAGAGTTTTCTCTTACAAAGCCCCACAGTTATGGAACAGCCTTCCAATTAGTGTTCGGGACTCAGACACAGTCTCAGTGTTTAAGTTCAGGCTGGAAACACATTTGTTTAGTCACGCTTATTGGGAATAGTTTTTTCTTAGGTAAAGGAGCACATCTAGAGGTTCACAGGCATAGAGTGTTCCACGCATTCACCCAGGTTTGTTGATGGTGGAGTGGCTGGCCACCTGGCATGTCCCAGGGAGCCCTCATGTCTGTGGGCTCTCCCTTTTAGTTACACTGTCATAGCTAGTCTTGCTGGCGTCCCTGCTTGCACTCATGCAAAGTACATTGTCCTTAACCATTACGGGACAATAAGCATACTTAAAATCTCTCCCTCTCTCTTTCTGTCGAGCTACAAATGGTACACCTGAGATACCAGTGATCCTGACCCCTTCTGCTCTCCAGACCTACCTGATCCATCCTGACGCATTACTTCTGGTTGGAGTTCTCATAAATTGGAAGGCACATGCTGCTGCTGAGGATGTCCCCACATGGTGCAGCCTAAACATCATTGAGATTATTGATGATGGTACGACTTAAAAACCATAGATCAGGGTTTGGACCTCATGAACAGTTATGCTGTGATGGCTAGGACTACAATTGCTATTACAGCTTTAGTACTGCAAAAGAGTAATGTAAGCGTATTGATGATGCTACTGTTTAAAAAATACAGTGGCATTAACAGTATTTTAATGCTTTAATATCGCAATATTAACGTAGTATTGGTATACGATGCAACCCTAGAATCTATTGGCTTTGCTTTTATAGCTTGTTATTGGTTGTATCCTTTACATGTTGTGTCTGTCTCACCTGTTCCCATTTCCCACTTGATTAATCTGTGTATTTAAACCCCTCAGGTGTCTTGGTTCCCCACACAGTATTTCAGTCTTTCGCCACATGAGCATTACAGAGACTTTTGTTTCCATGTTTGTTGCCTCTTTTCTTGATCTCATTTGGTTTCTTGGTTTATGCTTTTGATTTCCCTTGTTATCGCTGTTTGTATGTCGACTGACCCTAGCCTGTTTTGTGGATTACTTTTTTAATCACAATTTGGATTTGTCTCAATAAAAGCCTTTTTACTGCACGTGCACCCGTCTGCACGTGACAAGTGTATGGAAATATTGCAATACTTTTTTCATCTTTAGTAAGCACTTTATCCTGGTCAGGGTCACAGGGGTCCATCGCAGGGCACCATGAACACACACACCCACACATTCAGACATTCATTCACAACTAAGGACAATTTATCTTCAAATTCACCTACTGGCATGTATTTGAACTGGCAAGTGGGAGGAAACTGGAGAACCCAGGGAAACTCCAAACAGACATTAATCCGTGCTGAGGTTCGACCCAGGGTCCCTGTGAGACAGAGATGCTACAAGCTGGACCACCATGCTGCCCTGTATGGAAACATACTTTTACATCAAGGATTTTTTTTTTCCATAGGTGATAAAACATTTGATCAATATAATGTATGTAATATATGTAATCAGAAATGTTTCTAACATTACTAACCATGTAAGAGGTATGGTAGCATGTTTCTCAAACTATTAAACTTTAGCATATAGGAGGAGACAGTTCTAGCATTGTGCACATGATCACAGTGGCATTTTTTTTTTTTACTTCACCTGAGTGCACAGTGCACAATGTTTCTTATTGAATTCTCTTTTAACATGAGTGTGCAAATATGGGGGGAAAGGTTAAAATAAATAAATAAATAAATAAATTGTCTAATCAACCAGTTGTCTCATTTTTTATTAATTAAAGAAAATGGCATAAAATTTCAATATATGTTTTGAGCAGAAGAGAGAATTATTACTTAGATATTGATTAGGCTGTCAGTAGCTGGCTGTTGAACATTTTAATATAAGTTTTCATCAACAAAATGTACACTGACTACAGGTGCATCTCAAAAAATAAGAAGATCATGGAAAAGTTCTTTTTTTTCGTAATTTAATTCAAAGTGTGGAATATTTCAAGCTTTTTTTTGTTTTAATCTCGATGATTACGGTTTACAGCTCATGGAAATAAAAAATCCAGCATCTCAAAATAGTAGAATAAAGAATTTATAATACAGAAATGTCGACCTTCTGAAAAGTATATTAATTTGTGCACTCCATACTTGGTCAGCTCGTCTGTATTGTTGGGTCTGGTGTCTCTCATAGATTCTCTATGGGGTTCAGGTCAGGTGAGTCGGCTGGACGATCAAGCACAGTAACACCATGGTCAGTAATCCAGTTACTAGAAGTTTTGGCACTGTGGGCAGGTGCCAAGTCCTGCTGGAAAAGGAAATCAGCATCTCCATAAAGCT